>LR738709.1:165267573-165281442 GCA_902687465.1 Secale cereale
GGGGGGGGGGGGGGGGGCGCCCACAGGGCGCCTGGAGCCCCTGTGGCCCCCCCAGGATGCCCTTCGGACGCAGTGTTGTTTCCGGTTCGCTGATTTTTTATATAATTTTTCTGGATTTTTCTAGGCAGTTCTCGAAACGTGAAAACCTGAAATACAAAAACAGCCGAAAACAGAAACTGGCACTGGGGTGCACTGGATTAGTAAGTTAGTCCAAATATGATCAAAAGTGTATGGAAGTGTATGAATATCATAGCAATATCACCCAAAAGTGGCATGGAGCAAGCAGAAATTATAGATACGTTTTGGACGTACCACCTGTTGTTCTAATAGTATCATGTTCATCATTGCTTTAATATGTAAATGTCGTGCTGTTGTTTGTCTTGATTGCTTTTGGTTGCTGTGAGCTTGGAAGTACATTCAATGTACTGACCTAGCGTGTCATGCCAGTCCAAGGAGATAGATCGCATTTGATTTCTCGTTTTTGATAGATCTCAACTTGAGGACATCCATACCGGGACAACATAGAAAATAGATGATGGACTCCTCTTTAATGCATAAGCATACTCTCATGAGAGATTGAGGATTAAGGTCCAAGCTAAAACTTCCACCATGATGCATGGCTTTGGTTGGCGGCCCAATGTTCTTCTCTAACAATATGCATATTAATTCAACCCACGGTAAATCACCCTTACTTCAGACAAGACGAACATGCATAGCAACTCACATGATATTCAACAAGAGTGTGACAGTTGATGGCGTCCCCAGAAACATGGTTACCGCTCAGCAAGCAACTCATAAGAAATAAGATACATAGGCAACATATTCTTTACCACAATAGTTTTTAGGCTACTTTCCCATGAGCTATGTATTGCATGGTTAGTTTGCTTAGTGCAGGTGGAGGTTAGCAAAAGACTGGGAGCGACCAACTAAGAGAGCAATGACGGTCATAATCATGCAGAGCGACAAAGCAATATTGAATCAGGCATGGTAGTTATATCGCTACTCAGAAACAAAAGATCATCAAGGCTTGACAGACTTTCTTTACAGTCTTGAATATGCGTGAGCATACGCCAAGTCAATCAAAATAAATTCTCGAAGGAAGATATTACTAAACCATACCATATCATAGGCAAACAAACCAAGTTGGTAATCCAATAACACTTTGGGAACCCCCCAGCTATTTGAGATTAACCAAAAGAAAACCTGAACTACTAAGCACCATCATGAAAGTAGCATCTTTATCATAGACACATTAACCAATGCAACGGAAGCAAACTCTCTTAATAAGGTGAGCATGGTAATTAAAGAGAGTTCAAGCAACCAACTAAATAAAAGCTCTTGAAAAGATAAGCATGAATACTAAGAGCAGAGCATGATAGTAGCTATTAAAAGACAAAGAACACACACAGCATAGATAGACATGAAAATTCTATGTAATGTTCTAGGTAGAGGTGGAGCGTGTTTATCTCCCACATAAAGGAATGCTGGGTTCCGACTCGTTATGAAAAACTAAAAGGAAAACTAAAATCAAGACGCTCCAAGCATAGCACATAACACATGAAGTGATAAAAATATAGCGGAACGAAAGACGAACTGATAAAGTTGATGGAGAAGGGGATGCACGGGGGCATCCCCAAGCTTAGACGCTTGAGTCTCGTTGAATATTTCTTGGGGGTGCACGGGGGCATCCCCAAGCTTGAGCGCTTGACACTCCTGAATCTTTTTATCATCTTCCCTCGCACACTTGAAAACTCCCTTCATACACAACTCATCATAATCTGATTAGCGAGGTTAGTACCCTTAATAAAACAATTATACCTTGCTGGAAATAAGGATATTCTTGAAGTTCTACTGTTTCTAAAGATTGCCAAAAGGTTTTTGCAAAGAAAAAGCAAGTTCTTAATTTGCAAAGTGAAGGTAAGGCAAAACAAGACAGAATCTGTGAAAAACAGAACAGCAGGCAGTAATTGATCTGTTCGGGATACTTCTGCAACTCAAATAAAAAAACTCAGAACTGATGCACGAAAGAAAATTATATAGAGAACGCTGTCGAAAAAATTCAGACCAAAAAGATGATCTGGTGATTTTATACGAATTTTTCTGTCCAAGGACAGAATCTGTTTCCTGGACAGCACCTCACAACTTTTGAACTTTCTAGCAATCAGAGGCTATACTTGGCACAAATATGAAAAGCAAAGATACAATGATGATGCTACAGCAGTAAACAACATCAAGACACAACAAAAGCAAAAAATTTATTCATGTGGGCTGCCTCCCAAAAGCGCTTTCTCTTATGCCTTTAAGCTAGGCATAATGCATAGATCAAGTTTTATCAAGAGTAAAAGAATAGCTAGCCCGTACAACGGACTCAAAAGGTAACTTGATATTCTTACGAGGGAAGTGTTTCATCCCTTTCTTGAGAGGAAACTGAAATTTTATATTACCCTCTTTCATGTCAATGATAGCACCAACGGTGCGCAAAAAGGGACGTCCCAAAATAATTGGACAAGAAGGATCACATTCAATATCCATAATAGTGAAATCAACGGGCACATAATTATCATTGACAACAATAAGAACATCGTCGATCCTCCCCAAAGGTTTCTTTATGGAAGAATCAACGAGACGAACACCAAAAGAACAAGAATCATAAGGTTTCAATTTAAGCATATCATATATTCTTTTGGGCATAACAGAGGTACTAGCACCAACATCACATAATGCATAACAAGAGAAGTCATTCAAATTAATTTTTATCATAGGATCCCAACCATCTTCTAGCTTTCTAGGTATGGAGGCTTCTACTCTAAGTTTCTCCTCCCTATCTTTGATAAGAGCATTAGTGATATGCTCTGTGAAGGCAAGGTTAAGCGTGCTAGTGCGGGGATCTCTAGACATCTTGTGAAGGAAATCAATAACTTCTGTAAGAGTGCAATTATCAAAATCAAGGTCACGAGCATCAAGTAAGGTAGTAGTGGTGTCCTTTAGGTTCACTTGGTTGGTAGTTTCTATAGCATCACCATTAATAGGTCCATTGGGACCAGGAGTACATTGGGTGCTAAGAGTGTGAACATCCTCAATAACTTGGATAGTAGCAACAGTGTGGTGGGTAGGAAGGCTCTTAATTCTTTCCTCTTCCTCCCTTTCTCTAGCCCATCTTTCTTTAAGCTTAGCCATCATCCTAATGTTTTCATTAATTTGTACTTGAGTAGCATTAATAGGGATGACTTCCCTCTCCTTAAGAGGAGAAGTTTCAATTTTTAGCAATTTTAACTCATTGGCTAAGTGGTCTACCTTAAAAGAAAGATCATCTAGTTTATGCAGTTTCTCTTCTACATTCTTATTAAAGGCTTTTTGGGTAGTGATGAAATCTCTAAGCATGATCTCTAGTTCAGTGTTGGAGTTCTTGGTACTAGGATAAGCATTGTTGTTCCCATAAGAGTTAGAGGGGAACGGTCTAGAATTGTTACCAAAGTTACTCCTATAAGCATTGTTGTTGAAATTATTTCTAGAGATAAAGTTAACATCTACTTGTTCTTGAGCAATCAAAGAATTTAAAGGAACATCACGAGGATGAACAGTAGATTGCTTCGAAAGTAGAGACATGATCAAGTCAACTTTTTCATTGAGGGAGGAAATCTCCTCGACAGAGTTTACCTTCCTACCTATTGGAGCGCGTTCGGTGTGCCATTGGGAATAGTTAGTCATCATCTCATCAAGAAGCTTCGTGGCAGCACCAAGTGTAGTTGACATAAAAGTTCCTCCCGCGGCCGAATCTAACAAGTTCCGCGAGGTAAAGTTCAAGCCTGCATAAAAAGTTTGGATAACCATCCAAGTAGTCAAACCGTGAGTAGGGCAGTTCTTGATAAGAGACTTCATACGTTCCCAAGCTTGGGCAACGTGTTCATTATCCAATTGTTTAAAATTCATGATGTTACTTATAAGTTGGATAATTTTAGCAGGTGGATAGTATTTTCCGATAAAAGCATCTTTGTACTTGTCCCATGAATCTATGCTATTTCTAGGCAAAGACTGAAACCAAAATTTAGCTCCTCCTCTCAAGGAGAAAGGAAAAAGCTTAAGCTTAACAATATTACCATCTATTTCTTGGTACTTTTGCATAACACAAAGTTCAACAAAGTTGTTCAAGTGTAAAGCAGCATCATCTCCAGCACTGGAGAATTGTTCTCTCATGACTAAGTTAAGTAAAGCAGGTTTAATTTCATATGAAGGTGCTGAAGTGGCAGGTGTAGTGATAGGTGTGCTGATAAAGTCATCGTTGTTGTGACTAGTGAAGTCACACAACTTGGTGTTCTCGGTGGAACCCATAATAGCAAGCAAGCAAGATAACTATTTTTGTCATTTTCGATAAAAGGAACTAAAGCAAAAATGAAAGGTAAACTAACAAGACTAAAAAGCAAAGGTAAAAGATAGCATGCAACTCCCCTATCCTGAAGAGTGGAGTCCCCGGCAACGGCGCCAGAAAATACTCTTTGATGGGCCTCGAACCCCTCGTTGGTTACCCCAAGTGGAAGGTGTAAGATGCAGTAAGTAGAAGTGTTTTCCCTTAGCAAAGATGCCAAGGATCGAATCCCCAGAGACTCCTAGGTTCAACAAGTAGGTGTCAATTGCTAACGGCGCAATTAGCAATCAACGTGGACCTGCACACAGATACAAATAACTTTGCTCCCAACGAGTACAGAGAGGTTGTCAATCTCTCCGGCCTTGTAGTTCACCAAGGGTTAAAAGCAATATGATAGTAGTGATAGATAATGTTTTGCAATAGTAAATAAATAGCGGAAAGTAAATAGTGTATGTGATCAATGATAGTAATAAGGACCGGAGTCTCATGATGTTCACTAGTGATGTCTCTCTCCCAAAAGACGATAAAACAGCTATGTGAGGTAAACAAATTACAGCTGGGCAATTGACAGGACCACGAACGCAAACCAATGCTGACTACATTGCAAGAAAGGTTGAGGTTCAAAGCATGGGCGGTACGCCAAAGTAAGTAGACCGAAATCCATCAATATCTACTACTAATCATCCACCTTGAGATATCTATCCAGAACATCTCGCTGGTATTAAGTTGCGAGTCCCACCCATGGTGTAAACTCAATGCAACAGACAACTGCATTAAAAGAACTTTGCGTAAAGTATACAATCCTTGCACCCGCGGGCACAAGCACCGTTGTTTTCCCCCTTGTGGCAACAACACATCCCCTAGACTCATGTTTCTGTCACTCAAGCTAGTCATCGAGGGGCATGAACCCACAATCGAGCATAACGTTCCCTCTTGGAGTCACTACCTATTACTCGGCCAAAGCAATAAATAACAACGGAGAACATGCAAGAATTACTTATGAACTAAAATATAAAAGAAGTGAATCAAATATATTACTCAAGATCAATCTGAACATAATCTCATAATCCATCGGATCCCAGCAAACTCAACATAGCAACAACATAAGGATTACATAGGTGCCTCGATCATGTAGGGCAGCTCACGAGGACTAATTAGTGAAGCACAAGAACGGGAGGAGAACATCACATAGCTACTGGTCATGGACTCATGGTCCAAGGGAGACTACTCACGAGTCATCTGGGAGGCGTCCATGGTGGTGGAGAAGCTCCCGGTGGTGATCCTCCCCTCCGGCAGGGTGCCGGGAAGAGTTCTCCTGGTGCTCCCGATCTTGGAAGCGGCGGCGGCGGCGGAACAGAGATGGGATCGCGAAAAGAAGTCATGTTCTGAGGGTTACGGGGAACCCTTTAAATATATGCCAAAGTAGGGCACCGGGGGAGCCTCGGGGGGCCCAGGCGCCCCCGGCGCGGCCCAGAGGGGGGGGGGGGGCGCCCACAGGGCGCCTGGAGCCCCTGTGGCCCCCCCAGGCTGCCCTTCGGACGCAGTGTTGTTTCCGGTTCGCTGATTTTTTATATAATTTTTCTGGATTTTTCTGGGCAGTTCTCGAAACGTGAAAACCTGAAATACAAAAACAGCCGAAAACAGAAACTGGCACTGGGGTGCACTGGATTAGTAAGTTAGTCCAAATATGATCAAAAGTGTATGGAAGTGTATGAATATCATAGCAATATCACCCAAAAGTGGCATGGAGCAAGCAGAAATTATAGATACGTTTTGGACGTATCACCTGTTGTTCTAATAGTATCATGTTCATCATTGCTTTAATATGTAAATGTCGTGCTGTTGTTTGTCTTGATTGCTTTTGGTTGCTGTGAGCTTGGAAGTACATTCAATGTACTGACCTAGCGTGTCATGCCAGTTTGCAGGTCATGCCTTGTCTGCTTGCTTGTTTGCCATGGATCCCTTGTTGGTGAGATAGGATAAACGTTCCAGCCAGAGTCCCTGTGGATTGGAGTCCATCATCGTCGCCGTTCGTTGTTCCGCTACCAGTAGTTATTCCGCTGCTTCGAGTTGTTCTGCTGCTTGCATAGAGCAACCGTGGCAGTGTAGCGTCACCGTGCCGATGTAATTCGCCATTATATCGGAACCCTTGTATCCATATCCATGTTGTAATAGAGAGCTGATTTGTTCTATGTCAAGCAGTGTCGTATTCTAGAAGACTTCTCCTCGATCTTTGGGCTGGAATACGGGGCGTTCTGGTCTCTCTGAGCCGGGGTGCCACAAGGCTTGGTATCAGAGCAGGCCTGGCTGTAGAGCGTCTTAGTCCACGCGAACGATAGAAAACAGTAGTATAGGGTCTAGTTGGTTGTCTTTGCCTACTGCATTTGGTTGTTGCATTTGTTTGCCACATAGCATGCATATAGACCTATTTGGCCTCTAACAGTTTATCTTGTGAGTGTAGGTGGGATCGGTTTCGATCCACTACCTACACCCCTCCATCTTTGCATACCTGCTTTTCGGTGTTTAGCGTCATCTCTGTCCCAACGGAGTGATACCATGGTACCAAGTGTTCGAGAAACCGTCTGCAGGAGTTATGCTCAGGTAGCGCGTCGATATCCTTCCGCCATCCACCCATATCATTTCGGTGATAGACTTGTTTCTATCCCGAATCATGCCCATTCAACTCGCCATATTGGCAGCCCTTACTGCTCTTTGTCATCAGAAAAGGGCAATGCCAGCAAGCCTAGTTTTCCACCACTGTCATCCCAATCTTTGGACGTGTATGGTTCCCTTCGATCCGCTTGCCGATGATGTGGTCGTGACCTCCGTGTTCCGCCACATGACCACCAAGTCCGTCCTCACCTTCATATCCATCCAGATACAACTAGTGCTTGGGGTAGCCTTGGTTATACGAATTCCTTCCACACATGGATTTCACTTTCCTAAACACCGCCACAACATGTTAGATCGTAATACCAGAGTTTCCGCGAGATCTGTGTGCTCAAGTATGCATGCATATTATTAATGTGAGTAACAATAATATGTGATATTGCTTGAATATATTTGTATGCCTTATATGCTATGTGCCTTGTTGCAATCGATCATTTCTTGTGCTTCTGGGTTTGAATCTTCAGTGTTGCATCATTTTCCCCTTATGGAAGTTGCTCACCAACCGACACCGGACCAGAAAAATCAGTGAGAAAGTGTATATACACCAGGAAGCTCAGTTAAGCACAATGAGATTTTTAGCTGACAACATAGTATTGCAGACATCCGGTCTGAAGACAAATTATATCCTGCTCAGACTTTCAGCACCAGGAACCCGTCAAAGAGACATTTTCACTACAACAATGATTAACCTAGCAGGAGAACAAAGTTGGGTACAAGGCCAACCGAACATTTCAAGTCAAAAGTATGGTTTGATTCTGCTATGAGTAAGATTTGAAACATGCTACACCCGGAAGACAGTCCAAATATGCGATGAATTCAGCAAGAAGGACAGTCAGACAATATTTGTCATACAAGTAATCAACAACCGGAGTGTCCAGAATATATATGTGTATGGCATTCCATTCGGAAAGAAAAGTAAACCAGCGAAGTGTACCAGACAAGATTACTAAACCTTCCTCAGCAAGGCATAGATGACTTCCAGTGCAAAATATTTAGTCTTGTTCAATAAGATACTGCAAAAGCTTCTGGCATTAGGTACATAATTTTCCCTAGCAAGTCACTAAGGGGGAATCTTATGAGGTACCGTACCTAGTCTTCCTCAGCAAGCTATCCACCGAAAGCTTTGAGCACAAGCCATCCACTCTTCCTCAGCATGATACTCTCGGTGGCTTCCGACACAAGCCATCCAATCTTCCTCAATATGACATGATGCAAAATATTACACACTAAGTTGGCAGCATATGGCAGTGTTTCACAAGGATCAGGTCTACAACAGTTTTGTCAGAAACAAGAATCCGTCAGAACACAAGTATGCCTCAAGAATCAGATATTTCTACATATAGTGGGCGTGCTGCCCAGTTCATACAAGTCACTCGTACAAGGAAAAATTCGAGGTAAGCATCCAACAACCTCACCGGTTATGCAAGAGAGAGAAAACCAGTGGGTGATGCAAGAATCGATAAGTCTTGAAGAAAGACAACATGGATACACATACACTATCTTGGCAGTGGTTATCAAGGCCATCCTCCTCACTCTCGACAAGGTGAAATTATTAACCCTGTCAATGTCCTGCATAATCAATGACAACAATGAGCTCTGTACAAGCACACCCGAACCTAGCCAAAATCCCGAGACTCGAGACATGAGCAAGGAAAAGGCGTGATTGCCAAAATATTGTAGTACCCAGGGACACAAAAAGAATCACGAGTATATGAGGCCAGGTTCCTTCAGCTAAGGATCTAGATAAAGAAAAAGGAAGGAGCAAGACCGACAATACAAGTATGATTCACCTCACTGTTTTGAACTCAGGGTGCATGCATATACTCGAGAAATCCGATGCCTGGATAGAAGAGATTCCTTGTTCCCCGAGAAGAAGCGTTCACAACTTCGTGGAATATTCTCGGTACTGGACTCAAGAATAACACTTCCATCAAGAATCAATATCGAGAAGGACACGTATGTCAGTTATGATAAGCTTTCGGTCCTCAACCAAGTCAGCAAATATGAAAGAAATTGTAGCCAGTACCAATGAGGTAAGTCCTGTCAGAATGTGAGATATGGTGAAGCAAACCACCCCAGAGTAAAGCAATCAGTCAGATAAAATCCAGTGGGAGCATAGTATAAGGAAAAAGGGAAACCCAAGTTGGAAACGAGCTCCTTGAGTTGAAATATTCACTTTTTCCCTGAGCAACCAAATCTCGAGGACGAGATTTCTTTAAGGGGGGAAGGTTTGTGACACCTTGGAATTTGGCTTTTTCTTTTTTCCTTTTTTTTTCTTGGATTCTTGCTTTGATTTCTTTTTCTCTGGCTATGTGGTCTGAAACCATCGGAAGAAAATATCTTACTTGGTTCCATAGTGGCTTGTCATCCTCTAAATCATCCGAAGACCCTGTCATTCCTCATCTGGACCAATCCCAATATTCTTTTTGGGAATATTCTCTTTTGTATTAAAGGAATAACCCTGTTAGCTGTAGGTTGTGAAGCAACCTATATTTCTGCCACTCCTTAAATCCCCAAATAATTCTCAAAAATTGTTTGGGTCATATCTTCCTCAAATATGTCAAAACCCATCATTGCCATATTCAAAACTAATTTCGCAATAAGTCCTTTCCTATTCTGCCCTAAATGGCACTTTGTAAAGCAAGTGCTATTTATCTTTATTTTCTTGACCCCAAACTTTTTGGACACCTTTTCCTGTCCATATAATTGCCTCATGCAAATTTTCAACCTCATTCGCCTAGTAATTATTTTTAGCAAATTTCCAAAGTTCCTGTCCAGGGAGGAACTTTCTGAAGGAGGTATAAACTAGGTATATCCAAATGAGTTGCAACTTTCCCACATCCTGAATTTGATCAAATCATGACTTGATACGTCCATTTTGCATCATGTTTTCTTGCTATTGTTTATGTTGTTTTTATGTATAATAATGTTTTTTTTGAGTAATTCTAAAGCCTTTTCTCTCATAATGTGCAAGGTATGCACCAAGAGGAAGAATTCCGGCAGCTGGAAATCTGGACCTGAAAAAGCTACGCCAGGCCACCTATTCTGCACAACTCCAAACAAGCTGAAACTTCATGGAGAATTTTTATGGAATATTTGAAGAATATTGGAGCAAATAAGTACCAGAGGGGGCCCACCAGGTGGGCATAACCCACCTAGGCGCGCCAGGCAACCCAAGCGTGCCCTGGTAGGTTGTGCTCACCCAGGCCCACCTCCGGTGCCCATCTTCTGGTATATAAGCCATTCTGACCTAGAAAAAAATAAGGAGAAGACTTGTGGGATGGAGCGCCGCCGTCTCGAGGCGGAACTTGGGCAGGAGCACTTTTGCCCTCCAGCGAAGCGATTCCGCTGGTGGGAACTTCCCTCCCGGATGGGGAAATCATCGTCATCATCATCACCAACAACTCTCCCATCTTGGGGAGGTTTATCTCCATCAACATCTTCAACAACACCATGTCATCTCAAACCCTAGTTCATCTCTTGTGTTCAATCTTGTTACCAAAACGATAGATTGGTGCTTGTGGGTGACTAGTAGTGTTGATTACATCTTGTAGTTGATTACTATATGGTTTATTTGGTGGAAGATTATTTGTTCAGATCCAATATGCTATTTAATACCCCTATGATCTTGAGCATGTTTATCATTTGTGAGTAGTTTCCTTTGTTCCTGAGGTCACGGGAGAAATCATGTTGCAAGTAATCATGTGAATTTGATATGTGTTCGATATTTTGATAGTATGTATGTTGTGATTCCCATAGTGGTGTCATGTGAACGTCGACTACATGACACTTCACCATATTTGGGCCTATGGGAATGCATTGTGGAGTAGTAATTAGATGATGGGTTGCGAGAGTGTCAGAAGCTTAAACCCCAATTTATGCGCGATTTCGTAAGGGACTGATTGGATCCAAAAGTTTAATTCTATGGTTAGAATTTATTCTTAATACTTTTCTCGTAGTTGCGGATGCTTGCGGGAGGGTTAATCATAAGTAGGAGGTTTGTTCAAGTAAGAACAACACCGAAGCACCGATCCACCCACATACCAAATTATCAAAGTAGCGAACACAAATCGAACAAACATGATGAAAGTGACTAGATGAAATTCCTGTGTACCCTCAAGAACGCTTTGCGCATTATAAGAGACCGTCTTGGCCCGTCCTTTGCCTGAAAAGGATTGGGCTACCTTGCTGCACTTTTGCCACTACTATAGTTACTTGCTTGTTACAAAATTATCTTGCTATCAAACTACTCTGCTACTTACAATTTCAGCACTTGCAGACATTACCTTACCGAAGAACACTTGTCATTTCCTTCTGCTCCTCGTTGGGTTCGACACTCTTACTTATCGAAAAGAGCTACAATTGATCCCCTATACTTATGGGTCATCAAGGCTATTTTTTGGCGCCTTTGCTGGGGAGTGAAGCGCTTTTGGTAAGTGGAAATTGGTAAGGAAACATTCATATTCGGGGTATCTTCACCTCAACCGGAACCACAATTAGCTACCCCTCAACCCACTGCACCTAATGAAAACATTGAATATAAAATTCCTTCGGGTATGATAGAACAAGTGCTAGCTAATCCTTATGCAGGAGATGGAACCGAACATCCTAATATGCACTTGATATATGTGGAACAAATTTGTGTATTGTTCAAGCTTGCAGGTCTACCCGGAGATCAAGTTATGAAGAAGGTTTTTCCTTTATCTTTGAAGGGAAAAGCATTAGCATGGTATGGGCTATGCGATGATATTGGATCTTGGAACTGGAACCGATTGAAATTGGAGTTTCACCAAATATTTTATCCTATGCATCTAGTTCATTGTGATCGGAATTACATATATAATTTTGGCCTCGTGAAGGAGAAAGTATCGCTCTAGCTTGGGGGGAGGCTTAAGTAATTGATATATCCATGCCCCGATCATGAGCTCTCAGGAGAAATTATTATTCAGAATTTTTATGCTCGACTTTCTCGTAATGATCAATCCATGCTTGATACTTCTTGTGCTTGTTCTTTATGAAGAAAACTATTGAATTCCGATGGGATCTTTTGGAAAAAATTAAATGCAACTCTGAAGATTTGGAACTCGATGAAGGTAAAGAGTAAGGTATTAAGCTTAAGTATGATTGTGTTAAATCTTTTATGGATACCGATGCTTTTCAAAAGTTTAGCACTAAATACAGACTTGACTCTGAGATAGTAGCCTCATTTTGTGAATCATTTGCTACTCATGTTGATCTACCTAAAGAGAAGTTGTTTAAATATCACCCACCTATTAAAGAAGAAATTAAAGAACCGGTACTAGCTAAGGAATAAACTATACTTTATAATGTTGATCCAGTTGTTCCTACTGCTTATATTGAAAAACCACCTTTCCCTGTTAGGATAAAGGAACATGCTAAAGTTTCAACTGTGGTTAACAAAAGTTATATTAGAACACCTAAACCAGATGAACAAATTAAAGTAGAACCTAATATTGCTATGGTTAAAGATCTCTTGGAAGAAAATGTATACATGCATGTTATTTACTTCTGTGAAGAAGCTGGTAGAATTGCCAAAACCGATAAAGAGGATAAACTATTGTTAGCATGCCCATTGTCTCAGTTAAAATAGGAGATCACTGTTATCATGGTTTATGTGACATAGGTGCTAGTGTGAGTGCTATTCCTTACACTTTATATCAAGAAATTATGAATGACATAACACCCGCAGAGATAGAAGACATTGATGTCACTATTAAACTTGCTAATAGAGATACTATATCACGAATTGGGATTGTTAGAGATGTTGAAGTCTTGTGTGGGAAAATAAAATACCCTACCGATTTTCTTGTTCTTGGTTCCCCACAAGATGACTTATGTCCCATTATTTTTGGTAGACCTTTCTTGAACACCATTAATGCTAAATTAGACAGTGAGAAACAAACTGTCGGTGTTAGTTTTGGTAATGAGTCTCATGAATTTAATTTCTCCAAGTTTAATAGAAAGCTTCAAGAAAAAGAATTGCCTAGTAAGGATGAAATAATTGGTCTTGCTTCTATTGCCGTGCCTCCAACTGATCCTCCAGAACAATATTTGCTAGACCATGAAAATGATTTACATATGCATGAAAGAAATGAAATAGATGATATTTTCTTTGAACAACATCCTCTGCTTAAACACAATCTACCTATTGAAACTCTAGGAGGTCCTCCTCCACCTAAAGGTGATCATGTGTTTGAATTAAAACAATTTCCAGACACTTTGAAATATTCTTATATTGATGAAAAGAAGATATATCTTGTTATTATCAGTGCTAACCTTTCAGAACATGAAGAAGAAAGATTATTGAAAGTTCTAAGGAAGCACCGAGCTGCTATTGGATATACTCTTGATGATTTAAATGGCATTAGTCCCACCCTATGTTAGCACAAGATCAATGTGGAATCTGATGCTAAACCCGTTGTTGATCATCAACATCGGTTAAATCCGAAGATGAAAGAAGTGGTAAGAGCGGAAATATTAAAACATCTGGAAGCAGGTATAATCTATCCTATAGCTGATAGTAGATGGGCAAGTCCTGTTCATTGTGTTCCTAAGAAGGGAGGTATTACTGTTGTTCCTAATGATAAGAATGAACTTATTCCACAAAGAATTGTTACAAGCTATAGAATGGTAATTGATTTTAGAAAATGAAATAAAGCAACTAGAAAAGATCATTACCCTCTGCCTTTTATTGATCAAATGCTAGAAAGATTATCTAAGGACACACACTTTTGCTTCCTTGATGGATACTCTGGTTTTTGCAAATGCCTGTTTCTCAACCTGATCAATAAATGAAAGTGTGTTATATCGACTAG
>LR738709.1:165281506-165416790 GCA_902687465.1 Secale cereale
GGGGGGGTGAATAGGCGATTTTTATGAATTCTTCACTGAGGAATTTGCGGGTGAGGAAATTCCTTAGCGAAGAACTACTTGCAGCAGAATAAGTACTCAGAAGTAAACATAACAGAACACAAGCATGGTCATCATGATGAAATGAATACAAGCACAGAGTACAGAAAGCGTAAACACAGGTTAACACAGGATGAAGACAAACAAACTGAAGAAATTGAACTGAGGAAAGTGAGAAAGTCTTCAGTCAAAGTCTTCAAACAGATATGAACAAGCACACAACATAGTTATGAGGAAATGTAGGAGTTGAGGAAATAGAACCAATAAGCTTGGTGAAGACAATGATTTGGTAGACCAGTTCCAACTGCTGTCTCAGTTGTACGTCTGGTTAGAGCGGCTAGGTATTTAAACCCGAGGACAAACAGTCCCAGACACACAGTCCAAGACACCAAGTCCTCACCGTATTATCCTTGAGCTAAGGTCACACAAACCTTGCCCAATTACTCGTGGTAAGTCTTCACAGGAGACTTCCGTACCTTCACAAACTCGGTCACTCGGCAATCCACAATTCCTCTTGGATGCTCTAGACCATGACGCCTAACCGTCTGGAAGAAGCACAGTCTTCAAAGGTAACAAGCGTTGGATCCATGCAGGATCAATCTCTTCAGTGATGCTCAATCACTTTTGGGTTTGTAGGTGTTTGGGTTTGGTTTTGGGATTTTCCACACTTGATGATTTTCGCTCAAAGTCCTCGGATGATGGGTTGCTCTAATGACATGTGTCAGTTTCTCTCAAAGCAGCCAACCAGCTAGTGGTTGTAGGGGGCGGCTATTTATTGTGACGCCCCGAGACCGACACTCCAGAAGACTTCCATATGTTCCGGGTTTCGCCGTGTGTTTCTTTTGCTTGCTCTATTTATTTTTGTATTGCATCATGCCATCATGTCATTTAATTTTTAAAACTCAACTAAATAAATTGTGTGGATCTTCGATCCATTTAAATCGAGGGAAGAGTGACTTCTCTTTATAACATATCCTCCTAATATTGATGGAGCTATTATAAAAATATTCCATTTGCTAGAAGTAACCATAACACACTTGCATAATATTCCCCATGCCTTTTCCACTCCAAGTTTTGACTCCCACAACCTTGCTTGATCATCTTCTTCTCCTTCTTCGTTAGTCCATTTAAATTGTGGCATTTTATTTCCTGCACCAATTTAATGTTCATTCTTTTCCTATATATTCTCAACCATGCCTTCAACATCTTTGCCAATTTTTAGTTCCTTTGAACTTGTTTTGGTTGGGTTCAAAAATGGCTCAAGTTTGAATTTAATTCAAACTTGAATTATTTTTATATCCTTAAAAATGTCCAAACTAGTTTATTCAAATTGTGCATAAATCTAGGAGATTAAGTATATTTTTACTTCCTCCACATTCTTCCTGTAACACCCTGTCATTTTCCTTTTCTTCATCGGGGAATTTGAATCTGCATTTTTTTAATAAAAGGGAAAGGGATCCCTGCAGCCTGCTTAAGGCCTGCCTGCGGCCTGACCTAGCTGGCCCAAGAGGTCTCCCCGACCCCTCCGACCAGCCGGCCCATCAGGCCCACCTAGCCCGTCCTAAACTAAACCTAGCCCGCGAACCGCTCCCTCTCCCTCTCGTCCTCCCGAGTGGCCGCCAGCATCTCTCTCCCTCTCGCTCCCTCAGCGCCGCTAGAGAGGAAGCGAGCGCTCCTCTCCTCACTCACGTCGCTCGATGCGCTCGTTAGCGCCACCGGCCACCTCCCCGCCGCTCGCCCCGGTGTCTCCGCCGCGACCTCCTTCCCCCGCCGCGTCGCCTCGGCCTCGCCAAGGCCCTTGGTCGTGCCCGCGCCAGACCTCCAGCCGTGCGGCCGTCCCCACGACCGGTGCGTCCCGTCCGCGCCTCTCCGCCTCCGCGCGAGCCTTCCTTTGGACCTCCTCCTAGCCCTCGCCAAGCTCCGATCCGCCACGACAGCACTTCCTCCGCGCCGTCATGTGATGGCCTGGCTTATTAGGGATGATAGACTACTCATATCAATAAGGAATTCCTTCTTTTCTGGGAGCCCATTCGGATAGAACTCCAAAGTTAAGCGTGCTCAGCTTGGAGTAGTTTCAGGATGGGTGACCGACCAGGAAGTTGCTCCCGGGTGCGCACGAGTGAGGACAAAGTGCGCAGAAAAGACTAGTATTGATATGTGAGGCCAGTCTAGATCCCGCCAGGAGTAACGACCACCGGCGGGTGTGTCCGGGGCATTACAAGTTGGTATCAGAGCCGACCCTCGTGGTTACACAGATGTTTGTGGACAGTTTGCAGTCATGTTGTGCATGACGTTTGTGACCCTCGTGGCACACGGCATGACACATGTGCTGTCCTGGAAGCACATAAGTTTGTGCCAAGAGGGAACGTTCCTGTGGCCCGACGAGGACGTCGGTTCCTCTGAGCGGGGGTGTATGTGATGGCCTGGCTTATTAGGGATGATACTCATATAAATAAGGAATTCCTTCTTTTCCGGGAGCCCATTCGGATAGAACTCCAAAGTTAAGCGTGCTCAGCTTGGAGTAGTTTCAGGATGGGTGACCGACCGGGAAGTTGCTCCCTGGTGCGCACGAGTGAGGACAAAGTGCGCAGAAAAGACTAGTATTGATATGCGAGGCCAGTCTAGATCCCGCCAGGAGTAACGACCACCGGCGGGTGTGTCCGGGGCGTTACACGTCAGCTCCATCACCGATGCCATGCCGCCTGCCTCGGCCTCGCGACCCTGCGGCCTCCTCCTCCGTGGGCCTGTGCCGCGGCCACCGGAGCCCTTCTCCGCCTCTGTTTTGAACCAGGGACGATGCCATCCATCGCCGTCGTCTTCGGGCCAAGCTGCCGCAGCCGCCTCTGTTGTTTGCTGTTGTCATCTCGCGCGCTGCCCTTGCTTCATCCGACCATGCCATGTCTCTGCCCAACACCGCAAGTCCGATGCCAAGACCACCTCAAGTTCGTCTACCACCGCCAAGTGAACTACTACAATCATTCCGAGACCCGAATGGCTATGACGACATGTACATCTACGGAACATGTACGACTACATGATGATACGCCAAGTACCCCTTCGGATCGCCAAGTTCGACTACCCCGTGTTCCACTACCGTCGCAAGAAACGAGACTGATGCTCGAAGACGTTGGATGCGGCAAGTACAACTACATCCACGACAACCATGTACCACTACTATCACCAAGTACCTCTTCGAAACGAACGTGCACCGCTACTTCCACGACGTCCGAGGATGACTAATACCCGACGACCCCGTGAACAACTACTTCCTCTATGACCCGTGTACAACTACATCGCTCGAACTCGAACCCCTCCGGAAACACACGCTTCGAAGGTATATCGCCGAAACGTTGCATGTGAATGTGTGATGTATGAGATGAAGTACTTGTTTTCCTTGAGTCCGAGTGCCCCTCGTTTACCTTGTCGCCAACCCGTGGGAACCCGGTAACGGGATCACCCCACCTATCTCTCTCATGACACGCTCACGTCGACCCTTTCTTTTGCACCGGTCTCTCAACGAGTTACCGGTACCGAAATGTTGTTGCGGCACCATTTTTGGTTATCGCCGACGTGGCCCCTTTTTCTTTCCACCACGATGAAAAATGCTTCACATCTCTTATGTTAACTTTTAAGTAAAATTGCATAAAACTTGCAAATGGCATCCGCATCATGATAACAACATTTAGATGGTTAAAATTGTTGTTGCTTCAATAATTGCTAAATGACATGAGGAGTTTCCGGAATTGTTGTTGTTATTTCCGGCCACATTTAAATTGACTAGATAGTGCAGTTTTGCTCATGCTTCACCTCTTGCCATGTTTAATAAAAACATTTAATCTTTTCTTGTAAATAAACGAGAGTCAACTAAACAAATAAAATGTGGTGTTTTGTCAATATGCAACTCGTTGCATATTGAGCTCCACTTAACTTGTAGCTTTGTTTGTGCTTTTTTCCATGCCATGCATATTTAAACCGGACATGCATCATACTTGATTATGCATCATATGCCATGTTTATGCTTGTGTGTTTACCGTGTCGTTTTCTTCTTTGCGGTATGCTTTTCTCGTTAGCTTTGGTTTCGTTACGGAGTTGTGAGGAGTTGTTCGACTACTTCATGGACTTGTTCTTCTTCCTTGCGGAATCCCAGGCAAGATGACCATTCCCGGATATCACTACTATCTTTGCCTATGCTAGATGTTTCACTCTTTAGATATTGCCTCGATACCTATGTCTGTTTGTCAGCCTCCTATTGTTGCCATGAAACCTCTAACCTTTGACACCTTCCCAGCAAACTGTTGTTTGGCTATGTTACCCGCTTGCTCAGCCCCTCTTATATCGTTGTTAGTTGCAGGTGAAGATGAAGATTACTCCATGTTGGAACTTGTTGTTGGAATATCACAATATCTCTTAAATATATTAACACACCTATATACTTGGCAATGGGTGGAAGGCTTGGCCTTTTGCTCGGTGTTTTGTTCCACTCATGCCACCTTAGGACCCGATAAACCAGTGTTATGTTCCCGGATTTTGCGTTCCTAACACGGTTGGGGTTTATGGGCCCCCCTCGATAACCCGCTTAGCGCTAAAGCTTTTCCAGCAAGGCCCAACTTTGGTACTACATTTGCCGAACAACTAAAACTTGCATAGGGAGTAATTAACCCTTTTTCTTAATCAACAACCCGGGCCAGTGCTCCACATGAGTGTTGGTCCAAACTGGGGGTTCTGCGGGGCCACCTCGGGGAAACTCAAGGGCTGGTAAAAACCTGTAGAATCGCCCATCCGGTCGTGGCCTGAGACGAGATACGCGCGGCTACTATCAGGGTGTCAGCACGCCGGGAGGTCTTGCTGGATTAGTTTTACCTTAGTCGGAATATCTTGAGCACGGGATTCCGAGAATACTCGGGTCTTCCCACCTTGGAGTTGCGACTCTGTAGATCGTGAGCTTGTGATGGGCTAAGTTGGGACACCCCTTCAGGGTTTTGATCTTTCGAAAGCCGTGCCCGCGGTTATGTGGCAGATGGGAATTTGTTAATATCCGGTTGTAGACAACTTGACAGCATGTTCAGAATACACCACCAGCGTGAGTAACCGTGACGGTCATTTTCCGAAGGGGTTCGGGAAGTGAACACGATGGGGTTATGTTTGACGTTCTTAGGTGGGATCACTTCGTGATCACTTTGACGCTCGTGGCACTTCTCTGCGTGCTCTAAACACGTAAGCTAGTGCTAGTGCAGCTGCAACCTTTGTTCTTCAGCCTTGTTCCACACCCAAGGCTTAGATAGTTTTGCTACCCGGGAACGGGATTGCTGAGTCCTCCGTGGCTCACAGATTCTACACAACACCAGATGCAGGTACTATGGTGAACTACACAGGAGATGGCACAGAGTTGTATTGGGAGTTCGATGAAGAGCTTGGCCGTATGTATGTGACATTTTCGACGATCAGTAGCGGTTCCTACTAGGGGTGATCGGGACCTTGTGTTGCTTTATTTATGGTATCTTTCATTTGGATCTTCGTCCGTAGTCGGACTCTATTGTTATTTGGATGATGAATGTTTATGTAATGCATTGTGTGACGTGGCGAGTGTAAGCCAACTACTCTTTTGCAATTTCATCCCTCTTTTACATGAGTTGTGCAAAGATACCATTCTTGAGATCATTCCAGTATGATATTATGCCTTTAAGTCGTGCCTCGACACATGGGAGGTATAATCTCATACTGGGCATTACATTTATAGCCTAGGGAGCAGCCCGACATGATAAGACATAAATGCCCTTCAATGATATGACCGTTAGGTGGGTAGATATTTTGGGACAGTTGGCACGTAGCACATCAACGGTTGGAAATTTGAGTATCAAATTCCTCAGGGCTATCATGTTCCTCACTTGTAGGAAATCCGCACTGGCGAATTCCTAACTCCTCAGTCAGAACAAATTCCTCAGAGACCAGAAGAACTTCGTCTCTGTCACTGAAGAATATGACTGAACTGTATGAGATTTCCAATGGCTTCACTCGATGGGATTGGTAGGTGTAGTATTTTGAGTTGAGCATCACATGGAAATTTTTCCTTAGTATTTCCTCGACCCCCATTAACAGTATGGTATTTCCTATGACTCAAAAGAGAAAATGAAACTATGAAAATAAAAGTCTTCACGCTTCATGTTCTTCAAATGAGTACCAAGTCTGCAAGGTCACACCAATTTCTTCACTGTTAAAGTCTTCAGAAAGTCTTCAGAAATCGAAAGTCTTCAGTCGAAGAACTTCATTTTTAGGGGTCGACTTTATCTGTAAATATCAAACTCCTCATAGATTTATAGACCTATGTACACTCATAAACACATTAGTCCCTTAACCTATAAGTCTTCAATACACCAAAATCACTAAGGGGCACTAGATGCACTTACAATCTCTCCCTTTTTGGTGATTGATGACAATATAGGTTAAGTTTTCAACGGGGATAAACATATGAAGTGTAAATACCGATTTGAGGAATTTGATTGCAAGATATAGAAGAACCCCCCTGAAGATGTGCATAGTGAGGAATTTGCTTTTGAAGCAATGCACACTTGAAGAGTAGAATCATGGAGATCTCCCCCTATATCTTGTAATTCATACACGCATTTGACATATACTATGAAGAATTTGAAATGCATGATGAAATATGGTGACTGATGTAATTTAGCATGCGTGCATAAACATTAATGAGGAATAAGCATGCAGAAAAACCACAGCAAAAGTATCAGGCCACCATAGAGTTTAAGTTTACAACTCGGTCCAGCAAAGTCACCAAAAGAACGAGAGTTATAACTTAGCAAAAAAACGCCCATATAAACAGATCCGCTTGAAGACTAACTCAAATTTCTCCCCCTTTGTCATCGAATGACTAAAAGGATTGAAACTGAGGACTAACGCCCCTGAAGAATCTCAAGTTGATGAAGGAGTGCCAGCATTGTTGGGGTCGATGGCTGATGTAGGGCCTGCGTAGTGTCGTCCAAGTCTTCATGCTCGTCGGTGTCGCGCGATGAAGAATAGGATCTGTCCATCAAGGAAGGAACCTTGACCTTCTTGTATTTCTTCGGTGGAGGAGCAGACCAGTCAAAGTCATCCTTGAGACCCACTTTCTTCAGATCTTTTTTGCCATAAAGGTGAGACAGAACAACCCAGGTACCGTTGAAGGTTTCATGGAGGTAGTAATGGTTTTTCTTCACTGCATTGTGGGTAGAAGTCATGTTGTGAAGAATTGAACCAAACTGACGCTTGACCCTTTTGTGATTGCGATCAACCTTCTAGCGAAGACTGAGGATAAGCTCACGATCAGTCATCACCGTGGGAGCTGTGCCTTGAGGATTTTGCTTGGGTGCGTATGCGGCAGAGTCATGGGTGGCAGAGTCGTCATTGGTGGAGTAGGATGCAACTTTGCGAAATTGACCATCCAATGGACGAATACCTTCATCAATAACAGCAGAAGCCTTGCCCTTGTCATCAGCTGAGGAATAAGTCCGTTTGAGGACTTCAATCAGGGGCAACTAGCTGCAATGATTCAGTGTATCAGCTTTGTAGTTGACTGAAGACCTTGTCCTGATGAATCTTATAATCCACGGAGCATAAGGCTTCAGGTAGAAAGGAGACAATGCAACATTTGCCAGAGTCCTCATGAAGAAATCATGGAAGTTGATGGGGACGCCATGAATAATATTGAAAACAGATTCTTCATGATGCCAACGACTTCTTCATTATTTGAGTCGTGGCCCTTGATAGGACTCAATGTCTTCTTCAGAATGCGATAGACAGTCCGAGGCAGAAATATCAATTTCTTCACGAGGAATTTGGTTCTTGGGGCCTGACCTGGCTTCAATGGCTTCATCAGCACTTGCATATAGTGATTTGTAAGCTTAGTCTCTTCGTACATGCAACGAGCAGCTTCAAGGGGAGGACTAAGAGGCAAATCATGAAGCAATTCAGTAGCTGGTGCCTTGTAGTGAGTATTTTCAGTCATCCAGTCCAATACCCATGAATTCACATCTTCAGAGTCGTTAGTGATGTGCAGCGTTGCAAAGAATTGAAGAATGAGTTCTTCATTCCAATCACAGATATTAGTGCAGAAAGTTAACAGTCCAGCGTCGCGAAGAACACTGAGGACTGGCACGAAGCACGGCAGAGATTCCATATCCACATGAGGTATGCGACCATGAGCGAAGACTTTGTCTTTGTTGAACAGCACCGAGGAATAATAATTTACATGGCTGGCAGTCCAGAAACGCCTCTTCCTAATGCGAGCAGAGTCATATGGGTTGTAATCAGTGAAGAATACATGCTCGTTGAAGAAATCAACCTTCTGGAAGTTTTGCTTCCGTGAGAATGGATCCTTTGGCTTGGGTTGAGGAGTGTCAGCCAGTTGCATCACTACCTCAGGAATCGCAATCTCAGGTTCTTCAGGCTGAAGAATTTTTGGTTCCTCTTTAGTGGCAGTCTGTGTCTGATGATTCAGCAACAATAGTTTCTTCAGCACTAGGAGCTGAAATGTCCTCATGTACAGACAGAGTGGGATGAGTTTCTTCATAGCCCAATGGAACAGTACGTGATGGGG
Source organism: Secale cereale (assembly GCA_902687465.1). Classification (NCBI taxonomy): domain Eukaryota; kingdom Viridiplantae; phylum Streptophyta; class Magnoliopsida; order Poales; family Poaceae; genus Secale; species Secale cereale. The sequence goes on from LR738709.1 coordinate 165,290,151, forward strand.
ACTGAGGGATTTGTTGCAATGGAGTGAACAAAGGAGAGTTGGGATGCTGACTATCCCAAAAGTCATCATTCATCAATGGAGTAGTACTCCCAATGTCCACGTCAGAGTCTTGTTCATCCAATTCCTCAACACCGGCCTCTTTAGTAGTGAACTGAGGCATTGGCGAGGAGACAATCGGTGTTGAAGGGATTGCATCCACTTCAATTTCTTCATTCGTCTGCTCTGAGGAAGCAGCAGAGGGAATGTCTTCATCAGATTCACTTGGAATCACATAATCTTCACCAAAAGGAACAAGGTCATTTGATGGCCTGGTTGAGATAGGAACAACATCAATTGTGTTATCAACCGAGCTAGTCAATGGATTCATCTTATTCGGAGCTGAAGAATCTGATGAAGTTGATACCTTCCTTTTCTTCACAGCTGCATGCTCTGCAGCCTTGGTCTTCTTCACATCTGATGCAGATGGAAGGATTGGAGTTGGAGTAGGCGCAGAAAGAGCAGAGGAATTTGGTTGAATTTCTTCAGGCACAACTGTTGCAGTTGCCCCGACTTCTTCCTTTTCTTTAGGCACAGCCTTTGAAGCTTCAGCTGTCCTGACACTTTCTTCAGGCGCAACACTAGAGGTTGCCCTGGCAATTTCTTCAGCGGCTGGAATGCAGTCATCAGCCCTGGTATTTTCATTTTCTTCAGCAGCCTGATGTTCTTCATCGGTGCTGGCATGTTCTTCAGTAGACTGAACAGATGCTTCAGCCTGAGGAATCTCAATGTGCGTTGGAGGTGCAACCTTTGAAGAAAATCCTTTTGCCAAATTTACAAATCTGACTTGGAAGCCCATCCAATCTGCACGGTATGCGTCAAATTCATCGCCGAGGGCTTTGATTTTGCCCTGAATCTTTACAAGTTCATTAGTTGTCATGTTGACAACATTTTTTTTCAGGTAGCGCTCTTTCTTGTACTGCACTTTCTTCGTCTGCCTGGCCTTCTCAAATTTCCATTTTTCTTCGCCTATGAAGGCGGTCAGCATGTGACTTTGGCCAGGAGTCAGATTGAAGTCAGGCATAGGAGTGTTGGGATCCCTGTGCCAGAGATCAATAAAGTTGAGGATCACTTTCGGATCCAAAAGCAGTGGCACAGTGCTTTCTTTGGCTCTAGTGGCCCTTTGTTGCTTGTCTTTGATGATTTCAACCAGTTCTTCATCATCATCTTCGACATCATTAGACGACACTTGGAAAGTGACTTGCTTCTTGTGAGGACTTGGTCGAGTACCTCGTCCAACAGTGGTATTTTTCTTCAGCAGAGAGGGGCTAGATGAGGAACTTGGAGCAGCTGAGGAACTTGCAGAGGCTCCTGTGGCAATAGATATGCCAGTTGTCCTTTGGCATGTGGCGATATGCACCGGTGCAGAGGATTGGGTCGAAGCAGTGGAAGACTTTGGCGGAGGAGCTGAGGACTTTGGAGGAGCAGGAGCAGTTTGAGGAGTTTGCCATGAGGGCTTTGAGGAATCTGGCGTGAGGGCATTGCTGGGGAACTTGTCCTTGAGGGCATTGAAGATGAAGCACTTGGCTTATGCGCAGGCTTCTTTGCCATGGCCTTATTCGGCTTGCTAGCAGAGGCCTCAGCAGTGGCAGCAGCAGCAGCAGAGTCTTCATTGAATTTCCTCACTGCTTCTTTTGCTTGTTTGGCCAACTTGGCCTGGCGCTTGGCCCATTCATCAGGATAATCCTCACCGCGCTTGAGGCTAGTGGGATCTGTTACTTGGCCATGTGCCAATGGAGGTCTTGGGCATGGAGGATTGAGTGCGAATTTATTCATGTACTTGGGAGTTACATACATGTACTCCCTCCACTCTCTTGCCCATCTCCTCTCTATTCTCTGTATGCGCACCTTGCGCTGATTTTTGTCCTCTTTTCCAAATTTTGCCTCATCAGGAGTGCGGTAGTCAGCATAGATGTCATCAGGGATTTCGAAAGCAGTGTTGACCTCAGGCCTCTTTCCTCCCTTTTGCGGTTTCTTTCCACCAGCCATTTTCTTCAGAAGAGGAATTTGAACAATGGAATTCTCTGAAGAAGTATGCAACTTTTCTTCGAGGAACGCTGGAAATGATTTAAGTTGATGAGAACCTAGTGATTCAGCAGCGGGCATGAGTACCTGTGAACAGAGTATAGTTGCGAGAAATTTGGAGAGGTCATATGCGTTCTCAGAAGGTTTTGTAAAAAAGAACAAGTTTGAGGAATTTGACCAGATGAGTCTTGAAAATTTTCACTAAGCGTTCTTTGTCTTAGGTTCTAGAGTTTTATAGATTGAGAATCCACACAATTGAGGAATCTTGAAGAAAATCATAGCTTAGAGAAATGAATCAAGAAAAGATGACATGTGAGGTGTTTAGTGTGTGAAGATTTGAAGAAAAACACCTTTGAGGATTTTGTAGAAATCATTCGAATCAAGGAGGGTAGTAAAAGTAACTTTTAATTACCCTGGATGAAGAACACGACGAACTAGGAAGTGGAGAAGTGAAGTTCGTCAGTGCAGATCTTCCACGCCCTAACTTGGCTGAGGAAGACAGCTACGGCGGTGGCGGAGTGAAGAAATCCACAGTCGGTGTGAGTACGACGGCGACGAGGTCGAGGCAGTGAAGCTCTTCCTTACCGGCGACGATGGAGTAGCGACAGTGCTAGGGTTTGAGAAGCTCGAGCGGGAGCAGAGATCGAGCGGAGTAAAAGTGAAATGAGGAAGGGAAGGGGGTATTTATAGCGGAGATGAATAACTGTTTGCCCGAAGAATTTGGACGAACGTGCCCCTGACCCTTCTCATTCGCTTGACATGTGTCACCCACGTATTGATAAGTGGAGATCATGTGAGACCGTGGGTAAATAGATAAGTATTATCGTGGGATGCGAAACGATTTGAGCGGCAAAACCGAAATTTTTGGATAAGATAAGTTTTAACATTATGTTCGCAAATTCTTCAGTTGACAAGGACACAGTGAAGATTTTGAACGAGTTTCAAATAGAACGCACATGAAGAATTTGTGAATAGAATGGGTTGAGTTTAGCATAGAGGGGGAAGGGTCCGATCACATTCACTTAGCAGGAAAAACAGCTTGAAGAATTAGCAATAAGTGAATGTTGTAGAGGACATAAACTCATATATATATAGCCAATGCAGAAAAATAACCGAAAAGGTGAAGACAATGCAAAGTTGAAGAACATGAACAACTGAGGAATTTCAAAAAGAAACTCAAATTGAAGATTTTCAACTTTGGTAGTGGCGTGACCCACTGTATAAGAATGATGATTTCAGACACCGCGTACAATTGTCGTAGGGTTCCGAGAATCACATTCTTTGTTAATTTCTTCACACTTAGAGTGTTATTCTTCATTGATTGAAGAAAAAACATTTCTTCATGTGTTGCACATCTAAGTCATCAATTTTTCATAAGTGTTAGGATGAGTGTCCTATTCAAAGAACATTCGAAGATTCTAAGATATTTAGCTCACACCGCAACTTGCTAAATCTCTTCTCATCCAAGGGCTTTGTGAAGATATAGGCTAGCTGTTCTTCAGTCTTCACACGCTCAATAGAAATGTCGCCTCTCAACACACGATCACGAAGAAAATGATGACGAATCTGAATATGCTTTGTCTTCGAGTGCTGAACTGGGTTGTGAGCAATCTTGATGGCACTCTCATTGTCATAGAAGAGAGGCACATTCTTCACGTTGATGCCATAGTCCTTGAGAGTTTGCTCCATCCACAGTAATTGAGCACAACAAGAGCCATCAGCAATGTACTCAACTTTAGCAGTACATAGTGATACGCAGTTCTGTTTCTTCGAAGACCAATACACCAAAGATCTTCCGAGGAAGTGAAATGTACTAGATGTTTACTTGCGGTCCACACGATCACCAGCATAGTCAGAGTCTGAATATCCAATGAGATAAAAAGGCAAGCCCTTGGGGTACCATAATCCAAGTGTTGGTGTGTGAGCTAGATATCGAAGAATATGTTTCACAGCCTTATGGTGTGATTCCTTCGGTGTAGCTTGAAATTGGGCACACATGCAAACACTAAGCATTATATCTGGCCTAGACACACATAAGTACAATAAAGAACCAATCATGGAGCGGTATACCTTATGATCGAAGTCAATACCATTTTCATCAGTGCACCGATGGCCATTTGTGGGCATTGGAATTTTGACGCCTTTGCAATCTTGCATGCCGAATTTCCTCAGTACATCCTTGAGGTATTTCTCCTAAGATATGAATATGACATTGCGCTGTTGACGAATTTGAAGACCTAAGAAGAATTTCAATTCTCCCATCATAGACATTTTATATTCCTCACTCATCATATAGGCAAATTCACCACTATAACGTTGGTCAGTACAACCAAAGATAATATCATCAACATATATTTGGCACACAAATAATTCACCATCATAAGATTTAGTTAAAAGAGTAGGATCAAGTGAAACGGGTTTGAAGCCTTTCTTCATGAGGAATTCCTTCAAACTATCATACCACGCCCGAGGGGCCTGCTTGAGGCCATAGAGGGCCTTATTGAGTCTGAAGACTTTGTCAGGATTCTTTGGATCTTCAAAACCTGGGGGTTGAGCAACATATACTTCTTCCTCAAGCTTACCATTGCGGAATGCACTTTTCACATCCATTTGATATAGAGTGATATCATGATGGTTAGCATAAGCAAGTAATATGCGAATAGCCTCAAGTCTAGCAACAGGTGCAAACGTTTCATAGAAATCAATTCCTTCAACCTATGTGTAGCCTTGAGCTACGAGACGTGCCTTATTCCTTACCACAAGGCCATTTTCGTCTTGCTTGTTGCGGTAGATCCACTTTGTGCCAATGATATTGTGCTTGCGAGGATCTGGACGTTTGACCAGTTCCCATACGTTGTTGAGCTCGAACTGATGTAATTCTTCTTGCATAGCTTGAATCCACTCAGGCTCCATAAATGCTTCATCTACCTTAGTGGGCTCTGTGATAGAGACAAAAGCAAAGTTCCCACGAAAGTTAGAAAAATGTGAAGCTCTTGAGCGTGTGAGAGGACCTGCTGCTTCAATGTCATCGATGATTTTCTCAATCTGCACTTCTTTTGCAACGCGAGGATGAGCTGTTTGTCGTCGAGGAATTTGATCAGCATTTTCTTCAACACCACTTTCTGCAGCATTTTCTTCAGGTGCATTAGCTCGACGTTCTTCACGTTCTGGAATGAATTCTTCAGCAGATTCTTCGGTCGGAATGACATCCTCAGTAGCCTTGAACTTGATAGTTTCCTCAGGTGCTGGTTCATCTATCACAGAAGGTAGGTGCTCTCTTTGCGAGCCATTAGTTTCATCGAACCGCACATCTACAATTTCAACAACCTTGTGAAGAATGTTGTTGAAGACTCTGTAGGTGTGCGAGTCCTTTCCGTTACCAAGCATAAACCCTTCATGTGCTTTCGGTGCAAATTTTGAGTTGTGATGAGGATCTCTAATCCAACATTTAGCACCGAAGACTTTGAAATAACTCACACTGGGTTTCTTGTCAGTGAGGAGTTCATAGGCAGTCTTCTTGAAGAATTTGTGAAGATATACTCTGTTGATGATGTGGCACGCAGTATCAATTGCATCAATCCAGAAACGACGAGGCATTTTGTATTCATCAAGCATAGTGCGAGCCATCTCAGCAAGATACCTATTCTTGCGCTCCACGATGCCATTTTGTTGAGGAGTATAAGGAGCAGATAACTCATGAGTAATACCAAGTTCATCAAGATAGTCATCAAGACCAGAATTCTTGAACTCAGTTCAATTGTCACTTCTGATGTGCTTGATCTTCACACCAAAGTTGGTTTAAGCCCTCAAGGAAAATTGTTTGAAGACTTCCTGCACTTCATGTTTGTAAGTAACAATGTGTACCCATGTGTATCGAGAGTAATCATCAACAATAACAAAGCCATATTCAGATGCATCATTTGAAACTGCAGAATAATGGTTAGGACCGAAGAGATCCATGTGAAGCAATTTAAATGGTCGAGTAGTAGTCATGATAGTCTTCACTGGATGCTTGACCTTGGTCATCTTTCCAGCTTCACAGGCTCCGCATAAGTGATCCTTGAGGAATTTGACATTCTGAATGCCAATGATGTGCTTCTTCTTCGCAAGCGTGTGCAAATTCCTCATGCCTGCATGACCAAGTCGTCGATGCATAGCCAGCCTTCTGAAGCTTTTGCAAGTAGACACATAGCTGGTTGAGATCCTATAGAGAAATCAACAATATACAAGTCTCCTCTCCTAAAGCCTTCAAAGACTTTGGAATTGTCAGATTCCATGATCACAACACAACGATACTTGCCAAAGACTACAACCATATCAAGATCGCAAAGCATTGAGACAGACACGAGGTTGTATCCTAAGGACTCGACAAGCATGACTTTGTCCATGTGTCGATCCTTTGAGATCACAACCTTACCTATACCCAATACCCGACTTTTGCCTTTGTTAGCGAAGATGATATGCTTCAGATGAGATGGAGATAAGGGAGCATCCATCAATAGATTCTGGTTACCAGTCATGTGATTTGTACATCCACTATCGAGGACCCACTCAGTGGTTTTGGGTTGATCATCCTGCAGATGAATTAGTGCAGCTTACAAACTCATATACTTCATCAATGAAGAATATGACATCAATTCATCAGATCAATTTCATCAAGAAATGCAACATATAATGCAATAGGAGGACGTGAGAAATGAAAGTTCATTTCTTCATGATTAGCTTGCGTCCTTTCAGGCACTTTTCATGTAACGCCCCGGACACACCCGCCGGTGGTCGTTACTCCTGGCGGGATCTAGACTAGCCCCACATATCAATACTAGTCTTTTCTACGCACTTTGTCCTCACTCGTGCGCACCCGGGAGCAACTTCCCGGTCGGTCACCCATCCCGAAACTACTCCAAGCTACGCACGCTTAACTTTGGAGTTCTAACTGAATGGGCTCCCGGAAAAGAAGGAATTCCTTATTGATATGAGTAGTCTATCATCCCTAATATGCCAGGCCATCACATACAACCCTACTCAGAGGAACCGACATCCTCGTCGGGCCACAGGAACGTTGCCTCTTGGCACAAACGTCTGTGCATCCAGTCCGATACATGTGCCATGTCGTGTGCCATGACGGATCACAAACGTCATGAATAACATGACCGAGAAGCTGTCCACAAACATCTGTGTAACCATGAGGGTCGGCTCTGATACCAACTTGTAATGCCCAGTATGCGACTATGTCTCGTACGTGTCGAGGCACGACTTAGAGACATAAGCGCATACTAGAATGATCTCAAGTATGGTATCCTTGCACATCTCATGTAAACGTTCAGGGATGAAATTGTAAAAGATAATTGGCTTACACTCGCCACGTCACACAATTAATACAATAGCATACATCATCCAAATAACACAGGGTCCGACTACAGACGAAATCCAAACGAAGAAATATACTAAAAACACAAGCCCAGATCCTCCTAGTAAGAACCACTACTGATCGTCGGGATACTCGGAATGGAGATGATCTTCTCGTTCCCATGTAGCTTCTCGGTTGGTATGGTATGATCACTTCACTTTCAAGAATTTGATGGACTTGTTGCGGGTCTTCCGCTCAGTTTCTTCAAGAATAGCAACGGGGTGCTCACGATAAGACAAGTCTTGCTGAAGATAAATCTCTTCAAAAGGAATAGTGTGTTCAGGCGTCTTGAAGCACTTGCAGAGTTGTGACACGTGAAAAACATCGTGCACATTTGCAAAGTTTGAGGGAAGCTCGAGTTGGTAGGCTAGATCACCTCTCTTGCCAAGAATCTTGAAAGGTCCCACGTATCTTGGGGAAAGCTTGCCCTTGATACGGAACCTCTGAGTGCCCTTCATGGGAGAAACATGGAGATAGACATGGTCTCCAATGTCGAAAGCCAAGTCACGATGCTTGCCGTCATAGTAGCTCTTTTGACGTGATTGCGCGTGTAATGCCCAGGATGGGACTATACCTCCTACGTGTTGAGGCACGACTTAAAGGTATAAGCCCATTCTGGAATGATCTCAAGTTTGGTATCTTTGCACGACTCATGTAAAATAGGGATGAAATTGCAAAAGGATAGTTGGCTTACGCTCGCCACGTCACACAATACATTACATAAGAAAAACATCATTCAAAACATCACAACCCGACTACGGGCGAAGATCCAAAAGGAAGATACCAAAAACATAAAGCCACAGGTCCGAATCGCCCCTAGTAGAAACCACTACTGATCGTCGAAACACGTCACAAGCATACGGCTATGCTCTTCATCGAACTCCCAGTGAAGTACTTGAACCAGATCCTGCATCAAACTCGGCTGAACCTGCATCTGGTGTTGTAGTAACTGTGAGCCACGAGGACTCAGCAATCCCATAACCATGGGTATCAAGACTAGCAAAGCTTGAAAGGTAGGAAGAGGGTAGTGGTGAGGTTGCAGCAGCGGCTAAGCATAAAGTATGGTGGCTAGCTTACGAGTACAAGAATAAGATGAGCATCTACGCAAACGGTCGCCAACTAGTAGTGATCGCTAAAGATCCTGAACTACCTACGAGTCAAACATAACCACACCGTGTTCTCTTCTCAATGTGAAAAGAGACAGTCACGGTTACTCACACAGGTGTGTGTTTTACTTCGGATCCTCTGTCAAGTTTTCTTCAACCGGACATTAACAAATTCCAATCTGCCACATAACCACGGGCACGGCTTTCGAAAGATCATAACCCTGCAGGGGTGTCCCAACTTAGCCCATCACAAGCTCTCACGATTAGCTGAAGTGATAAATATAGTATCATCACCCCTTATCTTAGGGAAATCCGATTAGGCTCAGCATCCCGGTGCACAAGACATTTCGACAATGGTAAAACAAGTCCAGCAAGACCTCCCGGCGTGCCGACACCCTGATAGTAGCCGCGCGTATCTCGTCTCAGGCCACAACCAGATAGGTGAGCCTACGGGAGCCAATCCTCGAGTTTCCCCGTGGTGGCCCCGCAGTCTCCCCGTTTGGGACCAACACCATCAGCACTGTCCCCCCTGCTATGTAGAAAAATACCCGGGGACGCGACCCCCTATGCAATTTTAATTAATTAATTAAGTTGTTATTATGAGGCAAATTAAAACCAATGTTGGGCCTTGCTGGAGGAGTTTTATTCAAAGACGAACTGTCAAGGGGTCCCCATATACCCATCGTGTAAGGAACGCAAAATCAAGGAACATAATGCCGGTTTATCGGCGCCTAAGGTGGCATGAGTGGAACAAAACACCGAGCAAAAGGCCAAGCCTTCCACCCATGCCCAGTATATAGGTGTGTTATTATATATATACCATATTGTGATATAACAACAACAAGTTCCCTCCTGGAACGAACTTCATCTTCACCTGCAACTAACAACGCTATAAGAGGGGCTGAGCAAGTGGGTAACATAGCCAAACAATGGTTTTGCTAGGAAGGTTTCAAGGTTAGAGGTTTCATGGCAACAAAGAGAGGCTGACATAAATGATGGGTAGCGCGACATATAGCGATAGCATCGAGACAACTAAGCATGGCAATGGTAGTAAGGTATCCAAGGGTATGATCATCTTGCCTGGGATTCCGCAAGGAAGAAGAACGGATCCATGAAGTAGTCGAACAGAACCTCACAACTCCGGAACGAACCCGAAGCTAACGAGGAAAGCAAACCGGAAAGAAACAAGCAACACGGTAAACACACCACACGAGACATGACAATATGCTCAATCAAGTATGATGCAACACAAGTCTACATATGATGCACAACAAGTCTATACAGGAAGCATAACATGACAAGGTAGGATGCATGACAAGTCTATACAGGAAGCACAACAAGTCTATACAGGAAGCATAGCATGGCAAGGTAGGATGCATGACAAGTCTATAGAGGAAGCACAACAAGTCTATACAGGAAGCATATCATGGCAAGGTAGGATGCATAATAAAACTACACTATTTAGGCATTTTAAATGAGGCCGGAAATAACAACAACAATTCAGGAAAATCCCCATGTGCATGTTTAGCAATTTTTAAGCAAACAACAATTCACACATTTTAATGTTGTTAACATGATGCGGATGACATGAACAAGTTTATGCAATTTTTAGTTAAACGTTAACATGAAGAGATATGAAGTATTGTCACCGTGGTGGAAGGAAAAGGTGCCACGGCAACGATCCGAAAATGATGCAACGGCAACATCTCGGTTCCGATAACTCGTTGAGAGACCCGTGCAAAAGAAAAGGTGGCGTGAGCGAGTCGAACAAGATGAAAGGTGGGGTGATCCCGTCACCGGGTTCCCACAACGACAGGGCTAACGAGGGTCACAACGGACACGATACAAACATCCGATACATCTCATACAACACAACAAGCATTCGTCCACGGGTCATCGTCTCGGGGTTATACCTTCGAAACTTTCATTTCGGGGCGGATCAAGATCGTAGGGGAAGTAGTGGTACTCGCGGGTCGTGGTACACGTTCGTAGAGGGAAGTAGTCGTTACGTTCGTAGAGGGAAGTAGTCGTTCCGTTCGTAGTCGTTCACATTCGGAGAGGTACACGCGGTCTTCGGCGACGGTAGTTGTACTCGTTTTCGTAGATGAACTTGAGGGTTCCGAGTGCTCCGGGCGTAGTGGTACTTGACGCGTTCGTCTTGTGTAGTCGTTCGGGCATCGGTCTTGCCGGCGGGGTACTTGTCGAGTCGTCGTGTAGGCGTAGGTGGGGTCGACAGTAGGGGTACTTGTCGCATCCACCAAGTGTAGTCGTACTCGGGCGTTGTGGTACTTGCGGTCTTGGTCTTCGGCGACGAGGTACTTGGCGAGTAGATGAACGTGATGGGTACTTGACGTCCTAGTACCTGGCGTCCTCACGGCCTTGAGAGGGATGAAACATAGCGCAACAGTGCACGATCTTCGCGGTCCAGGGAACTCGGTGTAAACATCGAGGGAGGAGGGCGCGGGGCGCTGTGGCGAGACGAAGACGCGGGGGAGCAGCAGACCGCGACAGGGGCGTCGGAGCAGAGGCCATGGCTCGGGCGGCGATGAGGAGACGAGGCAGGGGCCTAGGGCTGAGCGTTGCGGCGGTCACAGGCGAGCGCATCGCGCGGCCGTGGCGAGGAGTGCTCGAGGAGCTCCTCTCCTCGGGCGACGGGAAGAGGCGGGCGGCGCACTGGACGAGGCCGGGCGCCCGGCGCGCCCTGGTGATGCGGCGGGGCGGCGGAGCAGCCAGGCGCGAAGGAGAGGTGAGGGGCGCGCGCTAGCGAGGGAGCGAGCGCTGGGGAGATCGGGAGGAGAAGGAGCATGCGAGTGGGGTTCGTGCAGAGGGGAGCGACCGAGCGAGAGAAGGGAGAGATGGGGATGAGGGGATCGACGCTGAGGCCTGGCGGCGCGAGCGAGGGAAGAGGAGGACGAGCGGTCGGGCTAGGGTTAGAAGCTGGGGTTGGGCCTTGGGCCAAGGTGGTGCGGGAGAGGGAAGGTTGGGCCAAAAGGAGGCCGCGGCTGGGAGCCCAGATGGCCCCAGCTCGGCTGGCTCTTCCCTTTTTTTTTCTTTTTAGCAGAAAACAATAAAAGAGAAGGAAGAAAGAAAGAGGGGGGTTAGGGAAAAAGTTGCACATGAGGTTATTTTTCTCGGGCTCATAAAAATAAGCGTAGTCTGAGAAAAATAGAAGTGACAAGATCGAGATATAATTCAAACATATTTGAATTTAATTCAAATGGGTTTGAACTAAGACTTGATTTTTGAAGTGTCCAAAAAATGTTGAGGATTTTGGAGGAACCTCGATAAACGGGAAAAGAAATATAGGGAAGGTTTTAACGGTGAAACTTGAAGTAGAAAAGGCATGGAGAATATATGCAAGTGTGTTTGGGTTAATTCCAAACAAATGGAATATTTATTTATAATAGCTCCATAATATTAGGAGGATATGTTATAAAGAGAAGTCACTCTTCCCTCGATTTAAATAGATCAAAAGATCTATGCCATTTATTTAGTTGAGATGCAAAGATGAATGACATGAAGGAATGATGACATGATGCACTGCAAAATAAATAACACAAGCACAAATGAAACACACGGAAGAACCCAGAACATCTGGAATCTTCTGGGACGTCGGACTTCGGGCGTCACAACTCTCCCACACTAACAGAGGATCTCGACCCGAGATCCTAGAGATGGCACCGGTTGAAACGGAAAAAAGGAAGAGGTAAAACAAAGTTGCTTCTTCGACAAACGAGTGAAACCACGAACTTGAGAGGTTGAACAATCTTGGAAGAGAACAGGGAACACCACAAGAACCTTGCAGGTTGAAAGACATGAAACAAGAGCTTACGAACCAAAAGAATAAGAAACCACAATGGTATAGCCAAGGAAAACGAATGACAGAATTCGGACAGCACTCTGACTAAAAATGGAAGGAATTAACAAGAACTTGAGAAGATGGATGATCTTGATGAAATCGGCAGCATATTGCCTGTGAAACAATTGAAAGAATGGCACAAGGGGTAAGAAGGATTCAGACAGCACTCCGGTTGAAAAGATAGGAAAAACTTGATAAGATGACGGAACTTGAATGGAGGACACAACATTCCGGTTAAATAGACAAGCAAGGGAAGAATATGATCTTTATAAAAATGAGATGATGGTCAAAGAGAGCAATATCACAATGCCTCCAGAATGAAAGAATAGCATATAAATCAATGAAAGAAATGAATGGAGAAGAAAAATGACAACTTCTCCCACAAATGAATTAGGAAATCCTCCTTACAAAGAAGGGTTGAATGGGGTTGATGGAAAAATCAACAACGAAACGAATAAGCTTTATGTGGGCTTATGGAAAACATCTCAAAATTATGAGGTGACAACCAGCCTCTGACGGAAATATTTAATTGGATTGAGATCAACGAAGATATGAAAAAACTTTCACCGGCAGGATAAATGAAGAACTTGGGTCATTTATAAGCACCATAATTAGCAACAATCCTTAGAGAAAGCTTTTAGGTGAAATACAACCCAAGATTACTCCAACGAATAAATTGAATGGTTGGAAAGATCTCCTGAACCAAGAAAATGATGGGTTTAAATATCTCATTCTTGATAACTCGTGAATCATGAAACATGAAGGGAAATGTCAAGAATGACATAACACCATATGAAAAGATAAGGTAGAAAGAATTGCAATTGGAATGCATGATGAAGAATGCTTGAGCTCCAACAAGAATCTTGATGAAAACTTCGAGGATGAATTAAAACATGATGAACCACCATGAGAACTCTGGTAATGAAAGCATGAGAAGTGAAAGATGAAAAGAATAATATTCAAGGCCTGCGATGAATTAGATGGAGGTTTGGAATGGTATAATAGAAATAACTTGGAGCTCCGGAAAACAAGATGAAAAACTTAGAACCGAGAATATGATATGATGAACAAGCTCCAGAAAAAGAGATTAATCACTTCGGGGAAATAAGAATAAGATTTATTGTATGCTTATCCTTCACCAAATTACATTGATGACAACCAAAGGATTTGGCATACTACTTATTCTCGTTGCAAAGAATTAAAGAGAGATCTAGTACAACCCTGGATAAATATTCAACAAAGCACCGGTAGGATTATGGAAAGAACAAATGAATTGGTACGATAACAACGGAAAATAAATCTTGAACGAACCACCATAAGAGTATGGAGACGAACGAAGAGACATCAATGAAGAATATTTGGAGGACAAAGTTGAAAACTGAGAACGAAGAAATCTTCTGAAATGATGGCCTTCGGAGGATCACAATGGAAATAATTCATGAAATGCTTCGGATGGTAAAAAGAATTCCTCACAATCTGAACAATAATGAGGATGGCATGAAGCTAGAACCACGAATCTTCAAGAGAACGGGCCAAGATTTAAGAGAAACTCTTCTTCGGTCTTCAAATGTTGAGAATGAAGACGAGAAATGCCATGAGAATTTCGAGATACACCGGAAAAGAAATTAGAAGAGTCAGGTAAGATCCTTGAAAAGACCTGTGGGTTAGGGCCCACTCAAAAGAAATCACCATTGAAAAAGATTGCTTAAGAGATATAGCACCGGTTGAATTAAATGGCTTGAATAAGATAGCAATCCTCAAAATAGCTTGAACGGATTAAGAATGGAAACATGAATCTTCCGAGATATCTTGAACACTCCGGATAAGAATTATATGGAGTTGAATAATCAAGAGAGACTTTGGATAAGAATTCCCACATTGGAAAACATGTGAAACAAGAGGCACGTATATGATCAATACGGAAGCTTGGATTTAGTCCACCGGAGAAGAATATTGGAATTAGGAATGATGAACTTGAAACTCTTGAGCATCATCCTGAGAAATCACCGGATAATGAAATTGAATGAAAGGAATGAAGAAACATCACATGAATAAAATGGATATCTCATTTCAGAATTGCTGGCTCCAACAAGAAGAAGGGTGGGAGGGTGGTGAAAACAAAGACAACTTGGGATGAATGAAACAAACAAATCGTCAGATTTCTCAACGGCATCCGTACGAAATAACTTGAAGAGAAGGCACACTGGTTGAAAAGGATTAACATGAAAATCTCGATGGTCAAGAAGAATTAGCACTCCCATAGAAATATGAGAACACCGATTAGGAAAGGTATGGAATCAACATTTGACATCGAAGCAACTCGAATACCAGAATCAAAACGAAAACAAAGGATAGATATGTTGCAACATAATCTTCACAATATCATTAGAACAGAGAATTGAACGAATGACTTCCATAGGTACATCGGCTTGACGAAAAGACACTAGGAAGAACAAAAGATAAATAAAAACAACAAGGAGCAGATAGAACAAATACAAGATAGAAGCTTCGTTCGACATCTTCGTGCTGCAAGCTTATGGAACGTGTTACAAAAGGGTTTTGCAATCCCCGGATCAGCATAGCCAAGGACCCTTTAAGATGCAACTCCCGATCGGAACAACGCCCATAAAACCACTTCACTCAATGTAGAACCCCGAACTCCATATCATGCATTCGTTGGAAGAATGCATACGAGCTACTAGATGAACCCACCTATTAATTTCCGAAAGTTTCCAGTTATGCAATCAGGTGTTGGGGATACAGGGGAAGCACCGAGCACTCAACTCTAATCCTACATCCAGCTGTATCCATCCTTCAACACATAACCAGTTATTTCCGGAAACCGTTTACCTCGGACCTTCGAAATGCATCTGCTATACAAGCTATGACAATACTCCCGAACTACCTCCCCAGTACTGGGTGATGTCGGGGTTATCTTACCACTAACCGCTGTCACACCCTGATTTTTCATGTCACATTTCTTAAGCTAATTTTCATGTTAAAAATGTGGATTAGCAAAAACTTTTGGGTGTTTTTGACTTTGATTGATTTGACTTTTGTCTGCTGTTTGCTAGTGCTCTAAAAATCAAATAAATCCTCCAACTCTTATACTTCATCTCCTTGACCCAAAACCTTTTCCCAATGATCATGCCATGTGTATAGACCAGTATATAATTTTCTTATAAAAATATTTTGGCCAAATGGTATTTTCTAAAATTAGTTTTCCAAAAACCCCTGAATTGAGGTTTGCACTGCAAGTACCTTATTTAGGGTGTGAAAAATCTTTCAAAAAGTTTATTTGAATCCTATTAGATATAGGACTCCCAGAAACCACAAAAGTATAATTTTAAAAGTTATTTTTATATTTTATTTAAAAGCTTTTTCTTAAGGCCAGAAATGGTCTTTAATAGGGATTTTTTTAATCATTTCAAAAATATTTGCCAAAATTCAGGGAGACTCATAGGACATATATTGTCCATATATAAGAGTTTCAACACATGGTCATGTTCAAAATATTGGACAAATCCTTCCAAAACCCTTTCTGGATATTTCAAGCTTTTGAAATATTTACAAAGGAAATATTCTCCAAAAATTCCAGGGAAATTCTATCATGTCATATATGACATATTTGATGATCTTGCAAAGCCTCATGCCTTGAAGATCAAGGAAACATCCTCAAACCCCTTCAAAACCATTCTGTCCATATTTGAAGTTTGAGCAACTCTACATTGCCAAACTTGTCCAAATGCTCTCAAACTTGGTGCACATGCTAGAATGGCCTAATAAGGCATCTAGACCAAATGGCACAAGATTTGAAATAGAGCAACTTGATCAGATCACCCCAAAACCACTTCTGTTCAAATTCAAATTTGAACAACTTTACATTGTCAACTTTTTATCTGGAGCCTCAAACTTTGTGGGCATGTGCATAACCCCAAATGATGATGCTACACCAAGTGGTGCATCAAGGGGAGATGATTTGCTTGACTCAAACATGGTGAAACCATTTCTGTTCATTTCTAGGGTTCACCAAAGTTACATTGGCCACTTTGCCCAAATGAGTTCAAATTTGGTGTAGGGGCCTAATTATATGTGACATTTGATCCTGTTAAGTCCCATGTCAAGTGGATGTCATTTGCTTGACCAAACCCTGATCAAACACCTTCTGTCCAATTACCAAAACAAGTGGTTGAACCTCTTTTACTATTTCCCTTTGCCCCAAATTCTTACCACAACCTATTCTGATCATCATCTACCCCCAGTAACCTTCCCATGGCCTCAGCTCAATTATTGGAGGGTAAAAACCCCATTTTTACTCTTGTGGACAGCCACCCTCTTCTCCTCCTTCACCTCTCTCCTCACTCCAGTGGCTCCCAGAGCATCCAAGACTGCCTCCCCCTTTCTTTACTACTTCCTCTACCCTTTTGACATCGTTGGACACGCCCTGGGCGCCAGGCCACGCCACTGGCAGCCAAAAGCCCGCTCTGGACCGCGCTACAGTGCTCTGGAGCACTGCAGCCGCCTTCCAATCGCCAGCGCCGAACACCTAGGGCCTCCCCCTCGTGTCCCCCGAGGAGGCCTCGACGTCCACAACACGCCGGGCGGTCGGCCCCCTCCTCTCTCCCCCTCTCTCACCTCTGCTCGCACGCGCGTCGTGGCCACCCGAGCGCTCCAGTGAGCAAGCTCACACGCGCGGCCCTCTGACGCCTCCCCGCTCCTCCTTTCTCTTCCTCCAGGCGTGGACCAACTCCAGGAACGCCCTGGACACGCCCACTGCTGCCCCTGTGGCCTGCAACGACAACAACGACCTCGCCGGCGCACGCGTGTTCGCTGGACCGGCGCTCACCTATTTATAGGCCACCCCCGAGCCCCCTTGCGTCTCCGATGGCCTCCACTCCCTCTCCTGATCCTCCTGGACCCGCTCCCTCTCTCTCCCGTGCCCTCCAGCCTCCTCCCTGGCCGGAGCAGAGCCGCCGGCCGCCGCTCAAATCCAGGCGACCCCGAGCTCCTCTCTCCCCCTTGGGCACCCTGGGCCGTCACACGACCTCCATGGAGCTCCCCCACCTCCGTCTTTCCTCCCCGAGGTGGCCGTGCGCTCGAAGCCCAGAGTGGCCGGAGCCCTCCTCCGCCGCGGTTGGACGCCTGCTCGCCTTGGTCCTCCCCGACAGGCATGCTACCCACGGTTGGATGCGCCTCTCCGCGCTGGTCACTCCGGTGGCCGGAGCGTTGCCGGAGAAGCCCTTCAGCGCTGGCAAGCCACCGGCGGGCATCGCCTCTGTTCCTCCCCGCCGCGTTGCGCGGGAGGAAGGAGATGAACCTGCCACGGGGGGCCCGCAGGTCAGCGACCCCGGGGCCCAGGCCCACCCGTTTAAGTGGAGGCGGCTTCGGCCAGCCCGCCTCCCCCGCGCGGTGGCGCCCTTCCAGACGGGCGTCTTCGACGTGGCCAGGCTCTTGTGCACGCGGCCGAGCTGATGGGCCGGCCCAGTCACGGTGCAGCTATTCCTCGCCCTGTGCGCCAGGGTATAACCCCTTTTATTTTTATTTTTCTGTTTCCAGTAAACTTCAAATATCCCCCAAATATTCATATGAACTCCAAACTTGATGATTCAAATTTCCTATGACTCCATAAATCATGCTCTATCTGTTGGTGCTACATGCACATTATTCCAGGAACTTTCCCTACACAAATATTTATCAAATGCCTTTATTTCATTTCTGTGATGAACTTTAGAAAATCACAGAGAGCTCAATATTGATCCAAATGCAGTGATTCAAGTTCCTAGATGCTTGTCATGTCCAAACTTAGTTTTGGAACATTTTTAATAATAGTTTCTGTACCCCACCAAATATTGAGCCATTTC
The DNA here is from genome assembly GCA_902687465.1 of Secale cereale. Taxonomy (NCBI): domain Eukaryota; kingdom Viridiplantae; phylum Streptophyta; class Magnoliopsida; order Poales; family Poaceae; genus Secale; species Secale cereale. Next base: position 165,308,445 of record LR738709.1, read on the forward strand.
TTTATATTTATCAGCTTTGCAAAATCCTAGGAAATTCATTTCAAATCCAAATCCAGTGAAACCAACTCCTAGATGCTTCTAAAATCATGACCTGATGATGGGTACCTTTGCTCATCATTCAAGGAAATATTTCTGTATACTTCTTCCAAATCCATAAACTCTTTGGTTCCATCATATTGAAATGTTCCCAACTACCTATTGATCCAACACCTATGAAACCACCTTGGTCATTTCTAATATGACCAGAGGTATCCTAGAAAAGTCCAACTCCTATTTTTAGAGCACTTTTTGCTTTGACTGTGTTGCTTATTATGATTGTTTCCATCGTTAGTTGACGTAATAAACGGAGTATTCGGAGATGGACCAGAAGATTTGAAGACTTTGAAGAATAAGGCAAGTAGCCCTTTGACCATGTTCAAGAAACCTTTTTATGCATGTCTCATAGCACCTTTATATTCAATGCATCGGAATCATGTTGAGGTGGAAACCACTTTGGTTGCTACCCCTTTTACTTTACTGTTGAAACTTGCATCAAACATGATCCTACCTTCCTATGAGGGTTATGTGGGTGCGAGTAGATAGAAGTATGCTATAGTAGTTGGCTACGCAAAATGGGTCGGGGTTATGCATTGAGTGAAACAAGTGTGGTCTGACATACTTGCAAATGACCCAGAGGGTGCCACTAATGCCCCTGGGAGTTGATGAAGAGCTAGGGCACTACTTGGTGAAGAAGTAGTGTGCCGAGGCTTGACGGAAGTGTTGTTTACAGAGATGGATTAGATTTATGTGTGACTACCGTCCCAACCAAACATGCGCAACCACTCTACCCTTATATGGGAAAGGGCATTATTGATTACCTAGGTCGATACTAGCATGGTGCCTGCATTACTAGTGACGGGGGTGACATGAGGTCACTCTCGGGACGGGGTCGCGCTTGGATAGGCGGCCATGACTGTCTTTATAGGGCACCGGACACACCGTTGGTACCCCGTGCTTGTGATATGTGATGAATACGGAGCGAGTCTCCACAAACCTTGAGATGTGAAATGTTTGGCACGGGGCTGTTACCAATCGAGTGGACTCCATATTAGTGTCGTCTAGGGAAAGATAGTGATCGGGTGCTTACCCCGGGTACTTGAGGTACCGTGGGTCGTGGATGACACGGAAGTTCCCCGGATCTTGTGGGTAAAGTGTGCAACCTCTGCAAAGTGTAAAACTAGTCGAATAGCCGTGTCCACGGTCATGGACAGTTGGGTGGTGCTACTTAGACTATGTCCTTAAGTTTCTAGGAAACAACACGATTCAGAGATATTGTTGATGTGATTGTGAGGAAGTCACAATGAGCTTGTGCATATGTTGATTACAACTCTTTCTCGATAATGATGTCTGTGACCTACTGATACTTGTTACAGACACATGCATTGCCCTTGTTATATGTTGATCATGAGTGCATATGAAAAACTAGCTTTCCGCAAAACTGCCAACCTAGCAGTAGAGCCTTGCATAATTATTCTGTTATCACACTTGGGTTGCTTGCGAGTACATTCAATGTACTCATTGGCTTGCCACTGGTTATTTTATTGGCCAGGCAGGAGAGAACAGGTTATGATGAAGATTTCTTGGTGACGAGCATGCGAGCTAGGACGCTTCCCAGTCAGAATGCCTGTAGGGTTAAAGGCAGATGGCATGGGTCCATGTTGTCGTTGAAGATTTCCGCTGCGATGATATACTCAAGACTTGACCATTATGGTCCTACTTGTGTAACACGGTATGTAAGGATGTAAGACTCTTGTTATTCAGCTTCTGTGTGTTCAGTGAGCATTGATCTCTGGGATCACTGTACACGTGCATTCGATGATCACGACTTATGAGTCGGGGTCCCCACAGAGCTGGTATCAGAGCCATCCTGACTGTAGGAAGCCTTAGTTAGCATGGTCGTTAGTTAGGATAAAGCTATTTTAAAAACTGTTAGTAGTTTTCAAAACTATCTATACTTCTCTTCCCTTCTCAGTTTTTCGAAAACTAGGCTATGCTCGATCTCTTCCCCTTTAAAACCTTGGTCGCTAAAACCCCTATGACCCTGACCCCTAGATTTTCCATTATCCTCATGGAGTGTACCTTGCCAAACACTCACCCACCACTTTTGCACACAAGATTGGTGACACCCCGACAAGATGATACCAACAGAAAATCCATCCTCGATGAGTGAGGACATGAAGACCCACAAGATGGGGGGGACACCCTTGACAAGAACCCCCAAGACGATGCAACATTGGCCTATGATGACTAGGCTATAGGTTATGCAAAATCATGATATGCATCGCTAATAGAGTAATCATGTCACTACCGTTGTTGTATCGACAACCACCGGTGGACGAGAACCTTGCCATTTGGTCCGCCTCACTATAGTGAGTAGGAAAACGGTTCTCTTCGTCCCCCGCTCTTGGTGTCGATGTTTTCATCAACGAAACCGACATGTTGGACCTCTATTATGCCTTGTAATTACATATGGATTGCCTACCTGGTACCCTCGACAACCCAGAAGGCACAAGGGATCGTCATGATTAAAGAGACAAGAGAAGACAAGTCAACGCCAGCTACAAGGAGGCACCTTCACCCCATCACCTCATCAGGCGAGAAGTTGTTGAAGATTCTTCAGGATCAACCCAGATCATTCATCAAGCAACTACAAGGGACTTAGCAACACCCGAGGAAGCTCAGAAGACTACACGAGGCACAAGTCACGGCACTGAGTCCGAGAACCCCTAGGGTAGGATGAGTCGTGTACCCCCTATGCGCAGTCGAGTCCATATGATGGTTCGAATAGAACCATGATTGTGTGTTGTTTGCTTTTATTCGTTTGTGTTTTGATATAAGTCGCACTTTTGCCCCAGGCAACAAGTGCACGGCTATATCACCTTCCTTGCCTTGTTTCTTTTGTTTCGGCCTTTTTGCACCTGTTTGTTGCACCTGCACTATAGAACCCCCTTTAGGCATTTCCCTCCTCTACGCTGCTTCTTCCCTCTATTCTCTCTCTCCCCAATTGAAGATCGCAAGACAAGATGCACCAAGGATTCTACCTCGACAACCAACTGGCACTGAAGACTTCTGCTACAACCTCCACGATCAATTGCAACCCCGTAGAGTTATGTTTACCCCTCCAGACCAGTAACCCCATTCCTAGACCCTTTGAGACTTCCCGAGACACTCCAACATGAATCCTTAACCATGTGCCTAACCCATGGTAAGGCGAGAGAACCTGTTAAGCCTTTATAACCTTGCACAACACTGGGTTCGTAAAGGAGCTAGTGGACACGATGAGTGAGCACATTTTCATCCTGATATAGCACGAGGTCTAACAATGCCATAGATAGACCAGTTCGAGGATATTGGACGGATGACTTGGTGGTTTATATCAGTGACTTCGAGGAATTATCTGAGACCTTTATGGATTGTGAGGTTTTCATATTGGTGGATCATGACTTTGGGGAAGCATGTAGGAGTACCCGTTAGACATGAGATTTGGATTTATGTAGGTGATTCTGGTTGGTATAGATGCTAGATATGTCTGCATGATTCGGAGTAAGATTGGATTTAGGCCTATGATCCTGATTATGATATCGTGCTTCTCGGTGGACGATAACCTAGGAGATTGGATTATTTGTCGGAGTTGATTTAGGGATCTATTTAGTCGTGATCTTGGAGTTTACTTGACCCGGATGATGGGAATTTGGTGGACATACTATCGTGATGCATAGTCCTTCCAAGTATTTGGGTATTATAGAGACTTGAGATCTTGTGGAACACCGTAGATATCGGATTTGTAGAATTGTTGGATTATGTGGAGATTGATGGGAATTACCGGGCTATCGGAGTTTATCTATAGGAAGGAAACAAATCTTGGAGTGGCATATGACGTGTTTCCTTAGATTAGAGATGCATTATCTTGAGCCTTGCAAGAATAGGTTGAGTGCTTGGATTGTGGAGTTTAATTTAAGCTCAGCAGCATGTATGATCTACCTTTGGATTTTAGAGGTAGGCATACGTATGGATTTGGGGATCGTAGACAAGTATAATTTTGTTAGACCGTCTCTTGAGAATCATGAGGATGTGTATGGCATGAGTGGTGAATGAAGTTGGTCCCTGCGAGAGATGCTTTTCCCGTTTGGAGTACTAGATAGAGCTATTGGCATCTCAGAAACTGTGCTTAAGGATAAGATGATATAAGTTCACCCACTCACTAGAATCCTTGAAACCCTTAAGCCCCACCGAGCCACAACCCGGTCAGATTCTGACCACGGGCCTTGACTCAGAGTCAGGAAGGCCTCTGCAAGTACTCAACCGAGACCACCACCAATACCCCCAGCCTACCTTGCGTACCCCCTTAGACCTCCTGGAGTAAATGGACAAGTTGGGTAACATCATTATTTGATGGCCTACTTATCTGCCCGAAGACAAGGAAGAGACGGACAGCTGAATAGAAGACATTTGAAGACCACCCTGTCAAGAAGGAAGATCTACACCAACCACCGTCATCAAGAAGAAAAACTTCCGCGTCGAAGACCGGGCATATCTGCAAACCACTCCTCTCGGAGGAGCCGAGCTTTTCCGTGTCGAAGGAACGCTCACACCAAGATTGTATCAAGACTTGAAGGCACGATTCTGGTGGCACGAGATGAAAAGAGAGATTTGCAACCTATGTTGCAAAGTGTGATGTGTGCCAAAGGGTCAAGCTGAATATCAGCGACCCGCTGGATTGCTTCAACCACTAAAGGTTCCTGAGTGGAAGTGGGATAAAGTCGGAATGGACTTCGTCACTGGATTACCAAGGTCGGATAAGAGGACATGGCTCTATCTGGGTCATAGTCGATCATTTGACCAAGGTAGTCCATTTCATTCCTGTCAAGACCCCTTATGATGGCAACCGGCTGGCAGCTCTCTACATCGACCGAATCGTAAGTCTTCACGGCATTTCCCAAGGGAATTGTGTCAGGTCGAGGAACCCAGTTCACCTCAAGGTTCTGGAAGAAGTTCCAAGAAGCCTTGGGAACCAAGTTATCTTTCAGCACGGCTTTCCACCCACAGACCGGAGGTCAGACTGAGCGAGTCGATCAGATTCTCGAAGTCATGACTCCGAGCCTGTGTCTTGGCATATGGAGCCAAGTGGGAGGATTGTCTCCTTTTTGCCGAGTTCTCCTATAACAACAGTTACCAGTCGAGCCTTCAGATGGCACCATTTGAGGTGTTGTACGGACGCTGATGTCGCACACCCCTCAACTGGTCAGAGACTGGAGAAGGGCTAGTTCTTGGACCGGATATTCTCCGCGCAGCGGAAGAGCAAGTCCAACTAGTCAGAGAACGTTTGGAGGCAGCCAAGTCAAGGCAAGAGAGCTATGCTGACAATCACCGTCGGAACATGAGTTTCCATATCGGGGACCACGTGCACCTGCGGGTAACTCCTATGAAGGGAAACTAGCGTTTCCACGTCAAGGGGAAGCTCGCACCAAGGTTCATTGGACCCTTTGAGATCACTGCAAGTCATGTGGTAGACGGCTCCCCAGCTAGATCTACCACTTGAGATACCCTCCGTGCACCAAGTCTTCCACGAGCCCCCACTCTGGAAGTACTTCTTACCTCCTAGCTAGCCCGATGCCCGCAAGGACATCGATCACCGAGCCTTTGGCAGCTAGCCCAACCTAACCTATGCAAGAGACCCCTCAGCAACCTCCATCAAGAAAGGCATCAAGCAAGAAGCCATACCATCAAGCACTTCAAGATTCCAAGGAACACCACTCGGAAGCAGAACCGACAAGAAGAAGTGAAGACTACCCCGTATCCAAGACTCCGCCTTTCTTTCCACGCCTAGTCTGGGAATCTCGGGGACGAGATTCTTGTAAGGGGGGTAGGTCTGTCACACCGTGATTTTTCATGTCACATTTCTGAAGCTAATTTTCATGTTAAAAATGTGGATTTGCAAAAACTTTTGGGTGTTTTTGACTTTGATTGATTTGACTTTTGTCTGCTGTTTGCTAGTGCTCTAAAAATCAAATAAATCCACCAACTCTTATACTTCATCTCCTTGACCCAAAACCTTTTCCCAATGATCATGCCATGTGTATAGACCAGTATAGAATTTTCTTATAAAAATATTTTGGCCAAATGGTATTTTCTAAAATTAGTTTTCCAAAAACCCCTGAATTGAGGTTTGCACTGCAAGTACCTTATTTAGGGTGTGAAAAATCTTTCAAAAAGTTTATTTGAATCCTATTAGATATAGGACTCCCAGAAACCACAAAAGTATAATTTTAAAAGTTATTTTTATATTTTATTTAAAAACTTTTTCTTAAGGCCAGAAATGGTCTTTAATAGGGAAAAATTATTTAATCATTTCAAAAATATTTGCCAAAATTCAGGGAGACTCATAGGACATATATTGTCCATATATAAGAGTTTCAACACATGGTCATGTTCAAAATATTGGACAAATCCTTCCAAAACCCTTTCTGGATATTTCAAGCTTTTGAAATATTTACAAAGGAAGTGTTCTCCAAAAATTCCAGGGAAATTCTATCATGTCATATATGACATATTTGATGATCTTGCAAAGCCTCATGCCTTGAAGATCAAGGAAACATCCTCAAACCCGTTCAAAACCATTCTGTCCATATTTGAAGTTTGAGCAACTCTACATTGCCAAACTTGTCCAAATGCTCTCAAAATTGGTGCACATGCTAGAATGGCCTAATAAGGCATCTAGACCAAATGGCACAAGATTTGAAATAGAGCAACTTGATCAGATCACCCCAAAACCACTTCTGTTCAAATTCAAATTTGAACAACTTTACATTGTCAACTTTTTATCTGGAGCCTCAAACTTTGTGGGCATGTGCATAACCCCAAATGATGATGCTACACCAAGTGGTGCATCAAGGGGAGATGATTTGCTTGACTCAAACATGGTGAAACCATTTCTGTTCATTTCTAGGGTTCACCAAAGTTACATTGGCCACTTTGCCCAAATGAGTTCAAATTTGGTGTAGGGGCCTAATTATATGTGACATTTGATCCTGTTAAGTCCCATGTCAAGTGGATGTCATTTGCTTGACCAAACCCTGATCAAACACCTTCTGTCCAATTACCAAAACAAGTGGTTGAACCTCTTTTACTATTTCCCTTTGCCCCAAATTCTTACCACAACCTATTCTGATCATCATCTACCCCCAGTAACCTTCCCATGGCCTCAGCTCAATTATTGGAGGGTAAAAACCCCATTTTTACTCTTGTGGACAGCCACCCTCTTCTCCTCCTTCACATCTCTCCTCACTCCAGTGGCTCCCAGAGCATCCAAGACTGCCTCCCCCTTTCTTTACTACTTCCTCTACCCTTTTGACATCGTTGGACACGCCCTGGGCGCCAGGCCACGCCACTGGCAGCCAAAAGCCCGCTCTGGAGCGCGCTACAGTGCTCTGGAGCACTGCAGCCGCCCTCCAATCGCCAGCGCCGACCACCTAGGGCCTCCCCCTCGTGTCCCCCGAGGAGGGCTCGACGTCCGCAACACGCCGGGTGGTCGGCCCCCTCCTCTCTCCCCCTCTCTCACCTCTGCTCGCACGCGCGCCGTGGCCGCCCGAGCGCTCCAGTGAGCAAGCTCACACGCGCGGCCCTCTGACGCCTCCCCGCTCCTCCTTTCTCTTCCTCCAGGTGTGGACCAACTCCAGGAACACCCTGGACACGCCCACTGCTGCCCCTGTGGCCTGCAACGACAACGACGACCTCGCCGGCGCACGCGTGTTCGGTGGACCGGCGCTCACCTATTTATAGGCCGCCCCCGAGCCCCCTTGCGGCTCCGATGGCCTCCACTCCCTCTCCTGATCCTCCTGGACCCGCTCCCTCTCTCTCCCGTGCCCTCTAGCCTCCTTCCTGGCCGGAGCAGAGCCGCCGGCCGCCGCTCAAATCCAGGCGACCCCGAGCTCCTCTCTCCCCCTTGGGCACCCTGGGCCGTCACACGACCTCCATGGAGCTCCCCCACCTCCGTCTTTCCTCCCCGAGGTGGCCGTGCGCTCGAAGCCCAGAGTGGCCGGAGCCCTCCTCCGCCGCGGTTGGACGCCTGCTCGCCTTGGTCCTCCCCGGCAGGCATGCTACCCACGGTTGGATGCGCCTCTCCGCGCTGGTCACTCCGGTGGCCGGAGCGTCGCCGGAGAAGCCCTGCAGCGCCGGCAAGCCGCCGACGGGCATCGCCTCTGTTCCTCCCCGCCGCATTGCGCGGGAGGAAGGAGATGAACCTGCCACGGGGGGCCCGCAGGTCAGCGACCCCGGGGGCCAGGCCCACCCGTTTAAGTGGAGGCGGCTTCGGCCAGCCCGCCTCCCCCGCGCGGTGGCGCCCTTCCAGGCGGGCGTCTTCGACGTGGCCAGGCTCCTGTGCACGCGGCCGAGCTGATGGGCCGGCCCAGTCACGGTGCAGCTATTCCTCGCCCTGTGCGCCAGGGTATAACCCCTTTTATTTTTATTTTTCTGTTTCCAGTAAACTTCAAATATCCCCCAAATATTCATATGAACTCCAAACTTGATGATTCAAATTTCCTATGACTCCATAAATCATGCTCTATCTGTTGGTGCTACATGCACATTATTCCAGGAACTTTCCCTACACAAATATTTATCAAATGCCTTTATTTCATTTCTGTGATGAACTTTAGAAAATCACAGAGAGCTCAATATTGATCCAAATGCAGTGATTCAAGTTCGTAGATGCTTGTCATGTCCAAACTTAGTTTTGGAACATTTTTAATAATAGTTTCTGTACCCCACCAAATATTGAGCCATTTCTTTATATTTATCAGCTTTGCAAAATCCTAGGAAATTCATTTCAAATCCAAATCCAGTGAAACCAACTCCTAGATGCTTCTAAAATCATGACTTGATGATGGGTACCTTTGCTCATCATTCAAGGAAATATTTCTGTATACTTCTTCCAAATCCATAAACTCTTTGGTTCCATCATATTGAAATGTTCCCAACTACTTATTGATCCAACACCTATGAAACCACCTTGGTCATTTCTAATATGACCAGAGGTATCCTAGAAAAGTCCAACTCCTATTTTTAGAGCACTTTTTGCTTTGACTGTGTTGCTTATTATGATTGTTTCCATCGTTAGTTGACGTAATAAACGGAGTATTCGGATATGGACCAGAAGATTTGAAGACTCTGAAGAATAAGGCAAGCAGCCCTTTGACCATGTTCAAGAAACCTTTTTATGCATGTCTCATAGCACCTTTATATTCAATGCATCGGAATCATGTTGAGGTGGAAACCACTTTGGTTGCTACCCCTGTTACTTTACTGTTGAAACTTGCATCAAACATGACCCTACCTTCCTATGAGGGTTATGTGGGTGGGAGTAGATAGAAGTATGCTATAGTAGTTGGCTACGCAAAATGGGTCGGGGTTATGCATTGAGTGAAACAAGTGTGGTCTGACATACTTGCTAATGACCCAGAGGGTGCCACTAATGCCCCTGGGAGTTGATGAAGAGCTAGGGCACTACTTGGTGAAGAAGTAGTGTGCCGAGGCTTGACGGAAGTGTTGTTTACAGAGATGGATTAGATTTATGTGTGACTACCATCCCAACCAAACATGCGCAACCACTCTACCCTTATATGGGAAAGAGCATTATTGATTACCTAGGTCGATACTAGCATGGTGCCCGCATTACTAGTGACGGGGGTGACATGAGGTCACTCTCGGGACGGGGTCGCGCTTGGATAGGCGGCCATGACTGTCTTTACATGGCACCGGACACACCGTTGGTACCCCGTGCTTGTGATATGTGATGAATACGGAGCGAGTCTCCACAAACCTTGAGATGTGAAATGTTTGGCACGGGGCTATTACCAATCGAGTGGACTCCATATTATTGTCGTCTAGGGAAAGATAGTGATCGGGTGCTTACCCCGGGTACTTGAGGTACCGCGGGTCGTGGATGACACGGAAGTTCCCCGGATCTTGTGGGTAAAGTGTGCAACCTCTGCAGAGTGTAAAACTATTCGAATAGCCGTGTCCACAGTCATGGACAGTTGGGTGGTGCTACTTAGACTATGTCCTTAAGTTTCTAGGAAACAACACGATTCAGAGATATTGTTGATGTGATTGTGAGGAAGTCACAATGAGCTTGTGCATATGTTGATTACAACTCTTTCTCGATAATGATGTCTGTGACCTACTGATACTTGTTACAGACACATGCATTGCCCTTGTTATATGTTGATCATGAGTGCATATGAAAAATTAGCTTTCCGCAAAACTGCCAACCTAGCAGTAGAGCCTTGCATAATTATTCTGTTATCGCACTTGGGTTGCTTGCGAGTACATTCAATGTACTCATTGGCTTGCCACTGGTTATTTTATTGGCCAGGCAGGAGAGAACAGGTTATGATGAAGATTTCTTGGTGACGAGCATGCGAGCTAGGACGCTTCCCAGTCAGAATGCCTGTAGGGTTAAAGGCAGATGGTATGGGTCCATGTTGTCGTTGAAGATTTCCGCTGCGATGATATACTCAAGACTTGACCATTTGTAATGCCCAGGATGGAGTTATACCTCCTACATGTCGAGGCACGACTTAAAGGCATAAGTCCATCCTAGAATGATCTCAAGTTTGGTAATCTTTGCACAACTCATGTAAAAGAGGGGATAGTAAACATAAATAGTTGGCTTACACTCGCCACGTCACAGAATTACAATTCAAGTCTCAAACATCATAGATTAAGAACATCACAACCCTCTAAGGGCAAAATCCAAATGCAAGAAACCAAACTTAGATAAATAAACCACAGGCGGATCGAATCCTAGTAGGAGTCTCCACTACTGATCATCCGGATATCGCACATAGTACCGACTACGCTCCTCGTCGTACTCCCAGTCCAGCTCGGTGCCATCACCTGGATAGCTCACAACTGGACCTGCATCTGGTGTGGTGAAGTAACTGTGAGCCACAGAGGACTCAGCAATCCCGTTCCCGGGTAACAAGACTATATAAGCCTTTGGGAGAGGATAAGGCTGAAGAAAAGAATAAGTGTCTGCAGCAGAACTAGCAACTAGCTTACGTGAGTGAGAGCGAGAAGAGAAAGCCTCGGACGAGAAGTGATCACGAAGTGATCCTAGCTACAAGCTCAACAATCATAACCCCTCCGTGTTCAACTCCCGAATCCCTATTCGGAAATTGACGTTCACGGAACACACGCTGGTAGTGTATTAGAAACATTGTGTCAAGTTATCTACAACCGGATATTAACAAGCTCCCATCTGCCACATAACCACGGGCACGGCTTTCGAAAGTTCAAAGCCTGCAGGGGTGTTCCAACTTGACCCATTACAAGCCCACGATCCGCGGAGTCGCAACTCCAAAGTGGGAAGACCCGAGTATTCTCGGAATCCCGTGCTCAAGATATACCGAACTAAGGTAAGGCTAAACCAGCAAATCCTCCCGGCGTGTCGACACCCTGATAGTAGCCGCGCGTATCTAAGTCTCAGGACACGGCCGGATGGGCGAAGCTACGAGTGTATGCCAGATACCTCGAGTTGCCTCAAGGCGGCCCCGCAGGCTCCCCGTTTCGGACCAACACTCATGTGGAGCACTGGCCCAGGGTTGTTGATTAAGAAAGAGGGTTAATTACTCCCTATGCAAGTTTAGTTTGTTATTAGGCAAATAGTACCAATGTTGGGACTTGCTGGAAAAGACTTAGCACTTAGCGGTTTATCGAGGGGGTCCCATACACCCCAACCGTGTTAGGAATGCAAAATCAAGGAACATAACACCGGTTTATACGGTTCCTAACGGCATGAGTGGAACAAATCACCAAGCAAAAGGCTTAGCCTTCCACCCTTGCCAATATATAGATGATTTCATTTTAAGCATATATATAGTGTGATAAAACCCAACCAAACTTCAACATGAAGCAAGCATCTTCGATCTTCACCTGCAACTAGCAATGCTATAAGAAGGGCTGAGCGAAGCGTACTTAGCCAAGCAACGGTTTGCGTAGGTAGGTTGGTTAAACATGGCAATTGGCGACAAGTAGGAGGCTGACAAGAAGATCATGGGCATCAAGGCAAAACTATAGATCGAGACGACTAGCAATAGGCAAAGATAGTAATGTTATCGGGGTTTGGTCATCTTGCCTGAAGAGAAGTCGTTCGGATCGTAAGAAGGGTCCTCGTGCTCAACCTCATTGGAAACCTCGTGCTCGTACTCGAACTCAGACTCTGCTTCCGGCTCTAAACAAAACAATCACACCAAGCACCAATCAACAAGATGCAATGCGCACTCGAAAAAGATGAATGCATGATGGATGCACTAAGGATGCACACGGAGCACGTAAAATATCACTCAAGCAAAACACCTCAAAACATGATAACAATATGATATTATTAATCTACACAGAAAATCAATCAAGTTTCATGTAAGATTCGCTGAAATCGGAGTTACGGGCTAAAAGTTATGCCCGAAACAAGAAATGAGCGAAAGCTGAAAATTACAGCATCATAGCAACTTCGGAGCACAAAATAATTAAGCTACAGCACTCAAATATCATGGCAAAGGACATGAACACAAACTAGACATATACTACAGCAACTAAGTCCAAAGGTGCACCCCCAACGGAGCCACAGATCAATAGCAATGATCTTGGACATATTGAACTTGACAATAAAATTCTGGCAGCAGAATTTTATTGAAACTTTGGAGCAAAAGATAAACATGCTACAGCCACTCAAATAGGCATGTGAGAACATGGATGGAAAGACAACAATATATACTACAAGGAACAATCAAGATCCACTCCAAAACTATCATGCTTTGTCCTAGAACATCACACGAACATGGCATCGGAACGTTACAGATTTCAGACTTAGTGAAAAACCACTAAGTCCTAAAACAGCAATATCATCATGGCATATAAAAGAGCATGTTTAAGTCACCTCGAAACTAAACATGGCAAGAGGTAAGCACCTCATCAAAGTACACATGAAGGTGATTCCGAAACACACAAGCATGCTTCATTGAGGTAAACACAACGATAGCAACGAGCTCAACAAGATGGCATTTCATAGCAAGTGAAATAACATCACAACCACATGGCACTTTGCAACGATGATAACAAGGCAATAATAAATCTAACATGCAACCTATCACAAGCAACACGTAGAGCATGGCAAGACGAACACGTGGACATGTCATTTGCATCATTCGGACAAACGAGCTAAAAGATAACACATGGCAAAGATGGCATAAAAACATCACATAGCAGCAGTTTATATCATGATGCACTCTTGCAACATCAAAACAAGCACCTAGATGAACTCTAACATGCATGACAATAACATATAAAACGTAGAGCAAGTCTCCACGAACGTCTGGACATGCTATATGCGCGAATCGGAGCAACACACAAAAAGATAGAGCAGTTTGAATATAGCAACAGACAAGAGAAATACTGGGACTTAGGGAAAATTGGAACAACCTAGATCTGCACCAAACGGGCCCGGGGCGGATCCGGCCCGATCTGGAGGTGCGGGTGCGGCCTGGGGAAGAGGACGGGCCGGCGCGGCTGAAGGCGGCGGCCTGCTGGTTCGGGCCCAGCAGCAGCCGGAGGGAGGAGGCCCGGTGGCCTGGCGGCGGCGCGGCTGAGCGAGGCCTGGCGCGGGAAGTGGCCTCGGCCCAGGCGGCGGAACCGGCCCGAAGGCGACGTGGGATCTGATAGAGGGAGGAGGCGGCCCGCCCGACGTCTCGGCCCAGGAGAGGCGTCGGCCTCGCGGCTGGAGGAGGGAGGGCGACGCGGCGGCCCGCGGGAGCGTACGGCCTGCAGGGAAGTGGTCCCGCTGAGCTCCGGAGCCTGGCGATCGATGCGGTGGGCCGAGGGAAGGAGGCACCCTGGCGATCGATGCGGACCGAACAAACGGCGAAGTGGTCCCCGAAGCGATCGATGCGAGGGCGTTGACCCTTGGCGCCGATCTGGATCCCAGGCGGATCGATCGGAGGGGGCGCCGGCTGGGATCCTTCGAGGAAACGGCAGTGGCTGGTTCCCAGGAGGGGACTTGCCAAGTGGAAGAGATGTGGTGGTTGGATCCAAAAATTGAGGGGAGGAAGGGGAAAGAAAAACTAGATGCCCAAAATAGACTAGGGTCTATTATATAGCAGGTTTTTAGGGTTAGGAGGGATCTGGGGGTGTTAGGAGCCCTCCGATCGTGATCCGACGGATCCGATCGCGGGGGTAGTTTAGAAGGGCCTAGGAGAAGGTAGTAGCAGCTGTAGGGGTGTTACCGGGACACAAAGTGAAGGCACTTTGGACCCACACGAACAACGGATGGGATAGCCAACGGAGTCCAAACACGACGAGATTTGAGAGGCGGGTTGCACACAACAAAACAACAACACACACAGCAACCTCGCGGCACACCGGTAACGTTACACGCCCAAACACCAAAGTAGGCCTCCGGGACGTCACGGACACGTGAGGGAGCTCCGGAACACGAAACGGACAACGGGAAGAAACGCTTGGAACCGGATGCAACCGACAACACAAATGCAATGCGATGCACATGTCTACATGATATGAATGAATGCCACACACTCACACAACAAAACGACGAAAACCCGAAAGACAAAGAACCCGGAATGGAAATAGATGAAGCCGGAGATATATTATATGCCCAAAAGGGAAAGTATTACATCCGGGGCATTACAAACTCTCCTCTACTACAAAAAGATCTCGTCCCGAGATCTAGGACTGGAAAAAGGAAGGGTACTCGGAATGAAGATGATCTTCTCGTTCCCAGGTAGCCTCTCGGTCGGTGTGATGTGACCACTTGACTTTCAGAAATTTGATGGACTTGTTGCGGGTCTTGCGTTCGGTTTCTTCGAGAATTGCAACTGGGTGCTCTAGGTAGGACAGGTCTTGTTGAAGATCAATCTGTTCAAACGGAATCATGCGCTCAGGTGCCTTGAAGCATTTGCGATGTTGAGACACATGGAAGACATCATGAACATTTGCGAAGTTGGGAGGGAGCTCAAGTTGATAGGCTAGATCGTCTCTTTTGCCAAGAATCTTGAAAGGCCCGACGTATCTAGGAGCAAGTTTTCCTTTGATACCGAATCTTTGGGTGCCTTTCATCGGAGAAACTCGGAGATAGACATGATCACCGATGTTGAAGGCCAAATCACGATGCTTGCCGTCATAGTAGCTCTTCTGACGCGACTGAGCGGCCTTGAGATTCTCACGTATGACTTTGCACATTTCTTCGGCTTCTGAGATCAAGTCATTGCCAAGAAGTTGACGTTCGCCTGTTTCAGACCAGTTGAGAGGGGTACGGCACTTTCTGCCATAGAGAATTTCAAACGGTGCTTTGCCTGCACTTGCTTGAAAGCTGTTGTTGTAAGAGAACTCGGCAAATGGAAGGCAGTCTTCCCATTTCATGCCGAAGGAGATGACACAGGCTCTGAGCATGTCTTCTAGAATCTGATTCACGCGCTCGACTTGACCACTAGTCTGAGGGTGAAAAGCAGTGCTGAACCTGATCTTCGTGCCCATGGCGGACTGAAAGGAGTCCCAGAACCTTGATGTGAACAAGCTTCGATGGTCTGAGGATATAACTTGAGGAATGCCATGTAGGGACACAATTCTGGAAGTGTACAGCTCTGCAAGTTGAGCTGCATTGATTGATTCTTTGACTGGAAGAAAGTGAGCGACTTTGGTAAGCTTGTCAATCACCACAAAGATAGCATCATTTCCTCGCTTGGATTTAGGAAAGCCAGTGACGAAGTCCATTTCAATGTGGTCGAACTTCCACTCAGGAATAGGAAGAGGTTGGAGAAGACCGGCTGGACGTTGATGTTCTGCTTTCACTCTTCTGCAAACATCACATTCATTCACGAATTGGGCAATTTCCCTTTTCATGTGTGTCCACCAGTAAGATTGCTTGAGATCTTGATACATCTTGGAACTGCCAGGATGAATGGAAAGGAGAGAATCATGAGCTTCTTCCATTATGAGCTTCCTGAGGTCACCTTTGGGAACAACGAATCTGTCCTCGAAGAACAAGGTATCTCTCTCATCAACACGGAAGCACTTGTATTTTGGAGTGCCCTTTGCAATCCCATGTTTCACTTTCTTCACCATGGTATCACTGAGTTGGGCCTCACGGACTTGATCTTCCAAGGTAGGAGCAATTTGGAGATTTGCGAGAAAACCATGCGGAACAACTTGGAGGTTGAGTTTCCTGAAAGCTTCACAAAGCTCAGGCTAGTACGGCTTGATAAGAAGGCTGTTGCAATATGCCTTTCTGCTCAAAGCATCTGCAATCACATTCGCCTTGCCAGGAGTGTATTCGATGCTGGGATTGTACTCTTGGATCATTTCGACCCAACGAGTCTGACGGAGGTTCAGATGCGGCTGTGTGAAGATGTACTTCAAGCTCTTGTGATCAGTGAAGATGTCGACCTTTCTGCCCAACAACAGATGTCTCCACGTAATCAGAGCATGTACCACAGCTGCTAGCTCGAGATCATGTGTGGGATAGTTCTTCTCACTTGGCTTTAGCTGACGAGAAGTGTATGCCACAATTCTCTTATCTTGCATAAGCACACCACCAAGACCTTGAAGAGAAGCATCACAGAATACTTCATAGGGCTTGGATTCATCTGGAGGAGTCAGAACTGGAGCAGAGACTAGCTTCTCTTTGAGAGTTTTGAATGCCACTTCACACACTGGAGACCAAAAGTATTTGACATTCTTCTGAAGCAAGTTGGAAAGAGGCTTGGCAATCTTGGAGAAGTTCTCAACAAACCTTCTGCAATAGCTGGCAAGACCCAGAAAACTGCGGAGCTGCTTGACGTTCTGAGGAGCTTCCCAGTTGACAATTGCTTCAACTTTCTCGGGATTAACTGCAATGCCGTCAGCTGAGATGATGTGGCCCAGGTACAAAACCTTATCGAGCCAAAACTCGCACTTTGAGAACTTGGCATAGAATTTATGCTCTCGGAGTCGATCAAGAACCAGACGTAAGTGCTTTTCGTGATCTTTTTCATTCTTGGAAAACACCAGAATATCATCCAGATACACAAGCACAAACTTGCCAGTATAGGGGTTGAAGATGTAATGCATCATCCTCGAAAAGGTAGGAGGAGCATTGGCGAGACCGAAGGACATGACGGTATACTCGTATGAACCGTAGCTCGTTCTGAAGGCCATCTTGGGAATGTCTTCTTCGCGAATGCGAATTTGATGATAGCCCATTCGGAGGTCAAGCTTAGAGAACACTTTAGCTCCTTTGAGCTGCTCAAAGAGTTCGTTGATGTTGGGGAGCGGATACTTGTTCTTAATCGTCTTCTTGTTCAATGGCCGGTAATCAACACAGAGACGCTCCGTGCCATCTTTCTTCTTGACAAATAAGACACCACAGCCCCACGGAGACGTACTAGGCCTGATGAGACCCATACTCTCCTGCTTATCAAGCTGCTTCTTCAATTCCTTCAATTCATCCGGAGAGAGCTTGTACAGACGCCGGCATGCTGGCTCAGTACCCGGCTCGAGTTCAATGACAAACTCCACCTGACGGTGTGGAGGCATGCCTGGAAGTTCTTCAGGAAAGACGTCTTGATATTCGTTCACCACCGGAATTTGAGATATGGCATTAATTTCGCCCTTATCATTGAGAGAGAAAAGCCTGATAGTGTTATCCCTTGAGGCAAAGATAATCACATCTTCATCAGAATGAGTCATCTTGATTTCCTTCTGCGCACAATCAATATGAGCATCGTGCTGAGAAAGCCAATCCATTCCGAGGATGAGGTCAATGTCAGAATTACCAAGAATCACCGGTTTAGCCAGAAAGCGATAATCTCCCATGCGAATAGAAACATCCGGAGCATAGACAGTAGAAGACATACGTCTCCCCGGAGAAATAACTTGCAACCTCTGAGGCAAATTTGAAGTGGCAATATTGTGCTTGGATGCAAATGGTTGAGACATGATAGAGCATGAAGCACCCGAATCAAATAACACTTTAGCTGGAAAAGAGTTAACTGGAAGGTTACCCAAAATGACATCAGAAGAATTCTCCGCTTGCGCTGCATTCATCAGATTGACCCTTGCTGCCTTTGGATCATGCCTGACAATAGCTGAACTCACAGGTGGAGGAGGTGGAAGACGCTTCGGGTTCGGACATCTGTTGGCATAATGACCCTTCTGGCCACATCTGTTGCACACCACTTCAGAGAGAGGACGGAAATGAGAGCCACTTGACTTGGAGCCTTGAGACTGAAACTGCTTCTTCGACTGGTTGCTCGGGTTGGGTGGGTGGGAGAAACCACGACCACTAGAGTTCTTGTTGTTGGAGTTGTTGGAGTTGTTGTAAGGAGCTCGAATCACTGGAGGAGGAGGAAGCCAGAATTTCTGATGCTTCGAGACCAACTGAGACGATGAGGAAGAGTGAACGGCATCTCGAATTCTCTTCTTAGAAGCCTCCATCTTAAGCTGAGCTGCTTCTTGTTTCAAAGCCATGTTATAGAACTTGTCGAATTCATCGGGCTCGAACAAAGTGAGAGCAAGCTGAAGTTCATCTTTGAGACCTCCACGGAACTGGTAGATTTTACTCTTGGCATCAGGAATGTCTTGCTTAGCATAGCGAGCGAGGTTTTGGAACTTGACATTATACTGATAGACTGTCATGGAGCCCTGCTTCAGGTTGCGGAATTGCTCATGCATACCCTCGATGACACTTGTAGGAATGTGGTGAGAGCGAAAGTCCTTGCAGAAATTCTCCCAAGAGATCACTCGACCTGGCCTGGAGTCTTTGTACTGCTGCCACCAATCAGCTGCTTGATCTTTCAGTTGGAAGGCTGCAAACTTTACATAATCATCTTCTCTTACGTTACTGCACTCAAAATGCTTCTTTATATCGGTTAACCAATCTTCAGCATCAAGAGGGTCGACACAGTAACTGAAAGCTTTAGGATTGTTGGCCAAGAACTGGTTAAGAGTAGCATGGTGCTGCTGGTTGAAGAAGTTGCCTTGGTTCCCTGGAATACCCTGATTAGCTTGATTAGCTTGCATCTGCTGCATCATCTGCATCATCAACTGGGTGTTCTGAGCTGTAGTCTGCATAATCGCTCTCCAAGCCTCAGGCGGAGGAGGAGGGGAAGGAGGATGATCTGGGACCTCTTCCACCTCTGGGTTAGCGTTGGGAACCTTTTTCGGAGCCATCCTGTAAGAGATGACCACGAATCAGCAATTGATTGACAAAAGGTATAAGCTGAATCAATGGAATGAATTGCAACAAGTCTTCACAATAATCATTCGAACAATAAGAACGAATGAAATCATTCGAACATGAGGAACGAATGAAATTCTCAGTTAAATGATAACATCAGTCTTCACGAGAAGCCACATAGGGATCAAAAGGTAAAATAAGAAAACAACAAGGTACGGATGGGAACAAACACAAGAGAGGAGTTTCGTCCTAACATCTTTGTGCTGAAAGCATATGAACGCGTTACGAAAAGGTTTTGCAATCCCCGGATCAGCATAGCCAAGGACCCTTTAAGATGCAACTCCTGATAGTAACATCGGTCATATAACCCCTTCACTCAATGTAGAACCCCGAACTCACTAACCTGCATTCGTTGTAAGAATGCCTACGATCTACTGGATAAACCCACCTATAAATTTCTGAAAGATTCCAGTTATGCAATCAGGTGTTGGGGATACACGGGAATCACCGCGCAATCAACTCTAAACCTACATCCAGGTGTATCCATCCTTCAACACATAACCAGTCTTTCTCGGAAACTGTGTACCTCGGACCTTCGAAAAGCATCCACTATAACAAGCTATGGCAATACTCCCGAACTACCTCCCCAGTACTGGGTGATGTCGGTGTTATCTTGCCACTGGCCGTATAGGAGAGATTTTCGATGTCGGCCGTCTTAAGTATTTAGTACTATCGCGATATGCTTGTGACAACAATACCCCGAAGCTCAACTCCCCGGTAACAGGAGGCATCGAGAACAATATCCTTGTCACAAGAACATCGAAACAATCCTAGAATACTCGCGGGATTCCTAAAAAAATAAATAAATAAAAATTGTGCAATTTTTGAAAATACGAGAGACAAGAGTAGTCGTCAGGAGTCCTCACCAGAGAGAAAGGGGATGAGAAGCAAAGAAATCCTACTCTCCGATATAATATAGGACTCAAAAAGTTTTTCAGTGTGTGCCTAGACTCGACCGTCAACGATTCGATCAAACAGTGGGGGCTCCTAGGTTGGAGAAGGCTCTGAATACCAACTTGTAATGCCCAGGATGGAGTTATACCTCCTACGTGTCGAGGCACGACTTAAAGGCATAAGTCCATCCTAGAATGATCTCAAGTTTGGTAATCTTTGCACAACTCATGTAAAAGAGGGGATAGTAAACATAAATAGTTGGCTTACACTCGCCACGTCACAGAATTACAATTCAAGTCTCAAACATCATAAATTAAGAACATCACAACCCTCTAAGGGCAAAATCCAAATGCAAGAAACCAAACTTAGATAAATAAACCACAGGCGGATCGAATCCTAGTAGGAGTCTCCACTACTGATCATCCGGATATCGCACATAGTACCGACTACGCTCCTCGTCGTACTCCCAGTCCAGCTCGGTGCCATAACCTGGATAGCTCACAACTGGACCTGCATCTGGTGTGGTGAAGTAACTGTGAGCCACAGAGGACTCAGCAATCCCGTTCCCGGGTAACAAGACTATATAAGCCTTTGGGAGAGGATAAGGCTGAAGAAAAGAATAAGTGTCTGCAGCAGCAACTAGCAACTAGCTTACGTGAGTGAGAGCGAGAAGAGAAAGCCTCAGACGAGAAGTGATCACGAAGTGATCCTAGCTACAAGCTCAACAATCATAACCCCTCCGTGTTCAACTCCCAAATCCCTATTTGGAAATTGACGGTCACGGAACGCACGCTGGTAGTGTATTAGAAACATTGTGTCAAGTTATCTACAACCGGATATTAACAAGCTCCCATCTGCCACATAACCGCGGGCACGGCTTTTGAAAGTTCAAACCCTGCAGGGGTGTTCCAACTTGACCCATTACAAGCCCACGATCCGCGGAGTCGCAACTCCAAAGAGGGAAGACCCGAGTATTCTCGGAATCCCGTGCTCAAGATATACCGAACTAAGGTAAGGCTAATCCAGCAAATCCTCCCGGCGTGTCCACACCCTGATAGTAGCCGCGCGTATCTAAGACTCAGGACACGGCCGGATGGGCGAAGCTACGGGTGTATGCCAGATACCTCGAGTTGCCTCAAGGCGGCCCCGCAGGCTCCCCGTTTCGGACCAACACTCATGTGGAGCACTGGCCCGGGGTTGTTGATTAAGAAAGAGGGTTAATTACTCCCTATATAAGTTTAGTTTGTTATTAGGCAAATAGTACCAATGTTGGGACTTGCTGGAAAAGACTTAGCACTTAGCGGTTTATCGAGGGGGTCCCATACACCCCAACCGTGTTAGGAACGCAAAATCAAGGAACATAACACCGGTTTATATGGTTCCTAACGGCATGAGTGGAACAAATCACCAAGCAAAAGGCTTAGCCTTCCACCCTTGCCAATATATAGATGATTTCATTTTAAGCATATATATAGTGAGATAAAACCCAACCAAACTTCAACATGAAGCAAGCATCTTCGATCTTCACCTGCAACTAGCAATGCTATAAGAAGGGCTGAGCGAAGCGTACTTAGCCAAGCAACGGTTTGCGTAGGTAGGTTGGTTAAACATGGCAATTGGCGACAAGTAGGAGGCTGACAAGAAGATCATGGGCATCGAGGCAAAACTATAGATCGAGACTACTTGCAATAGGCAAAGATAGTAATGTTATCGGGGTTCGGTCATCTTGCCTGAAGAGAAGTCGTTCGGATCGTAAGAAGGGTCCTCGTGCTCAACCTCGTTGGAAACCTCGTGCTCGTACTCGAACTCAGACTCTGCTTCCGGCTCTAAACAAAACAATCACACCAAGCACCAATCAACAAGATGCAATGCGCACTCGAAAAAGATGAATGCACTAAGGATGCACTAAGGATGCACACGGAGCACGTAAAATATCACTCAAGCAAAACACCTCAAAACATGATAACAATCTGATATTATTAATCTACACAGAAAATCTATCAAGTTTCATGTAAGATTCGCTGAAATCGGAGTTACGGGCTAAAAGTAATGCCCGAAACAAGAAATGAGCGAAAGCTGAAAATTACAGCATCATAGCAACTTCGGAGCACAAAATAATTAAGCTACAGCACTCAAATATCATGGCAAAGGACATGAACACAAACTAGACATATACTACAGCAACTAAGTCCAAAGGTGCACCCCCAACGGAGCCACGGATCAATAGCAATGATCTTGGACATAATGAACTTGACAATAAAATTCTGGCAGCAGAATTTTATTGAAACTTTGGAGCAAAAGATAAACATGCTACAGCCACTCAAATAGGCATGTGAGAACATGGATGGAAAGACAACAATATATACTACAAGGAACAATCAAGATCCACTCCAAAACTATCATGCTTTGTCCTAGACATCACACGAACATGGCATCGGAACGTTACAGATTTCAGACTTAGTGAAAAACCACTAAGTCCTAAAACAACAATATCATCATGGCATATAAAAGAGCATGTTTAAGTCACCTCGAAACTAAATATGGCAAGAGGTAAGCACCTCATCAAAGTACACATGAAGGTGATTCCGAAACACACAAGCATGCTTCATTGAGGTAAACACAACGATAGCAACGAGCTCAACAAGATGGCATTTCATAGCAAGTGAAATAACATCACAACCACATGGCACTTTGCAACGATGATAACAAGGCAATAATAAATCTAACATGCAACCTATCACAAGCAACACGTAGAGCATGGCAAGACGAACACGTGGACATGTCATTTGCATCATTCGGACAAACGAGCTAAAAGATAACACATGGCAAAGATGGCATAAAAACATCACATAGCAGCAGTTTATATCATGATGCACTCTTGCAACAGCAAAACAAGCACCTAGATGAACTCTAACATGCATGACAATAACAGATAAAACGTAGAGCAAGTCTCCACGAACGTCTGGACATGCTATATGCGCGAATCGGAGCAACACACAAAAAGATAGAGCAGTTTGAATATAGCAACATACAAGAGAAATACTGGGACTTAGGGAAAATTGGAACAACCTAGATCTGCAGCAAATGGGCCCGGGGCGGATCCGGCCCGATCTGGAGGTGTGGGTGCGGCCTGGGGAAGAGGACGGGCCGGCGCGGCAGAAGGCGGCGGCCTGCTGGTTCGGGCCCAGCAGCAGCCGGAGGGAGGAGGCTCGGTGGCCTGGCGGCGGCGCGGCTGAGCGAGGACTGGCGCGGGAAGTGGCCTCGGCCCAGGCGGCGGAACCGGCCCGAAGGCGACGCGGGATCTGACAGAGGGAGGAGGCGGCCCGCCCGACGTCTCGGCCCAGGAGAGGCGTCGGCCTCGCGGCTGGAGGAGGGAGGGCGACGCGGCGGCCCGCGGGAGCGTACGGCCTGCAGGGAAGTGGTCCCGCTGGGCTCCCGAGCCTGGCGATTGATGCGGTGGGCCGAGGGAAGGAGGCGCCCTGGCGATCGATGCGGACCGAACAAACTGCGAAGTGGTCCCCGAAGCGATCGATGCGAGGGCGTTGACCCTTGGTGCCGATCTGGATCCCAGGCGGATCGATCGGAGGGGGCGCCGGCTGGGATCCTTCGAGGAAACGGCGGCGGCTGGTTCCCAGGAGGGGACTTGCCAAGTGGAAGAGATGTGATGGTTGGATCCAAAAATTGAGGGGAGGAAGGGGAAAGAAAAACTAGATGCCCAAAATAGACTAGGGTCTATTATATAGCAGGTTTTTAGGGTTAGGAGGGATCTGGGGGTGTTAGGAGCCCTCCGATCGCGATCCGACGGATCCGATCGCGGGGGTATTTTAGAAGGGCCTAGGAGAAGGTAGTAGCAGCTGTAGGGGTGTTACCGGGACACAAAGTGAAGGCACTTTGGACCCACACGAACAACGGATGGGATAGCCAACAGAGTCCAAACGCGACGAGATTTGAGAGGCGGGTTGCACACAACAAAACAACAACACACACAACAACCTCGCGGCACACTGGTAACGTTACACGCCGAAACACCAAAGTAGGCCTCCGGGACGTCACGGACACGTGAGGGAGCTCTGGAACGCGAAACGGACAACGGGAAGAAACGCTTGGAACCGGATGCAACCGACAACACAAATGCAATGCGATGCACATGTCTACATGATATGAATGAATGCAACACACTCACACAACAAAATGACGAAAACCCGAAAGACAAAGAACCCGGAATGGAAATAGATGAAGCCGGAGATATATTATATGCCCAAAAGGGAAAGTATTACATCCGGGGCATTACACCATTATGGTCCTACTTGTGTAACACGGTATGTAAGGATGTAAGACTCTTGTTATTCAGCTTATGTGTGTTCAGTGAGCATTGATCTCTGGGATCACTGTACACGTGCATTCGGTGATCACGACTTATGAGTCGGGGTCCCCACAACCGCATAGGAGAGTTTTCGATGTCGGCCGTCTTAAGTATTCCAGAACTGCTGCGATATATTTGTGACGACAACACCTCGGAGCTCAACTCCCCGGGACACTGCCACAACCCCTAAATCACAGGAGGCATCGAGAACAATGTTCTCGTCACAAAAACATCGGAACAATCCAAACAATACTCGCGTGATCCTAAAAAAAAATTTGGTGCATTTTTGAGAGTAGAAGAGATAAAAGTAATCGTCAGGAGTCCTCACCAGAGTGAAAAGAGATGAGGAGTAAAAAGAAATCCTACTCTCCGATATATATATAGGATTCAAAACATTTTCAAGTGTGTGCCTAGACTCAATCGTCAACGATTCGATCAATCAGTGGAGGCTTATAGGTCGGAGAAGGCTCTGATACCAACTTGTAATGCCCAGGATGGGACTATACCTCCTACGTGTCGAGGCATGACTTAAAGGTATAAGCCCATTCTGGAATGATCTCAAGTTTGGTATCTTTGTACGACTCATGTAAAAATAGGGATGAAATTGCAAAAGGATAGTTGGCTTACACTCGCCACGTCACACAATACATTACATAAGCAAAACATCATTCAAAACATCACAACCCGACTACGGGCGAAGATCCAAAAGAAAGATACCAAAAACATAAAGCCACAGGTCCGAATCGCCCCTAGTAGAAACCCCTACTGATCGTCGAAACACGTCACAAGAATACGGCTATGCTCTTCTTCGAACTCCCAGTGTAGTACTTGAACCAGCTCCTGCATCAAACTCAGCTGAACCTGCATCTGGTGTTGTAGTAACTGTGAGCCACGAGGACTCAACAATACCATAACCATGGGTATCAAGACTAGCAAAGCTTTAAAGGTAGGAAGAGGGTAGTGGTGAGGTTGCAGCAGCGGCTAAGCATAAAGTATGGTGGCTAGTTTACGAGTACAAGAATAAGATGAGCATCTACGCAAACTGTCGCCAACTAGTAGTGATCGCTAAAGATCCTGAACTACCTACGAGTCAAACATAACCCCACCGTGTTCTCTTCTCAAAGTGAAAAGAGACAGTCACGGTTAATCACACAGGTGTGTGTTTTACTTCGGATCCTCTGTCAAGTTTTCTTCAACCGGACATTAACAAATTCCAATCTGCCACATAACCGCGGGCACGACTTTCGAAAGATCATAACCCTGTAGGGGTGTCCCAACTTAGCCCATCACAAGCTCTCACGATTAGCTGAAGTGATAAATATAATATCATCACCCCTTATATTAGGGAAATCCGATCAGGCTCGACATCCCGGTGCACAAGACATTTCGACAATGGTAAAACAAGTCCAGCAAGACCTCCCGGAATGCCGACACCCTGATAGTAGCCGCGCGTATCTCGTCTCAGGACACAACCGGATAGGTGAGCCTACGGGAGCCAATCCTCGAGTTTCCCCGTGGTGGCCCCGCAGTCTCCCCGTTTGGGACCAACACCATCAGCACTGCCCCCCTGCTATATAGAAAAATACTCGGGGACGCGACCCCCTATGCAATTTTAATTAATTAATAAGTTGTTATTATTAGGCAAATTAAAACCAATGTTGGGCCTTGCTGGAGGAGTTTTATTCAAAGACGAACTGTCAAGGGTTCCCCATATACCCATCGTGTAAGGAACGCAAAATCAAGGAACATAATGCCGGTTTATCGGCGCCTAAGGTGGCATGAGTGGAACAAAACACCGAGCAAAAGGCCAAGCCTTCCACCCATGCCTAGTATATAGGTGTGTTATTATATATATAACATATTGTGATATACCAACAACAAGTTCCCTCCTGGAACGAACTTCATCTTCACCTGCAACTAACAACACTATAAGAGGGGCTGAGCAAGCGGGTAACATAACCAACCAATGGTTTTGCTAGGAAGGTTTCAAGGTTAGAGGTTTCATGGCAACAAAGAGAGGCTGACATAAATGATGGGTAGCGCGACATATAACGATAGCATCGAGACAACTAAGCATGACAATGGTAGTAAGGTATCCAAGGGTATGATCATCTTGCCTGGGATTCCGCAAGGAAGAAGAACGGATCCATGAAGTAGTCGAACAGAACCTCACAACTCCGGAACGAACCCGAAGCTAACGAGGGAAGCAAACCGGAAAGAAACAAGCAACACGGTAAACACACCACACGAGACATGACAATATGCTCAATCAAGTATGATGCAACACAAGTCTACATATGATGCACAACAAGTCTATACAGGAAGCATAACATGGCAAGGTAGGATGCATGACAAGTCTATACAGGAAGCACAACAAGTCTATATAGGAAGCATAGCATGGCAAGGTAGGATGCATGACAAGTCTATACAGGAAGCACCGAAAGTCTATACAGGAAGCATAGCATGGCAAGGTAGGATGCATAATAAAACTACACTATTTAGGCATTTTAAATGAGGCCGGAAATAACAACAACAATTCCGGAAAATCCCCATGTGCATGTTTAGCAACTTTTAAGCAAACAACAATTCACACATTTTAATGTTGTTAACATGATGCGGATGACATGAACAAGTTTATGCAATTTTTAGTTAAATGTTAACATGAAGAGATATGAAGTATTGTCACCGTGGTGGAAGGAAAAGGGTGCCACGGCAACGATCTGAAAATGATGCAACGGCAACATCTCGGTTCCGGTAACTCGTTGAGAGACCGGTGCAAAAGAAAAGGTGGCGTGAGCGAGTCGAACAAGATGAAAGGTGGGGTGATCCCGTCACCGGGTTCCCACTTGACAATGACAGGGCAAACGAGGGTCACAACGGACACGATGCAAACATCCGATACATCTCATACAACACAACAAGCATTCGTCCACGGGTCATCGTCTCGGGGTTATACCTTCGGAACGTTCATTTCAGGGCGGATCAAGATCGTAGGGGAAGTAGTGGTACTCGCGGGTCATGGTACACGTTCGTAGAGGGAAGTAGTCGTTCTGTTCGTAGAGGGAAGTAGTCGTTCCGTTCGTAGTCGTTCACGTTCGGCGAGGTACACGCGGTCTTCGGTGACGGTAGTTGTACTCGTTTTCGTAGATGAACTTGAGGGTTCCGAGTGCTTTGGGCGTGGTGGTACTTGACGCGTTCGTCTTGTGTAGTCGTTCGGGCGTCGGTCTTGCCGGCGGGGTACTTGTCGAGTCGTCGTGTAGGCATAGGCGGGGTCGACGGTAGGGGTACTTGTCGCATCCACCAAGTGTAGTCGTACTCAGGCGTCGTGGTACTTGCGGTCTTGGTCTTCGGCGACGAGGTACTTGGCGAGTAGATGAACGTGATGGGTACTTGACGTCCTAGTACCTGTCGTCCTCACGGCCTTGAGAGGGATGAAATAGAGTGCAACGGTGCACGATCTTCGTAGTCCAGGGAACTCGGTGTAAACATCCAGGGAGGAGGGCGCGGGGCGCTATGGCGAGACGAAGACGCGTGGGAGCAGCAGACCGCGGCAGGGGCGTCGGCGCAGAGGCCATAGCTTGGGAGGTGATGAGGAGACGAGGCAGGGGCCTGGGGCTGAGCGCTGCGGCGGGGCGGCGGAGCAGCCAGGCGCGAAGGAGAGGTGAGGGGCGCGCGCTAGCGAGGGAGTGAGCGCTGGGGAGATCGGGAGGAGAAGGAGCAGGCGAGTGGGGTTCGTGCAGAGGGGAGCGACCGAGCAAGAGAAGGGAGAGATGGGGACGAGGGGATCGACGCTGAGGCCTGGCGGCGCGAGCGAGGGAAGAGGAGGATGAGCGGTCGGGCTAGGGTTAGAAGCTGGGGTTGGGCCTTGGGCCAAGGTGGTGCGGGAGAGGGAAGGTTGGGCCAAAAGGAGGCCGCGGCTGGGAGCCCAGATGGCCCCAGTTCGGCTGGCTCTTCCCTTTTTTTTCTTTTTAGCAGAAAAAAATAAAAGAGAAGGAAGAAAGAAAGAGGGGGGTTAGGGAAAAAGTTGCACATGAGGTTATTTTTCTCGGGCTCATAAAAATAAGTGTAGTCTGAGAAAAATAGAAGTGACAAGATCGAGATATAATTCAAACATATTTGAATTTAATTCAAATGGGTTTGAACTAAGACTTGATTTTTGAAGTGTCCAAAAAATGTTGAGGATTTTGGAGGAACCTCGATAAACGAGAAAAGAAATATAGGGAAGGTTTTGACGGTAAAACTTGAAGTAGAAAAGGCATGGAGAATATATGCAAGTGTGTTTGGGTTAATTCCAAACAAATGGAATATTTATTTATAATAGCTCCATAATATTAGGAGGATATGTTATAAAGAGAAGTCACTCTTCCCTCGATTTAAATAGATCAAAAGATCTATGCCATTTATTTAGTTGAGATGCAAAGATGAATGACATGAAGGAGTGATGACATGATGCAATGCAAAATAAATAACACAAGCACAAATGAAACAAACGGAAGAACCCGGAACATGTGGAATCTTCTGGGACGTCGGTCTTCGGGCATCACAGCGCGCCCTTGAGATTCTCACGTATGACTTTGCACATTTCTTCGACTTGTGAGATCAAATCATTTCCAAGGAGTTGACGTTCACCAGTCTCGGACCAGTTGAGAGGGGTACGACACTTTCTGAAATAGAGAATTTCAAAAGGAGCATTGCCTGCACTTGCTTGGAAGCTGTTGTTGTAGGAGAATTCGGCGAATGGAAGGCAATCTTCCCATTTCGTACCGAAGGAGATGACACAAGCTCTGAGCATATCTTCAAGGATTTGGTTCACTCTTTCGACTTGACCACTAGTCTGAGGGTGAAACGCAGTGCTGAAGGGAATCTTGGTGCCCATGGCTGACTGAAAGGAATCCCAGAACTTGGAAGTGAACAAGCTTCCACGGTCCGAGGAAATCACTTGTGGAATGCCATGCAAAGAGACAATTCTGGAGGTGTACATCTCTACCAGCTGAGCTACTTTGATGGATTCTTTGACTGGAAGAAAATGAGCCACTTTAGTTAGCTTGTCAATTACCACAAAGATAGCATCATTTCCTTTCTTGGACTTGGGAAAACCGGTGACGAAATCCATCTCAATGTGATCGAATTTTCACTCGGGAATAGGTAGAGGTTGAAGGAGTCCGACTGGACGTTGATGCTCTGCCTTCACTCTTCTGCAGACATCACACTCGTTCACGAATTGGGCAATCTCCCTTTTCATGCGAGTCCACCAATATGATTGCTTGAGGTTATGGTACATCTTGGAGCTTCCAGGATGCATCGAGAGGAGCGAGTCATGTGCTTCGTTCATTATGAGCTTTCTGAGATCACCTTTGGGAACCACAATTCTGTCCTCAAAGAACAAAGTGTCTCTGTACTTGGGAGTACCCTTAGCGATAGCACTTGTACTTGGGAGTACCCTTAGCGATACCATGTTTCACTTTCTGCACCATAGCATCACTGAGTTGGGCCTCACGGATTTGATCTTCCAAGGTAGGAGCAACTTGAAGGTTGGCAAGAAATCCTTGCGGAACAACTTGGAGGTTGAGCTTCCTGAATGACTCACAAAGTTCAGGTTGGAACGGTTTGAGAAGGAGACTGTTGCAAAACACCTTTCTGCTCAAGGCATCTGCAATGACATTGGCCTTGCTAGGAGTATACTCAATGCTTGGATCGTACTCTTGAATCATTTCAACCCAACGAGTCTGGCGAAGGTTAAGGTTTGGCTGAGTGAAGATGTACTTCAAGCTCTTGTGATCGGTGAAGATGTCCACTTTTCTGCCCAACAGAAGGTGTATCCACGTGATCAAGGCATGAACAACTGCTGCTAGCTCAAGATCATGTGTGGGGTAATTCTTCTCATTTGGTTTCCGCTGACGTGAAGTGTATGCAACGATCTTGTTGTCTTGCATGAGAACACCACCAAGACCTTGCAATGAAGCATCGCAAAAGACTTCATAAGGCTTGGACTCATCCGGAGGAGTAAGGACCGGAGCAGAAATGGCTTCTCTTTGAGTGTCTTGAATGCCACATCACAACCAGGAGTCCACGAGTACTTGATATTCTTCTGCAGCAAGTTGGAAAGAGGCTTGGCAATCTTGGAGAAGTTCTCAATGAACCTTCCGCAATAGCTTGCGAGATCGAGGAAACTTCGGAGTTGTTTGACATTCTGAGGAGGTTCCCAGTTGACAATAGCTTCAACCTTCTCATTGTCATTGCATTGTCATATTATCTTTTCTTTTGCACTCATGCATTACTTCATCATCATCTTTGCATCATGATCATCATGGCACTTTCACTTGTCATTGTGTTTTATTCTTTTCCTAGTATGTTAGGTGAGGTTTCCTTGTTCTTGTTGTGATGGTGGTGGCAAGTTCATGCCCTTCTTAAACCCGTTTCTTCTAGCACCACTCACCACTCTCTTCCCTTCATTCCTTCTTCCATTCTTTAAATTTTGCAAGTGACTAACCTCTTCTCTTAAAATGTTCATATCCTCCCCACATCTTGGTTACCTTGACCTAAGTCACCTTGCAAAGCCTTGCCTCATTTTGAAATGATTTGGTCAGGTTCAAAAATGACAGAAGTTTGAACCATATTCAAACTTGTTTTATTTTTTCTACCTCTAAAAATGCCCAAGTCATTTTTATAAAATAAGGCATAAATCCAGGAGCTAGGGAATATTTTATTTCCCTCCTAATTCCTTTTCTTTTGGCCTGTGCTTTTTCTTTTTGTTTTCTGTCAGAAGAAAAAGCAAAAGAAAAAGAAACAGCAGCAGCAGCCAGCAGCAGCGCATGGGCCTGGCCCCTCTCCCTCGGCCCAACTAGCGCTCGCCAGCAGCCTAGCTAGCAGCCCGTGCGCGCCCCTCTTGCCTTTTCTCACCCAGCCCCCGCGTACCCCCTCTGCGTCGCTTCCATGTGGATAACTTGGGCCCGCGCGTCAGCGACCGCAGCCAACGCCTCACCCACCTTTTCGTCCTCCTCTCGCCATCGCCATGGGGACCGCGAGCGAGCGCGTCGCCGCTCCGTTCCGTCGCCCTGGCCCCTCTTTTAAGCCCCCACCGTGTCCACCAACCCACTAGGGTTTCCCTCCTCCTTCCTCGACCGCCGCCAGGCGACCTAGACCACGAGATCCACCGCTCCACCGTCATCCCGCACGCATCAGATTGCTCGTCCTCATTGCCGACGTGCTCTCCGGCCACCTACGCCCTGGAGATCGTGTCCGACAAGTTCCCCGTCGTCGACTACGTCCCCCGCTACCTATACGGCCCCGAGGGACGCCAAGTTCGACTACCTCCTCGTCGTGTTCCCCCGAGTCGGGCTCCGTTCAACTCCGGCGAGATTCCACCGTCTCCGGCCTCCTCTCGTCTAACCAAGCGCACCTCCATGCTTGTGGTGAGATTGCGCATCTCCCCGACCACTTTTCTTCCTCGTTTGCATGCTCCATCGGGCCTCGTCTCCGGTGAGTGCCCCGACCACCGTTGCTCCTCCGCGGATGTCCATCGCCTTCGCCATGTCGCGTAGGGTCTGCTATGTGCTCTCGCTGCTCCGTTAGGGCCCGTAGCCGTCACGCCGTAGTTAGTCGCCGCCGTTCTGTTTGCGCGTCGCCGACGACGTTGTAGTGCTCGTCAGGTTCTGCTAGTGCTTGTCGAGGGTGCGGAATCCCCCCAGGAACTCACCGCACGCCTCCACCGCCCGTTTTGGTCGCCGGAGCAGCTCCGACGAGCTCCTCCGACCGGCTCTGTTTTTCCCTCCGCACTACTTCTTCAGTTTACTCATATGGCAATGTTTCCCTCTTCTGTCAGTCAGACACGCATAGCCCAGTGGTGTGTCTCTCGTTCAGTAAGCAGGTAGCGCGGGTTCGATTTCCCGCCGGGGTAGTGGATTAGCCCCCTTTTTGCATTTTTCCTGTGACCCTGACAGCCCGGCCCTACTATCAGCCTCAGCGCATTCATACCCACTCCCGCACCCACACAACACCACCTCAGCTCCTCCTGGACCCACTAGTAGTGACTAGGGTGAGCCCAGGCTGTGTCAGTTTAGCCTTTTCCTTTTCTGTTTTTGTTTTTATTTTCAGTTTTCTGCATTTTCTTTTGCATAATTATATCTTTTAATATATGCATATGTTGGAAATACTTTATATATGAAAACTGCCTAGTTTTTAGTGTAGTATATTTATATACAGTTTGTTTCCATGTTAAAAATATTTAAATTGATGTTTGAATTATTTGGAGTTTTAAATATGCTCAAACTTGTAAAATTCATAACTATTTAACCACAACTCCAAATTTGACAAACTTTATATGCATTTGGGGTGGAAAAATGTGTAGATTAAGATGGTGTTGTTACTTTGCATGTTTAACAACTTTTAAAATACGACTTTCTCAGATCTGTCCTATTTGTGTTATTGTGAACATGGGAGTTTCCGGAAATTGTTGTTTATTCTTTCCGGCCCATTTAAATTGCTAGCATGATGTTGTTGATCCTAGTTGCACCCCTTGCCATGTTAAGAAACTTATAAAACTTGTTGGGTGCTTGTTTAAAACAACTAAATAACCACTTGTGACTATGTTAGTTTTTGTTTTCCTTTTGCTTGTGTTCCTACATGTGTTGTGATCTTGTTTATTGCCATGTTACCTATGCACTCTTCTTGTCCCTAGGAGTTGCATCATATCCTATCCATATTATTGTGCATCATATCATGCATCATGTGTTTGATCATTGCATGAAGATTTATTGTTGTTCCGATGTTTGCATTGTTGTGTAGGTTAGATCCCGGTGACGATTCAGAGTTCGAGGTTCCTTTCGAGACTGAGTTTGAGGAGCAAGGTTACGATCCCTCCGTGGACTCAACAGGCAAGATGACCATTCCGCGATATCACCTCTATCTTTGCCTATGCTAGTTGTCTCGTTCTTTTAGATATGCCTCGATTTCTATTCCTGTTTGTCAGCCTCCTATTGTTGCCATGAAACACTCTAACCACCTTCCTAGCAAACCGATGATTGGCTAAGTACGCTTTGCTCAGCCCCTCTTATAGCGTTGTTAGTTGCAGGTGAAGTTTTGAAGACTGCTCCATGTTGAACTTGTTATTGGGATAACACAATATATATACTTGTTAAACTAATGCACCTATATATTGGTAATGGGTGGAAGGTTAGGCCTTCTGCTTGGTGTTTTGTTCCACTCATGCCACCTTAGGAACCGATAAACCGGTGTTATGTTCCTTGATTTTGCGTTCCTAACATGGTTGGGGTTTATGCCCCCCCCTTGATAATTCGCTCTGTTTAAAGCTTTCCAGCAAGGCCCAACATTGGTTTTACATTGGCCTAATAACTAAACCTTGTATAGGGCGTTGCAAACCCGAGTTCTTAATTAACAACCCGGGCCAGTGCTCCTCACGAGTGTTGGTCCAAACTGGGCGGACTGCAGGGCCGCCCTAGGGAAACCCAAGGTATCTGGTATATACCTGTAGGATGTCCCATACGGTCATGGCCTGAGACGAGATACGCGCGGCTACTATCAGGGTGTCGGCACGCCGGGAGGTCTTGCTGGATTAGTTTTACCTTTGTCGAAATATCTTGAGCACGAGATTCCGAGAATACTCGGGTCTTCCCAATTTGGAGTTGCGACTCTGCAGATCGTGAGCTTGTGATGGGCTAAGTTGGGACACCCCTGTAGGGTTTGATCTTTCGAAAGCCATGCCCGCGGTTATGTAGCAGATGGGAGTTTGTTAATATCCAGTTGTATTACTTGACACCATATCCATAAGAATACACTACCTGTGTGAGTAACTGTGATGGTCTCTTTCCGAAGGGCCTCGGGAAGTGAACACGGTGGGGTTATGTTTGATCGTGAGTAGCTAGGATCACTTCTTGATCAACTTGGCGATCGTTGGCACTTGTTCTCATCTCGATCTAAACTCGTAAGCTAGTGCTTAGTGCTTGCTGCAACCACTTTAATAGCCTTTCCTCACCTAAGGCTTTGGTAGTTTTGGTACCTGGGAACGAGATTGCTGAGTCCTTTGTGGCTCATAGATTCAACACACACCAGATGCAGGTACCACTGAGAACAATGCAGGAGATGGTTCAGAACTTCACTAGGAGTTCGATGAAGAGCGTGGACCTTACTATGTTTCGTATCCCGACGATTAGTAGTGTTTCTTACTAGGAGGATCCGGGCTTGTGTTTATGGTATCTTTCTCGTTCGGATTTCGTCCGTAGTCGGACCCCGTGTTATTTGGATGATGTATGTTATTGTATTCATTGTGTGACGTGGCGAGTGTAAGCCAACTATCTTTTCTATTTCATCCTTGAACTTTTACATGAGATGTGCAAAGATACCATACTTGAGATCATTCTAGTATGCGCTTATGTCTCTAAGTCGTGCCTCGACACGTAGGAGACATACTCGCATACTGGGCATTACATTTCAGGTCTCCAGCAAATTCTTCAGATGTTTGAGCGCATCTGGAGACCTGACCCTGCAGAAGAGATTAGTTCTTTTTCTTTACCACCCACATCTGAAGGGGTGGCAAAGAGTTCATCACTCTGCGAGCTCCATACAAAAAAGGTGGCATAGACGCCAGCCCATTTCATTTCACATAAGAGTTAGGATAAGCATATGAATAGGCAGAGAAATTCTCCGAGGACTTATGAACATAATGGTTAGAAGAATAATGCTCATATTCATAGCCCTTAGCTCTTCCCTGCGAAACAGAGTTCTTAGCACGATGATATTCATACGAGGAATTTGATCCACTTGAGGAATTTGGTCCATATGAAGATATTGATCTGGGTTACTATTCCTCACACGAGGTGTCATGAGGACATTCACTTGAAGACTTTCAAGGTGCCTCTTAGGGACCCAGATTTTCTTCATAGGGGGACCATTCCTGCAATTTGTTCCAACATATCTAGCAAATACTTCACCATTCTGATTTTTGAACAGTTATAGTTGGAGTCAAATGACTCATCAGAAGAATGAGGAGATTCACATGCAAAGCCGGATAAATTGGATGGATCAACTGGAGGTCCCTTTGCAGCAACCCATGAGGTTTTGGGGTACTGCTAAGGCTTTCAATATGTACCATCAGCATTAAGTTTCCTCTCAAAGGCAATACCCTCTTTCCTAGGGTTCCTGTTGAGGATCTGCTTTTTAAGCACATCACAAAGAGTTTGATGCCCTTTGAGGCTTTTGTACATGCCTGTCATGTACAATTCCTTCAGCCCTGCATCATCAGTGATACTAGCAATGTCCTCAGATGAGGAATTAGTGATAGCAGAGACAGTTGAAGAATTTGTAGCATTAGAAGCATTTGAACATTCAGGTGAAGAATTAGCAGATTCATGTTCAATGCATTTCAAGCATGGAGGAACAAATTCTTCCTGAGAAGCGCTGATTTGTTGAGCAAGTAATGAATCGCGCTCCTTCTGAAGATCTTCATAACTCACTCTTAGCTTTTCAAGATCTTGCTTTGTTTGAAGAAATTCATAAGAAAGCTTCTCATGATCAGATAAGAGAGTGTTATGATGGCTTTGAAGATTGTCAAACCTAGACTGGAGTCTCTGAAGATTTTCAGTCAAGGTTTTAGTGCGATCCATTTCTTCACCCAACATATCATCACTTTTATCTAGCATGTTTGAACCTTTTGAAAAGCCTTTTGTGGTTTCGCAGCAATCATAGCAAGTTTAGAATAGTTGGGTTTGAGGTTTTCATCAGATTCATTCTCACTTGATTCAGAGGAGGAATATTTGAGTACCTTGGAACCCTTTGCCATGAAGCAATAGGTGGGAGCATAGTCATCATTGCCTTCATCATCCTTGTTGGTGAAGCCATTTTCTTCAGGGTTGAGGATAGACTCGCTGACGAATGCAGTAGCGAGAGCTAGATTCGGCACACCAGACTCGGACTCCTCAGATGCCTCCTCTTCCTCATGTTCCTCATATTCAGCCTCAGAGTCCATTTCCTTGCCAATGAATGCCCAGGCCTTCTTGGAGCTGCTCTTCTTGTGAGATGAAGACTTCGAGGATTTTGATGATGAAGATTTTGATGATTTCTCCTTCTTCTTTGCGTCATCAGAACTATAATCCTTGTATTTCTTATTCTTAGATTACTTTTCCCACTGAGGACAATCTTGAATGAAGTGACCAGGCTTCTTGCATTTGTGGGATAGCCACTTATTGTAGCACTGGATGAGGAATCTTTTCTCCTTGAGAATTTTCCAAAGTGACCATGTCTTGAGAACCTTTGGAATTTCTTCACGAGTAGTGCTAGCTCCTGGCTCAGTTCTTTAGGATCACCAAGGTTACTACCAGAATCTTCACCTTCAGATTCAGAGACGACCTTGGCCTTCAGGGCACGTGATCTGCCATAGCTCGAACCATAGAGATCTCTCTTCTCAGCAAGCTGGAACTCATGAGTATTTAGCCTCTCGAGGATATCAGCGGGGTCAAGTGACTTGTAATCACCACGTTCTTGTATCATCAATGCCAGAGTATCAAATGAGGAATCAAGCGATCTTAGCAATTTCTTCACCACCTCATGGTCGGTGATGTCAGTAGCACCAAGTGCTTGAAGTTCATTTGAGATGTCAGTGACGCGATCGAAGGTTTGCTGAACATTTTCATTGTCAAGTCTTTTGAAGCGGTTCAAGAGATTGCAAAGAACATCAACTCGAGAGTCACGCTGTGTTGAGACTCCTTCATTGACTTTGGACAACCTATCCCAGATAAGCTTAGGAGTTTCAAAAGCACTCACTCTTCTGTACCGTCCTTTGCTCAGATGGCCACAAATGATATTCTTCGCTTGAGAATCGAGTTGCTTGAATCTCTTCACATCAGCAACATTCAGAGAAGGTGTGACTGAGCGAACACCATTTTCCACAACATACCAGAGATCGTTATCAATTGCCTCAAGATGCATTCGCATCTTATTCTTCCAGTAGGGGTAGTCCGTCCCATCAAAGGTAGAACACCCAGCAGAGACCTTGATCATACCTACGGTCGACATAACTAAAACTCCACGCGGTTAAAACAAAATCACACAGAACAAGGGAGTACCTTGCTCTGATACCAATTGAAAGTGCGTTATATCAACTAGAGGGGGGGGGGGTGAATAGGCGATTTTTATGAATTCTTCACTGAGGTATTTGCGGGTGAGGAAATTCCTTAGCGAAGAACTACTTGCAGCGGAATAAGTACTCAGAAGTAAACATAACAGAACACAAGCATGGTCGTCATGATGAAATGAAGACAAGCACATAGTGCAGAAAGCGTAAACACAGGATGAAGACAAACAGACTGAAGAAATTGAACTGAGGAAATTGAGAAAGTCTTCAGTCAAAGTCTTCAAACAGATATAAACAAGCACACAACACAGTTATGAGGAAATGTAAGAGTTGAGGAAATAGAGCCAGTAATCTTGGTGAAGACAATGATTTGGTAGACCAGTTCCAACTGCTGTCTCAGTTGTACGTCTGGTTAGAGCGGCTAGGTATTTAAACCTAAGGACACACAGTCCCAGACACCCAGTCCTGGACACACTGTGACACCCCGAGACCGGTGCGCCAGGTGTCAGTCAGTTATGCGTCGTTGTTGCCATGTCTTCTTGCTTGAGTGTTGCATTTTGCCATGTCATCGTGTGCATTGCATCAGCATGTTTTCAAAACTTGCATCCGGCCGAACCCCCCTCGTCCTTTCCGTTGTCCGTTCTAAGCCCAGACACACTCAGACGCGCCCGCGGCGCCTCCTAATATTTATTTTATGAGTGGCCGGAAAACGTTCTCGGAATGGCTTGAAACTTGGCGTGTGGTATTATTATAGTGTAGACATGCCGCCTGTCAAGTTTCATCGCGTTCGGAGTTCATTTGATAGTCCAACGGTTAACTGTGTTAACCGCGGGAAGCCTTTTCTCTTTTGGCACAGCACCCCTTTCACACAGCCCACCAAGCCCATTCTAACCCCTCCATGCTCTTGGCCGTTCGATCACGATCGCGTGGCCGCGAACCGCTACTCATTTGGACTCTCCTAGCTCCCTCTACCTATAAATATGTGCCTCTCCCCGAAATTCGCGGTGCAACCCTAGTCTTCTTCCACCTCGCGCCACCGGACATGTCCACCCGCGCCGGACATGTCCAGTCGGCCACCTCACCCCGGCCAATTGCGGCCTGCCACGTCACCCCGCCGCCGCTCTCAGCCACTCCCGCGCCGACACCTCACCCTCTCTCTCTCTCTCTCTCTCTCTCTCTCTCTCTCTCTCTCTCTCTCTCTCTCTCCTCGTCCCCGCGGCCCGCCAGGCCCGCGCGTGGCCCGTCCGGCCCGAAGCGTCACCACCGTTCGCCCAGGGCCGCAGCCGCTCGAGGAGCCGCGCCCGACGCCTGAGTCCCGCTCGCTGCCTGGCTCCATCGCCGCCACCTGGCTCCCTGCACCACCGTTCCAAGTCGCCGCCGCCGCCTTTAGAGCTCACCGCCGCCGCCACTAGAGCTCGCCGGAGAAGCCCCCACGAGCACCGCCGGCCACCCCCGACACCGGATCCGGGAGCCCCATCCCCGGATCTATCCATTCCCATGGTCGGCCGTCCCGGCCGCCTGCTGGACCGCCTCCCGCCGGAGGCCACCTGCCTGCCGTAGGTGTGCCGCCGCCAGCCTCGTCCGCATCGGGTCGACGATGCAGGCCGGCCAGCCTCTCCATCCCCTGGGCCGCCAGCCTCCAGGCTCCTCTCCGCGGGGCCAGGCCGAAGCTGCGGAGGCCCAGCTCCTCGCCGCATGGGCCTCGCCCAGGCTCCAGCCTGCCTCCACCGACCGCCCCAACCGGTTCCCTCGCCTGGGCCGATCAGCTCCCTCCCAAGGCCCCGAGCCGGCCCAAGCCCATCACCCCTCCGGCCTCCTTTAGCCTGCGAGCCAGCTGTAGGCCGCGCCCAGCTGGGCCTTCTTCTGCTCCTCCGCCTCGGCCGAAGCCCATGGGTGAGCTTCCCACTAACCCACGCCCATGCGTTTTTTTACTATTCTGCGCCGCTCTGTTTTTTTCCCAGAAACGTCTAAGTCATGTTTTTCTGTCATATTTTATTGCATTCTTGGGGAGCTAATAACTTTTTGTGTGGTGATCCAAATTGAGTGTATGAGGTGTCAAAATGATCGTGGTGATATGCTCTACACTTTGTTCCATTGTGCCATGCTTGTTTGACTTCATCTAGATGCTCTAATCTCTGTTGCAAGAGTGCTACTTGTTACAAACTGCTGTTACATGTTATTTTGATGCCATGTTTGAGATATGATAACTTGGTGCATGTTTATCCAAATGATGCATATGATATGTCAAAATGTTCATTATGAAGTGTACTACATGATGGTTGCTGTAGCATGCTTGTTTGAGTTCATATTGCCATGTTAATCTCTGTTGCAAAAGTGCATTTCGCTGTTAAGTTTTGAAACTTGTTATGAGATGCTGATTTCAATTGCTCTTTGCTATTGATGTGTTTGTCTTCATGCCACATGTTTAGATGTTTTAGAAGCACCATGATATGGTCTTTGATGGGGTGCAATCATCTTTCCATGATATGTTTTGAGGTGACTTAAACATGCTTGTAAACATGCCATGTTGTTATTGCTGTTTTATACTTAGTGAAAATTCTACTAAGTCTGGAATCTGTCATATCCTGATGCTATGTTTGCTTGATGCCCTAGTCAAATCCATGCTTGTTTTGGGGTGGCCATTGATCATGTCTTATTTTCCATGTTATTGTCTATCCATTCATGCCCTTACTTGCTCATATGACCTGTTGTAGCTTATTTATTTCTTGCCCTCAAGTTGCTATAAATTATACCTGTCAGGATTTTATTAGCATGTTCAATTTGGTGGAGCTTATTGCTATTGATCCATGCCTCCTATGGAGTTGCTCTAATGGAGTTGTTTGCTGTAGGATATGTCTACTACATGTCCATGCTCTTTATATACTTGTTAGAGTTGATATGCATGTTGTTTTGTGCCTCCGAAGGCAGCATCATGATGATGTTTTTGCCTTCCCAGATTTTGACTAAGTCTGGAATATTTTATTGCAACTTGCCATGCTTATTTAAATGTGTTCCAGTAAGCTTTTGGGTGTGTTCTAAGTTCATACTTGTTAAGTAACATGTCTACTTCACATCCATGCTTCTTGTTAACATGTTTGAGTGCTATAGCATATATTTACCTTGCTCCAAAGTTGCTATGTGGCTGTTAACTTCAGCTTGTTGTTATATCTTGTTTCATGTGTATCTTTTAGCCCGTTGCTCCGTTTTGGGTGTGCCTTATATGAAACTTGTGTGATTTTGAAGGAAGAATCATAATATCATATTGTTTTCATGTTTGGAGTGAGTTTGCTTGATGTTTGGGTGCATCTTGCACCGTTGCCATGCTTGTCTTGTTTTGCTCTTATCTTCTAGGCCGCAGCTCCGAATTAAACAAACTTTATATGAAACTTGACTAGAATTTCGTGTAGATCGTCATGGTGCATGTTAACTTGCTGTTTAACAAATTTAACAAAAGGTTTGTTTATATCTGGACTAATTTCAAACCATGCATATGAGGGCTTACGGGTTTTGTTATATGTAGTTTCCGGACTCATTTAAACTTGTTGACTTGTGTTGTTTTTCTGTGCTTCCTACCTTGCCATGTATTGCATCATACATAGACTTGTCTTGCATCATACTTGCTTGAGCATATTGTCATGTTCTTGTGTTGTTTTCTGTGCTTCCTACCTTGCCATGTATTGCATCATAGATAGACTTGTCTTGCATCATACTTGCTTGAGCATATTGTCATGTTCTTGTGTTGTTTTCTGTGCTTCCTACCTTGCCATGTATTGCATCATATATAGACTTGTCTTTCATCATACTTGCTTGAGCATATTGTCATGTTCTTGTGTTGTGTGTTTACCGTATTGCTTGCTTCTTCTCGTTAGTGCTTGTTCCGTTGCGATCGTGAGGATTCGTTCGTCTACCCGTGGTTCTTCTTCAAGGCTTCTTCTTCGTCTTCTTCATGGATCTGTTCTTCTTCCTTGCGGGATCTCAGGCAAGATGACCATACCCTTGGATACCTTTACTATCATTGCCATGCTTAGTGTCTCGATGCTATCGTTATATGTCGCGCTACCCATCTTTATTGTCAGCCCCTCTCCTTGTTGCCATGAAACCTCTAACCTTTGACACCTTCCTAGCAAAACCATTGCTTGGCTATGTTACCCGCTTGCTCATTCCCTCTTATAGCGTTGTTAGTTGCAGGTGAAGATGAAGATCGTTCCATGTTGGAACTTGTTGTTGGAATATCACAATATCTATTATTATTACTAACACACCTATATAATGGGCATGAGTGGAAGGCTTGGCCTTTTGCTCGGTGTTTTGTTCCACTCATGCCACCTTAGGCACCGATAAACCGACATTACGTTCCTTGATTTTGCGTTCCTTACACGGTTGGGTATATGGGGACCCCTTGACAGTTCGTCTTTAAATAAAACTTCTCCAGCAAGGACCAACATTGGTTTTAATTTGCAACATAATAAAAACTTAATTAATTAATTAATTGCATAGGGAGTTAGCGCTACCTGAGGATTCTATCTACATAGCAGGGGGGCCAGTGCTGATGGTGTTGGTCCCAAACGGGGGTTCTGCGAGGCCACCACGGGGAAACTCGAGGATTGGTTTTACTCGTATAATCGCCCATCCGGTCGTGGCCTGAGACGAGATACGCGCGGCTACTATCAGGATGTCGACACACCGGGAGGTCTTGCTGGACTTGTTTTACTATTGTCGAAATGTCTTGTTCACCAGGATGCCGAGCCTGATCGGATTTCCCTAAGATAAGGGGTAATAATTAGTATTACTTCAGCTGATCGTGAGAGCTTGTGATGGGCTAAGTTGGGACACCCCTGCAGGGTTATGATCTTTCAAAAGCCGTGCCCGCTGTTATGTGGCAGATTGGAATTTGTTAATGTCCGGTTGTAGAAAACTTGACAGAGGATCCGAAGTAAAACACACAACTGTGTGAGTAATCGTGACTGTCTCCTTTCACTTTGAGAAGAGAACACGATGGGGTTATGTTTGACTCGTAGGTAGTTCAAGATCTTTAGCGATCATTACTAGTTTGCGACCGTTTGCGTAGTTGCTCATCTTATTCTTGTACTCGTAAGTTAGCCACCATATT
Source organism: Secale cereale (assembly GCA_902687465.1). NCBI lineage: Eukaryota > Viridiplantae > Streptophyta > Magnoliopsida > Poales > Poaceae > Secale > Secale cereale. The sequence continues at coordinate 165,351,217 of LR738709.1, forward strand.
TTGCTTAGCCGCTGCTGCAACCTCACCACTTTACCTCTTCCTACCCATTAAGCTTTGATAGTCTTGTTACCCATGGTTATGGGATTGCTGAGTCCTCGTGGCTCATAGATACTACAACAACAGTAGCAGGTGCAGGTTTCTGATGACTTGACGTGAGAGCGATGTGTCCTTTTATTGGAGTTCTTTCTTCTTCTTCTTCTTCTTCTTCAGTCTTGGGTTAGGTTCCGGGTCGGCAGCCTGGGATAGCAGACGGATGTCATTGTGCTTTTCTTGTTTGCATCCATAGTCGGATGCTTTATATTGATGTTGTTGTATTCATGTGACTTGTATGTATTGTTGTATCCCCCATGTATGTATGTAACGGTATGATGTAATGATATCCATCTTGCTAAGCGCCCGAAATGCGGTTGTGCCCCAATCACGTAAGTGTCACGTGATTGGGATAGAATCGCATCTTGGGCCTGACACACACAGTCCAGGACACCAAGTCCTCACCGTATTCTCCTTAAGCTTAGGTCACACAGACCTCGCCCAATCACTCGTGGTAAGTCTTCACGTGTGACTTCCGAACCTTCACAAACTCGGTCACTCGGCAATCCACAATTCCTCTTGGATGCTCTAGACCATGACGCCTAACCATCTAGAAGAAGCACAGTCTTCAAAGGTAACAAGCGTTGGATCCACGCAGGATCAATCTCTTCAGTGATGCTCAATCACTTTTGGGTTTGTAGGTGTTTGGGTTTGGTTTTGGGTTTTTCCTCACTTGATGATTTTCGCTCAGAGTCCTCGAATGATGGGTTACCCTAATGACAAGTGTCAGTTTCTCTCGGAGCAGCCAACCAGCTAGTGGTTGTAGGGGGCGGCTATTTATAGCCTAGGGAGCAGCCCGACATGATAAGACATAAATGCCCTTCAATGATATGACCGTTAGGAGGGTAGATATTTTGGGAGAGCTGGCGCGTAGCACAACAACGGTTGGAAATTTGAATATCAAATTCCTCAGGGCTATCATGTTCCTCACTTGTAGGAAATCCGCACTGGCGAATTCCTAACTCCTCAGTCAGAACAAATTCCTAAGAGACCAGAAGAACTTCGTCTCTGTCACTAAAGAATATGACTGAACTGTATGAGATTTCCAATGGCTTCACTCGAAGGGATTGGTAGGTGTAGTATTTTGAGTTGAGCATCACATGGAAAATTTTCCTTAGTATTTCCTCGACCCCCTTTAACAGTACATTGTTTCTTATGACTCAAGAAAGAGAAAATGAAACTATGAAAATAAAAGTCTTCACGCTTCATGTTCTTCAAATGAGTACCAAGTCTTCAAGGTCACACCAATTTCTTCACTGTCAAAGTCTTCAAAAAGTCTTCAGAAATCCAAAGTCTTCAGTCGAAGAACTTCATTTTTAGGGGTCGACATTCTCTGTAAATATCAAACTCCTCATAGACTTATAGACCTATGTACACTCATAAACACATTAGTCCCTTAACCTATAAGTCTTCAATACACCAAAATCATTAAGGGGCACTAGATGCACTTACAAGAAAAGACTACTTTTACTTGTCCCTTTGGAACTTATGCTTATAGACGTATGCCTTTCGGTTTATGCAATGTACCTGCTACCTTTCAAAGATGTATGACGGCTATATTCTCTGACTTTTGTGAAAAGATTGTAGAGGTTTTCGTGGATGATTTCTCTGTCTATGGGAAGTATTTTGATGATTGTTTAAGCAATCTTGATCGAGTTTTGTAGAGATGTTAACAAACAAATCTTGTCTTGAATTGCGAGAAGTGCCACTTTATGGTTAACGAAGGTATTTCTTGGGCCATAAGATTTCTGAAAAGGGTATTGAAGTGGACACGGCTAAGGTTGATGCAATTGAGAAAATGCCATGTCCTAAGGATATCAAAGGTATTCGTAGTTTCCTAGGTCATGCTGGTTTCTATAGGAGATTCATTAAAGATTTTTCTAAAATTTCTAGGGCTCTTACAAATATTTTGCAAAAGGATATTCCTTTTGTTTTTGATGATGATTGCTTTGAAGCCTTTGAAACACTCAAGAAAGCCTTAATTTCTGCACCTATTGTTCAACCACCTGATTGGAATTTACATGTTGAAATAATGTATGATGCTAGTGATTATGTTGTTGGTGCTGTTCTAGGACAAAGAGTTGATAAGAAACTAAATGTTATTCATTATGATAGTAAGACTCTAGACAACGCTCAAAAGAATTATGCTACTACTGAAAAGGAATTCCTAGAAGTGGTGTTTGCTTGTGACAAATTTAGATCTTACATTGTTAATTCAAAAGTAACTGTTCACACTGACCATGCTTCTATTAAATATCTTATGGAAAAGAAAGATGCTAAACCTAGAATTATTCGGTGGGTTCTCTTGGTACAAGAATTTGATTTGCATATCCCTAATAGAAAAGGAGCTGAGAATCCCATAGCTGATAACCTGTCTATGCTTGAAAATATGCTTGATGACCCACTACCTATTCGTGATAGCTTTCCCGATGAGCAGTTAGCTGCAATAAATATTGCTAATGATACTCCTTGGTATGCTGACTACGCTAATTACATTGTTGCTAAATATTTACCACCTAGTTTTACATTCCCACAAAATAAAAAATTCTTCTATGATTTAAGACACTACTTTTGGGATGGCCCACATCTTTATAAAGAAGGATTATATGGTATTATTAGACGTTGTGTAACTGAGCATGAACATGGACAAATCCTTCGGAAATGTCACTCCAAAGCATATGGAGGGCATCATGCTAGAGATAGAACTGCTCATAAGGTATTGCAATCTGGATTTTACTGGCCTACTCTCTTCAAGGATGCCCGTAAGTTTGTCTTATCTTGTGATGAATGTCAAAGAATAGGTAATGTCGGTAAGAGTCAAGAAATGCCTATGAATTATTCACTTGTCGTTGAACCATTTGATGCTCGGGAATTGATTACATGGGACCTTTTACTTCCTCTAATGGGTATACACATATTTTGGTTGCTGTTGATTATGTTACTAAATGGGCAGAAGCTATTCCAACCAGTAGTGCTGATCACAACACCTTTATTAAAATGCTTAAGGAAGTTATTTTCCCAAGGTTTGGAGTCCCTAGATATTTGATGACTGATGGTGGTTCACACTTTATTCATGGTGCTTTCCGTAAAATGCTTGCCAAGTATGATGTTAACCATAGAATTGCATCACCTTATCATCCTGAGTCTAGTGGTCAAGTTGATTTTAGTAGTAGAGAAATAAAATTAATTTTGCAAAAGACTGTCAATAGGTCCAGGAAGAATTGGTCTAAGAAATTAGATGATGCACTTTGGGCTTACAGAACAGCTTATAGAAATCCTATAGGTATGTCTCCTTATAAAATGGTTTATAGAAAAGCTTGTCATTTGCCTCTTGAGTTAGAACATAAAGCATTTTGTGCAATCAAAGAACTCAACTATGATTTCAAACTTGCCGGTGAAAAGAGGTTATTTGATATTAGCTCATTAGATGCATGGAGAACCCAAGCCTATGAAAATGCTAAGCTATTTAAATAAAATATATTAAAAGATGGCATGATAAAATAATTCAAAAGCGTGAGTTCAAAGTTGGAGAATATGTTCTTTTGTACAACTCTTGTTTCAGGTTCTTTGCAAGAAAAATACTCTCTAAATGGGAAGGCCCCTACGTCATCGAGGAGGTTTATCGGTCTGGAGCTATGAAAATAAATAATGCTGAAGGTACTAACCCAAAGGTTGTTAATGGGAAATAAACAAAACACTATATCTTAGGTACGCCCATTAATGTTGAAAGCAATATTACCCAAGCTTTGACACCTGAAGAACACATAAAAGAGTCCTTCCGGAACACTCCAGAATCGTGAAAATAAGGAGGTACGCGATACGGTAAGTAAACGGACTCCGAAAAATCAGCAAAAATATTTTTTGTCAGTTTTGGAATATTTAGAAAATTAGGAAAATAAGTAACTTCCAGGAAGCGTACCCTAGTGGGCACAAGACACCAGCGCCCCGATGGGTTGTGCCCACCTCGGGCACCTTCCGGACTCTGTGTTTCTACAGTTTGCTTCTTTCCCAAGATAAAAAATCTTTATATACCCCCAAACCTGTTAACCACCGTATCACGGAGAAATCTTCTGTTCTCTTTTCTTGCTGTTTTTGGTTAGATCTACCAAGCTAGTCATCATATCTTCCTCCTCCAACCCAATGGAAGAAGATGCTTGGCTGATGAAGATCAAGCTGAAGAGAGAGGAGCCCGTAGAAGCTGCAGAAGGTGACAAAGGCAAGGAGGTTATCGGTGATCAAGCACGGGAAATCAAGCAAGCACTGCGAGCAAGAGAGGAAGAAGAACATATCCTTAAACCCTACTATGCTCTTCTTACTCCCACTGAGATTGAAGCCTTTTAGATCATTGAATCAGTTCGTGTGCAAAATAAATATCTCACTCGTGAAAATATTCTTCATCAAGAGCACATCATCTTCCCCCGGAGCGTCATCCGTAGATTGGAGAACCTCTTGATCTTGAAGGATGAAATCGCAACTTCATCACTACCACCACCATCTTCTTCACCACCAAAAGAAAACTGAGTATCAGGTATGGGCACTCCCCTTGGCCTCCGCCAAGCTTGGGGGAGGTGCGCCGATATCGTATCATCCCCACTATCCTTTTGCATTTACTTATTCTAGTTCGATCTTTTGCTTTAGAATAAATGAAAGTTTAGTTCGATACCTTCTTTTCGTGAGTTTGCTTAGTGATCTATCTTTGTAATCATGTGCGAGATATATAATAAAGTTTAGTTTTGAGTTTTTGCTTTCTTTACCTTCCTGTTGCAATAAAATGAAAGGTTATAATTGAATGAATAAAATAAAGGAAATAAATTAAGAAGATCATATGCTAATCTTATGGTAGGTGATGGCACCACATAAGGAAAAGTATAAGTAGAAAATTTTATTAGAGATTGGCAAACATAGCATTGGTCAATGATGCAACTCATGAAAGAATTAATAAGGGAAGAGAAGATTCACATATAAATATACTATCCTAGAAATCTTTTGTGATTGTGAGCCCCCATCAAAATATTATATGCCAAAATTGTTGACGTTGGACAAGGAAGGCAACTAAATGATTTATGTTTGTTCATATTCACATAGAAGTCATATTATCATAGATCCTTAAACATGTGGTGCTTGCTCAATATCTTTTCTAGCCAAAAATTCTGCACTAAGTAGAGATACTAATTGTGCATCCAAAAACCTTTAAACCCAAACCTTTTTAGAGAGTCCACAATACCTACCTATGGATTGAGTAAGATCCCTCAAGTAAGTTGTCATCGGTGCAGTAAGTCAATAAAAATTGCTTTTAAAAATATGAGATCATTTAGTGTAAGAGAGAATTGAGCGTTGCACAAACTTGTGATGGTGAAGAATAAAAGCGACAGACTGCATAATAAAAGTTCCTATCGCAAGGGGCAATGCAACGTGACGTTCTTTTGCACTATGGAATTGAGCATACAAACAAATAAGCACATGGCAACCTCTGCTTCCCTCTGCGAAGGGCTATCTTTTACTTTTATGCAAAGAGTTAAAGTTTCCTCTCTATTCCTTTTTATTTTATCCTTTGGCAAGCATCAAGTGGCGAGGAAAGATCTAGGCACATATGTCCAGTTGAATATGGGTGGCATGACTTATTATTGTTGACATCACCCTTGAGGTGAGTATGTTGGGAGGCAAAACTATAAGTCCCTATCTTTCTATGAGTCCAGTTGAAACGTTTTTCTCATGTGTATGCGGTGAGAGTTAGCAATTATAGAAGACTATATGATGGTTGAGTATGTGGACTTGCCTAAAGGCTCCAATACGTGACCCTTCCTGAAAAGATGATGAATTGTAGTTGCAAAGTTGACTAAGAACATAGTTTGTTGGTTTCTAATAGAATTTATGCCTTATACTTCAATAGTGTGATGAACTATTACTTGTTCATGAGAAGTCTATGATACAAGTCCTTTGACAAAAGTCTTATGTTTAAATTTGTTGCTGTTTTAATAATCAACATGATGCTTCTATGTCCGTATTTTGTTTTTATCGACACCTCTCTCTCAAAGCATGTGCACATGTTTTTCGATTTCGGTTTTCGCTTGACAAGCAAGGTCTAAGCTTGGGGGAGTTGATCCGTCCATTTTGCATCATGTTTTCTTGCTGTTATTTATGTTGTTTTTATGTATAATAATGCTTTTTGAAGTAATTCTAATGCATTTTCTCTCATAATTTGCAAGGTATGCACCAAGAGGGAGAATTCCGGCAGCTGGAAATCTGGACCTGAAAAAGCTACGTCAGGCCACCTATTCTGCACAACTCCAAACAAGCTGAAACTTCACGGAGAATTTTTGTGGAATATTTGAAGAATATTGGAGTAAATAAGGACCAGACGGGGCCCACCAGGTGGGCACAACCCGCCCAGGCGCGCCAGGCGGCCCAGGCGCGCCCTGGTGGGTTGTGCTCACCCAGGCCCACCTCCGGTGCCCATCTTATGGTATATAAGCCATTCTGACCTAGAAAAAAATAAGGAGAATATTTTCGGGATGGAGCGCCGCCGTCTCGAGGCGGAACTTGGGCAGGAGCACTTTTGCCCTCCGGCGGAGCGATTCAGCCGAGGGAACTTCCCTCCCGGAGGGGGAAATCACCATCATCATCATCACCAACAACACTCCCATCTTCGGGAGGGCTATCTCCATAAACATCTTCAACAACACCATCTCATCTCAAACCCTAGTTCATCTCTTGTGTTCAATCTTGTTACAGAAACTATAGATTGGTCCTTGTGGGTGACTAGTAGTGTTGATTACATCTTGTAGTTGATTACTATATGGTTTATTTGGTGGAAGATTATATGTCCAGATCCAATATGCTATTTAATACCCTCTGATCTTGTGCATGTTTATCATTTTTGATTAGTTGCCTTTGTTCTTGAGGTCACTGGAGAAATCATGTTGCAACTAATCATGTGAATTTGATGTGTGTTCGATATTTTGATAGTATGTATGTTGTGATTCCCTTAGTGGTGTCATGTGAACGTCGACTACATGACACTTCACCATATTTGGGCCTAAGGGAATGTATTGTGGAGTTGTAATTAGATGATGGGTTGCGAGAGTGACAGAAGCATAAACCCCAGTTTATGCTCTATTCCGTAAGGGACCGATTGGATCCAAAAGTTTAATACTATGGTTAGAATTTATTATTAATAATTTTCTTGTAGTTGCAGATGCTTGCGAGAGGGTTACTCATAAGTAGGAGGTTTGTCCAAGTAAGAACAACACCTAAGCACCAATCCAGCCACATACCAAATTATCAAAGTAGCGAACACGAATCGAACCAACATGATGAAAGTGACTAGATGAAATTCCCGTGTACCCTCAAGAACGCTTTGCTTATTATAAGAGACCGTCTTGGCCTATCCTTTGCCTCAAAAGGATTGGGCTACCTTGCTGCACCTTTTATACTACTATCATTACTTGATCGTTACAAAATTATCTTGCTATCAAACTCTTCTGCTACTTACAATTTCAGCACTTGCAGACATTACCTTACTGAAGACCACTTGTCATTTCTTTCTGCTCCTCGTTGGGTTCGACACTCTTACTTATATAAAAGAGCTACAATTGATCCCCTATACTCGTGGGTCATCATGAATCTCCACAAAATTTGAGCTCATGTCATCCCTCCTTGTGAGCTCAGCATCAAATCTTGGTTTCTGGCCAGATTTTCACTTTGTGAAGCAACTATATTTTATATTGCTTTATTTAAGCTAAAAATTTACCAGGGCATGCTTCTACCTATATCATATCCCTCCACCAAGTTTTGGCTCATTTCATCCAGCCATTTGCCCTGTGCAATTTTTCCAAGTTTCTATCCAGAATGAAGCTTTGTGAAGCGAGTACCATTTTGGTATTTCCAAATGGCATGAAAATTTTACAGTAGCTTCATATCATCAAATAAATCATCTCCTCCAAGTTTCAGCTCATTCCAAGCATTTATGCAAGTGCTACTTTCATGTTTTCGAAATCTGACCAGTGGGACACTTTCTACAACAAGAATCATCTAGACTCCTCCATTTTGTCTGATTCTTGGACAACACAGTCACCTTATCATGCGATCAAGCCATGCCAAAGCTATGAGCCCATCTCCAAGCGTGTGAACCCCAGGAGGCAAGAAACACCTTGCTGTGCAACTGAAACACTACAACCTGTAGTCACCTCTTGAGCCCCTATGCTCATTTCTTTCCCTCTTGGCCCTCTCCTTGGTATGACTATTGTTCTGACATGGTCGTCCGACCCGGGTGGAACCGCGTGCGCCAGTTCACGCGGTGACCACGGGGTGGACAAGCTAAATCCCGCGCTAACCTGTATTAAGTACCGAAGAAATATAATTTTAAGTTGCCAGTAGCAATGACCCTTTGAAATTCTAAAAATCACTATGACTAGATATGACATATGAGAAACATTAATGCAATAGCCAACACGGACAACCAATTGCTTTCATGAGCAAAACTATTGGTCCAAAAGCCACTACTTGCTCCACCTATGACAAGGAAGCTCTAACTATTCTAGAAGTTTTAAAGTGTTTGGAAATATGCAATTTGTATTCCCATGGTGCCATAGGCCAGTATATACATGCACAAGTGCAGGAAATATGCATAAAACCCCTTATACATTGGGATAAATACAAAAGGCTACATGACTATATATAGTGTAGTCTAACATTGAGAAGTGGAGACACACTACTTTGTTGGTACTTCATTTATTATCCAGGCAAACCAGCAAGCTCTGAAATATATACAAGAACAAAAACTAAAAGTATCCAACATAAGCTCTTAGTTAAATTCCTTAGTTACAATTGCACAATTGAGTACAACACAAGGGAAAAACAATAAAGTGGCTGATTTGTCCGATCGAATTGACGACAAACGAGATCACAACAAAGACAAATGGTTCACCTGGCATATATACTGAATCGGCGTCCATCAAAGATTTCATCATATCTATGTGTTTTCCACGCTGGACCCGCATGAGCCACCATTCTCTAAGATGATTCTGATAGTTCCCTCGGCAGGGTACCCCGACATGGTGATTAGGTAAGACGGGAACATGAGATGATTTTACCCAGGTTAAGGTCCTCTGATAGAGGTAAAACCCAACTCATGCTCTCTCTCTCTATATATTTTTTGAGGGGTCAATGATGCCACTTCTTGAGCTTGACTTGGGTTTTCCCTTAAAGAGGAAAGGGTGATGCAGCAAAGTAGAGATAAGTATTTTCCCCAGTTGAGAACCAAGCTATCAATCCATTAGGAGGAACAGACAACTCTCCAATAATTACACCTACACAAACAAACAAATACTTGCACCCCACACGATAAAAGGGTTGTCAATCTCTTCAGGGTTACTTGCAGGGATGAGATTTGATAGTGATAGGTATAAAGGATAAGTAAAATAGCAAAATAAAATAAAGGTAAATAAATTGCAGTAAGGTATTTTTGTGTTTTTGATTTTATAGATGAAAAGCAAGATGATAAATGATAGACCAAAGGTCCATAGTTTTCACTAGAGGTTTCTCTCTTGAAAAAAGCATACGGTGGGTAAACAAATTATTGTTGAGCAATTGATAGAAAAGCACGTAGTTATGAGGATATCCAAGGCAATGATCATATATATAGGCATCACGTCCGAGACAAGTTGACCGACTCCTGCCTACATCTACTACTATTACTCCACACATTGACCGCTATCCATCATGAATCTAGTGCATTAAGTTGACAAGAACGGAGTAACATCTTAAGCAAGATGACATTATGTAGAGGGATAGATCCAATCAAAATGAATAAACCCCATATTTTTATCCTATAATGGCAACAATACAAATACGCCATGTCCCTTTGTCACCGGGATTGAGCACTGCAAGATAGAACCCATTACAAAGCACCTCTCCCATTGTAAGAAAAATCAATCTAGTTATCCAAACCAAATCAATAGATCGGAGAGAAATACAAAGCTATGACAATCATGCATAAAAGAGTCCAGAGAAGACTCAAATAATATTCATAAATAATATGATCATAAAACGATAATTCATAGGATCTCAACAAACACATCGCAAAAGAAGATTACATCGAATAGATCTACAAGAACATCGAGGAGAACATTGTATTGAAGGTCAAAGAGAGAGAATAAGACATCTAGCTACTAGTGATGGACAAATAGGTCTGTGGTAAACTACTCACACATCATCGGAAGGACAACAAGGTTGATGTGGAAGCCCTCCATGATCGGAAAAGGTCCCAGATGGCATCTCACAAAGACAGAAACTTACAGCGGTGGAAAAGTTTTTTTGGGTTGCTCTCTGGTCTTCGGGGAATATTTGAGAATTTATAGACGGATAATTAGGGTTACGGGAGCGACGGGGGCCCCACAAGCTTGGGGGTTGCCCCCCTCTGAGCTTGTCGTTGCCTCGTGGCCTCCTCCCGAAGCTTCTAGGATGTCTTGTGGTCCATGAAAAATCATCAAAAAGTTTCATTTCATTTGGACTCTGTTTGGTATTAATTTTCTGTAAAGACAAAAACAAGGAAAAAGCAGAACTGGCACTAGGCACTAGGTTAATAGGTTAGTCCCAAAAATATATAAAATAGCATACTAATGCAAATAAAACATCCAAGATTAATAATATAATAGCATGGAACCATCAAAAATTATAGATACATTGGACACGTATGAAGGATCCCCAAGCTTAATTCCCGCTCGTCCTCGTGTAGGTAAATGATAAAAATAGAATTTTTGATGTGGAATGCTACCTAAAATGTTAATCATGTAATCTTTATTTATGTGGCATGAATATTCAGATCCATAAGATTCAAAATATTAGTTTAATATTGACATAAAAACAATAATACTTCGAGCATACTAAAAAACAATCATGTCTTTACAAAATATCAAGGCTAAAGAAAGTTATCCGTACAAAATCATATAGCCTTGTTATGCTCCCTCTTCTCCACCCAAAGTATAAATCATGTACTACCTTGGTGTTAGCCAAGAAATTGGTTCAAACTTTTTAACACGCTTAAGCCTTTTCAACTCTTCACGCAATACATGAGCGTGAGCCATGGATATAGCACTCACTACAAAAAAAAGACACATCCGTGACATTTTGGCCCGAACAATTTTTTTATGTCATGCTTATGACACTTATATGACAATAATTGTGACAAAACCCGGTATCATCATAGATCTGGTGGGCTCCTATTTCTTTGACAAAAAAAATCATAAAACCATGGTAGAAGCGAAGGTGAGGAAAATTTTGGGGAGTTCCCGGTTACGGTGGGTGGTCGGGGCCGAGCGATGTAGTGTGGTTTACGCGTTTCTCTCGTGTACGTGCGTGTGTGCGAGATGTTGGGCTCTAACTGAACCTGAGCGAGGCATTCGCTTACTGAACCCGAGCGATTGCACTAGCTACACGCATTATTGAACCCGAGCGATCGATCCCTTGGCTGTTAACTGAACCCGATCGAGCGATTCCTTCGCTACTAGTGTTAACTGAACCAAAGCGATCGATCGCTGCTGCTACTGCTTACTCAAGCCGACCGAACCTGCTGCCTCTTGATGAATAGTGAACGTGGGGGTTGGTTGGACGAGTCGAGACATACATGGTTGGCGTTGGATGAACAGTTCCCGGTGGGGGTTGGATGAACATGATCTCGTGGTACTAGTAGGCCGTTGCCGCTGGATGAACATGACCCCGAAAGGAGGCCGCCACAGCCAAGCTGGTTGGGGGTGGATGAACAGGACCCCGTGAAGGGCTGGTTGAACAGTAGCCGGTGGAGGGCTGGATGAATAGTAGCCCGTGGATGAACAATAGATGGTGGAGGTAGGAGGAAGATGCGGTGGATGAACACTGCATGTGGAGTCTGTAGGAAGTCGTGGTGGGTGAACAGCAGCGCGTGGAGTCCCATTTTGTGGTACGCTACACCCCTCCGGTGAATAGGACCCCCGTTTCAACCGTATGCGCTCCAACACAAGTCTGTTTCCTCTTGCGGCACTCCACACCCCTTCCGATCAACAGCACCCCGTTTCGACCATAGGCACTCCAACACAAGTCTGTTTACTCCGTTTTGTGGGAGCCAGACCCTTCGCGATGAACAGGACCCTGTTTTGAGCATAAGCGGCCAAACAGAAGGCCCGTTTCCTCCGTTCTGCGGTACGCTAGACCTCGTTGCGGCTGTTCCGTCCAAGACGGTTGGCTCCCGATGAACACGATGTATTATGTTGCCTCTGGTTGAACACGACGATGTTTCCTTCGTAGCAACCTAGCCGGTTGGCCGCCGATGGACAGAACGACATCACAGTATGCTTTTGAGACCCCGCCCCGTATGTACATACGTAGCCATATTTACTTTCTTGCAACGTGGATGTACGTACGTGTACATGATACAGATGGGACTGCGTAACATGCTACGTCCGCGCCTCTACTACATCACCAGCCGCTCCTTACTCGACCGCAGTTCATCACTGTAGAGAGACTGATCGACCAGTATGTATGTATACATTCCCGACAACACTATGTACGCTTCGACCGGGTGGGTCCCAACTGTCAGGGAGGATAAGGACACACTTCCTTGCGTGGGAAGATATAGTTGGTGGGTCCCAGATGTCATGGGGGAAGGATCATTTTTTTGCCCGTAATATGGACACACTTCCTTGCATGCGAAGATGTAGCTGGTGGGTCCCAACTGTCAGGGGGGAAACATTTTTTTGGCAAAATACGTTGGCCCTTCTGATGGGTCCCGGTTGTCAGGTGGAGGAACCATTATTTTGCGCGTAATAAGGAGGCACTTCCTTGCTGCGGTCGTGGACCTAGTTGTCAGCCTCTCCACGTACAGTCCTCTTCCGATGCAAGTCGTTCCTTGACCACGTTGACCACGCCGAGGCGAGAGCACCAAGGCGGTGGACGACGGCGAGGCCTAGGAAGGGAATGACATGTACGAGGGTTTACTGGTTGTGCTGCAGTGTGAGGCTGCCATCGTCGGAGAATAACATGAGGTCTGGGTGAGTACAGGGATGACCAGGCCAGCGATGGGAAAAGGGTGGGGCGATGAGGCTTGCGTGGCAGCAGAGCCGGCCACGAGAGGCAGGAGGAGGCGACACGACCGGCGCTGGTTTGGGCAGCTGGAGCAAGAAGACCAGAGGTTGAAGAAGCACTACGACCATTGGATGGACAACATACGATCATTGGAGCTAGAATCATTCATATTGACTAAGTTGACAAAGCCCTCCATCCGCGTCAACTTAGTAGACCCACAAGTCAGCCTCCAACTATGGTGGGACCCAGCTAGCAAGGGGAGTATTAATTTTTGTGTGCGTAATAAGGAGGCACTTCCTTGCGTGCAAAGATATAGCTCGTGGGTCCGAGCTGTCAGCGGGAGGAACATTTTTTCGTGAAATACACAGGCCCTTCCGGTGGGTCCCTGCTGTCATGTGGATGAATCATTATTTTGCGCGTAATAAGGAGGCACTTCCTTGCGTGCGGCCATGGACCCAGCTGTCAGCCTCTCCATGTATAGTCCTCTTCTGATGGAACTCGTTCCTTGACCACGTTGACCACACCATGCCGAGGCCTAGGAAGGGAACGACACAGAGCCAGGGAAGACTCGACAATTGTTTCCCACACGGAGGGGACTACAAGGGTTTACTAGTTCGTCTGCCGTCGCCGGAGAATAACAACATGTGTGTGTGAGTAGAGGGATGGCCAGTCCAGCGATGGGAGTAGGGTGGGGCGGTGAGGCCTGCGCGGCAGCCCAGCCGGCCACGAGAGGAGGGAGCAGGCAGTCCCGCTGGTGCTAGTTTGAGCGGCTGGAGCAGGAAGAGCAGAGATTAAAGAAGCATGACAGCTGTTGGATGGACATCCAACAGTAACTGCTCTTGTGTGTTGACTAAGTTGACAAGGCCTTGCCTACGCGTCAACCATTTCTTTAGGAAAGCATACGCGTCAACCAAGTAGGCCCACAAGTCAGCCTCAAATATGTGGAAAATAACATACAACCCATCTGCCATTATTGCTAATAAATGTACCGCCCATTGGCCAATTCTTAAGGATTTTTTGAAGCCCATATTCTTTTTGTTACCGTTACAGCCCATATTCTGGTCACAGTTAAAAATCAATCAAATTTTCATATTTCGGTGTGGTTCAAACTATTTTTAATCCCGAAATTTCAAATCATGTTCAAACTAACTTTAAAACAATAAATTCATATTAGTTTAAAATCTAACATAATTTTCCCCGCCAAAAACAATTAAATTCGAAATGTCAAAATCTTAAAAAATGATATTTGAAACTAATTTTCGTTTTTTCTGTGTTTTTAAAATTTACAACCCATTTCTTACTACTTCATTTTATGGGCTAGCAAATATACCACTCTCGTCTTGAAAGATTTGCAGCCAAGCAGGGCTGAGAAAGCAAGTAGGCCTCCGTTGGGTATTTCTTTAATAAAGGTAGAACTGGGCTAGCCATTTTCCGCAAGAAAAAAACACAACTGGGCTCATGATGTGATAAACATAATATAAACCCTATCTAGACGGGCCACAGCTCCCGCACAACCCCTTTGTTACCCTGACCCATCTCTAAAACTAGTAAATAACAACTGCTTGTTCCTAAAAAAGTAATTAACAACTGCGCGACCTACTGGGCCCCAGGTGTCAGCCGCTCGTTGTGTGATTCTCTCGTTTATTGACTACGTTGAGAATGGTGTGGGACCCAGATGTCCAACCATTAATATGAACCATTTTTTTGTGCTTGTAATAATGAGGCGCTTGCTTGCGTACTGCCATGACCCTAGTGGGTCCCTACTATCATCCTCTCCACGTACAGTCATCTCCTTATTCCTCTAGATTGTTGACCACGTTGACAACGCCAGACGATGGTGCACCACGCACGGCGAGCAAACCAAGGCGAAGGACGACGGCGAGGCCTCGGACGGAACAAACAGGAGTCGTGGAAGATGCGCCAGTCTAGTCGCAGGCGGAGGGGAGTACAAGGGTTGACTGGTTCGGGTGCGTGTTGGGGCTGAAGGCGCCGGAGAATAACAGGACGTGTGGGGGGAAGCGAGGGATGGACTGTCCAACGTTTGAGGGTATGGCAGGGCGGCAGAGGCGCAGCCAGCCGTAGGAGGCGGGAGCAGGCGGAACCGACGGGGTGGTTTGGTTTGGGCGGTTGGAGGAAGAAGACAAGAGATAGAAGATACATGATAGATGTTGGATGTCAATCCAATGACTGGTAGGCAGAATCGTTTGTAGACTAGTAAGTCGACACCACCTTGGATAGGCTTTTTCATCGTGGGTCCAAATGTCAGAATCCAAATCTGTCACGACCATGCGGCCTTTCTTATGAAAATTTACTGCCCATTGGTGTGCTAGTTCAAAATAGGTTTGTGGGTGATGGTTGGGGCTAATCACCTGGGTTTTGTAATGCACAGTGAGCTCAAGCAGCCGGCGAGAGTGATGTTATTTCCCTTTGTTGGGATTTGTTACAATATTTCTCTCTTAATTAAACAAATGCCAAGTCATTTGCCTTGTTTCAGACAAAAATATGACAGTCACAGCCAAGTTGAAACCCAGATTAGAAACTGTACAAAAGCACGATGGTTAATTGTTCATTAGGCTTAGACAAAACCCAGACTGAACATGCATGGCAATAACATCTAACCCAACCACTGTTTTTGGTAGTCACAAAAACAAATGGGTCGGTCTGATCCATAAAATCAACATCATGTGCCACAAAGTTTACAGGCATATGATGACAAGTTGTTGTAAATAGAAGCCGAGCACGTTCAGAAGCCCATTTGTCGACCTGAAACTTCTTTTTTTGCTGTTCAACATATCCACCAGTGAGAAATTTCTTGTTGAAAAAATTAAGCCTCATGGACAATAGTAAGCTCACATTCAACAGGAAGAATGTGGCAAAGTTTCTGTTTGCCCAATTGGATGCGTAAGCTTCCATCGTTATTGTCCTCAAACGAATGTCATGAGAACTAAGAAAATCCCATTGCTTATTATGCCACCGATTGGCTATATGTTTTTCTCCATGTGTTTCTACCTACGTAGACATGAAGATTGAAAATAGTTAAGGTCTAAAAAAAGAGTATGTCGATAGAGCGGCAGCCGAACGGTAATTCTAGTACAATATATATGGGCTTTCAATGTGCATCAAATAATCACCTCTATATACAAATTCTCCAGACATGGAAAGCATCGCAACAAGCCAATAATTGTGTTTAGATCAATACTAAATATTCTGATATGTAAGATCTTGACAGAATCCAACACCATTGATAGGCTATCGATGGACGAACTCTTTATTGAGCATATAACATAATATTAGTATCCAAAGTGTACTCCAAGATGATTTAAAACTTATGCGCACAAATGAAAAATGCAGCTTGTGATTACGAAAGTGTAGATGATAATATATAGTACATGTATAAGTGTGGATCCAAACACCATGTTGTGATGTACAAACGGATCACGAATTACACCAAATGCCTCCAGTTTAGGCGCAGAGACAACAACTATTCGCGCAGGTTTATAACAATAATCAAGGAGCAACCAGTGAAGTGAAGGGGCATCTTCGATGATGAGCTGCTGTCCTTCAAAATAAATTTCAATGCTTTTAAGGTGAAGTGACTTTAATTGGAGACAATGGATACGGATTTCTAATCCGAAAACAAGCAGCAAGTGCTCTAGGGTAGGGCAACCGGATTGGATGATGCTATGTAGTGAGACCTCCGACATATCAACCATCACAAGCGAAAGTCGTTTTAGCAGTGGGAGTCGAATCATTAGTACCCGATTGTCTGGTAGATGGCACCGGGCTATGGTGAGGGTGTGGAGAGAGAGGAGGAAAACCACGAGATGGAAAATGGTAGTGTGGGAACAAATACATGGAGATGGGATCACGACACATATTTTTAATAGTAATGGTAGAACTCAAGCTGCTAGAGTTTTTCGAATTCAGTGGATGTCAGCCAGGCGTCCACCGTGCGGAGTATGGACAACAGGTAGCGTGTCGGCATACAAAGGCATTGAACGGGGCCCTGGTGGGAGGAGACGATGGCTCTAAGGAGATCAAATTCAGGAAGGATATATATCTTACGACAGTCGAGATTAAGAGGCACGGTGTGCCAGAGAGTGCGCCACCGAGATGCAAGGACTTGTGTATGACATATCTCCAATGTATCTATACTTTTTGATTGTTCCATGCTGTTATATTGTCATTCTTGGATATTTTACAATCATTTTATATCAATTTTGGGGACTAACCTATTGATATAGTGCCCAATGTTAGTTGTAGTTTTTTGCTTGTTTTTTACATCACAGAAAATCAATACCAAACAAAGTACAAATGCAGCGAAGCTTTTTGGGGATTTTTTCTGGGCCAGAAGACACAACATGGGCTAAAGAAGTACCAGAGGGGGGCTCCGAGGTGAGCACAACCCACCAGGGCGCGCCTGGGCCCCCTGGCGCGCCCAGGTGGGTTGTGCCCACCTCGGTGGCCTCCCGCACTGCCTCTTCGCTTTATAAATACTCCAATATTCGAGAAACCCTAGGGGAGTCGACGAAATTTTATTCCAGTCGCCGCAAGTTCCAAAACCACGAGATCCAATCTAGAGCCCTTTTCCGACACTTTGCCGGAGGGGAACACGATCACGGAGGGGTTCATCATCCTGATTGGTGCCCCTTCGATGATGCGTGAGTAGTTTACCACAGACCTACAGGTCCGTAGGCAGTAGCTAGATGGCTTCTTCTCTCTTTGTATCTCAATACAATGGTCTCTTGGAGATCTATTTGATGTAATGACTTTTTGCGGTGTGTTTGTTGGGATCCATTGAGTTGTGAGTTTATGATCCGATTTACCTTGATTTAATATCCATTCTTGATTATTATAGCCTCATATTTCTTCTTTGATATTTGGGTTTTGTTTGGCCAACTTGATCTATTTATCTTGCAAGGGGAAGAGGTTCTTTGTAATGGGTTCGATCTTGCGGTGTCCTTTCCTAGTGAAAGAAGGGGTAGCAAGGCACGCATGCATCGTTGCTATTAAGGATAAAAAGATGGGTCTATTCCTACAGGAAAAGATCTTGTCTACATCATGTCATCGTTCTTATTGCACTACTCTCTTTCTCCATGAACTTAATACACTAGATGCATGCTCGATAGCGTTCAATGTGTGGAGTAATAGTAGTAGATGCAGGCAGGAGTCGGTCTACTAATCTTGGACGTGATGCCTATATACATGATCATTGTCTTGGATATCGTCATAATTATTTCCTTTTCTATCAATTGCCCAACAGTAATTTGTCTACCCATCGCATGCTATTTTCTCGAGAGAAGCCACTAGTGAATTCTACGACCCTCGGGCGTATTTTCCAATCATATACTTTCAGATCTATATTGCCATTTGCCCTTTTACTTATTTGCATCTTTTACCTTCAGATCTATATTATCAAAAACATAAAAATACCTTGCGGCGTTTTATTTGCTTTTATTTGCATCTTTCAATCTACTAAATTTTTATCCTATCAACACGTCAATTTCTGGCACCATTACCTGAAAGGGGTTGACAACCCCTTTAACGCGTCGGGTTGCAAGTATTTGTTCTTTGTGTGCAGGTACCATTTACGTAATGTTGCATGGTTCTCCTACTTGTTTGATAACCTTGGTTTCATAACTGAGGGAAATACTTACCGTCGCTGGGCTGCATCATCCATTCCTCTTTGGGGAAATACCGACGCATATCAAGCGCACGTCGTGGTAGCCATCCTTCGTGGGGAGAAGGGAGATGATCTCCCCAAGGATATCGTCCGGGAGATCGCTGATGCGGTGCACCAGAGATTCTACGGGTTCCTTAGATCCGGGTGGGGGGAGGGGGCGCTCGCCGCTTCTCCCCGCACTGTCGGGTGCGGGATCTACAACTGGCGTCGCCGCTTGCGGGAGCCTCATCTTCTTGGCGCTGGGGCCAGCCGACTCCATTTTCCTTGCGGGCATCATGCAGAGCTCACGGGTTTGTGCAGAGTAGCCAGAGACGAGCCTATTGGCAGTGCGAGTGGGTAAGAAGGAGGGCTGGGGTTTTCTATAGGAGTGGAAGAAGAGGAGCATGCATTTTCTGTATGAGTGAGGAAGAAGGTTAGCGGGTGTTTTCTATACGAGCGAGGAAGATAGGGAGTGATGAGGACATGGCTAGCACAGTTACACCCATAACCCCTGCTACTATACCTATTGCACCAATAGTGGACCTGTATACATACGTTCACCTGGCAATCGCTTTACCCAACTTTTGGAGTTATTTGACACTGCTGGTTGCCGGTCACCACCTCCTGCATGGTAAGAACTTGTAAGACTTTGATTTGCTATACTGTGAGCGCTTGACCATCACTTCCCAGTAGTTCATAGGAATATTATTTTTTGGATTTTGTTTCTTGTTTCTACTAATCATGACAGGATCTAGAGTCAATTCATGGGCTTTATCGATCGTGGGAAATGTGCCATCACCTATCCAAATACCACAACCGTCACGAGAGGTGCACAAACATCCAAATGCACATGATCAGGTTAATGTTTCTATACCATCATTTAATGGCCGTTTTAGACCTGCTTTATATATTGAATGGGAGTTTGACATAAATAATATATTTGCTTCCCATAGTTTTGATGAACGTAAAAAAGTTAAGGTTGCGGTTGGTTCTTTCACTGGTTATGCTTTAGTTTGGTGGAGTGAATATTGTCGGTTATACCCTAATCATGTACCTACTACTTGGGATGATTTCAAACTTGTGATGAGAGATAGATTTGTCGATGTTTATTATACTCGTGGCATGATTAAAAAACTACAACATTTGAAACAAGGTAGTGACACCGTAACAAAATATTATGATGATTTACGAACTACCTTGTTGCACTCCTTTTTAGAGGAAAGTGAAGATCATTTTATGGATAGATTTTGGCGAGTATTAAACCGTGATATTCAGGACATGCTAATTCATGAAGAGTGTTATCCTATGGACCGTTTATTTCGTCTTGCTTGTAGTGCTGAATAGGAAATAATACGACGTGTTGTCCATAAGGAGAATAAGCGTCAGGTGCACATTCCAAGAGATGATACTGTTGTTCCGTCCACTACTAGGCGTACTATGACAGACACATCCGTTGTTGTGAGGACTACATCACCTCCACCATGTGACACATCACCTCCGAGAGTACCTACATCATCTGAGTTGATCATAAGAGGTAATGACAAAGGTACCGATCTTCCACCTCCACACGAGTATGATGAATGCCTTGTCAATTTAAATGAACCATGCGATGATCTATCCACTACTTTGATCACACCATTTATTTTAGAGGAATATGTTCGTGATTTGACTTTGCCATGTGATCAAACAATTTTGAGTGAACCAATTGAATTAACTATTGATGCGAAAGAACCATTTGAATCTAGGAATAAATCAGATTTGGATCAAATACGTGTGAAAATAGCTGTGCCAATGTTTAATCATTTTGATATGACCTCTAATCTTGGTGATGGTTCATCAAGGTTGGGATGGTTTAATGATGAGCATTGCCAATCATTTGTTACGATTAAGAGCTTCACTTATATGTGCAAATTGAGTTGCAATATTTTTATGCCTTTGACTTCCTGTGACAATATATTGGCTTTATATTTCACGACTTTGGAAGGGTACTCTTGTATAACTGTGTTACATGTGCCACAACTGAGATCAGTAAAAATGGATGACATATACATATACAACATGTACACCTTGTCTCTTTTGTTAGTCATATTTCAGATTAAGCAACGCCGAGGATGGCTTTGTTTTCAAGAAGGGGAGGATGATGAGGACATGGCTAGCACAGTTACACCCACAACCCCTGCTACTATACCTATTGGACCAATTACTAGAGCTCACGCACGCCAGTTAAATTATCAGGTACTTTCGTTTCTTGGTAATGTTTCTAATGTTCACGAGGATGTGATGGTGCCTAACTTAGATATATTTGTGTTGGTTACAATTGAAGCACCTAGCATGGACAAGAAGTATGAACGCTGGAGCATGATCAAGCAGTATGATGAAGGCGCGCGCGAAGGGAGCAAGAACGGAGTTTCTGGAGGAGATTTCCGCACTTTGAAGCCACCATGATTACATACAAGAAGATGGACGAAATATACAACATGTCTTTCATAAATTTCGTCCATAGCTTGTTACTGGTGCTGTGTCACCTTAGTTTTGGGCTATGCCCATGTATTTTCGAAATACCTCTCATTTGGTTTTTAGAGCCCATATTGTAGGGGAAACGACTTAGGAGGTGTTTTAGTCCCACCTTGCCAAGGGTGGACAAAATACCCTCTCTTTTCCCCTATAAATACAACCCTTAAGGCACCGTTTAGACTTGGGTTTTATTCAGTTAAAAGTTAGCCATCGCTGCAACTTCGTCTACTTCGTTTGTGTCCAACGACCAGACAAAGACCGCTTATGAAACCCCACTTTTATCAATACTTCATCCATATTCGCAATATTTAGATTGCTTATTCATATTCTTGCTTGTTCTCCGATTGCTTGCAGGAATAGACCTTCGTGGTCAGGTTGATCGTGCTCCGGCATGCTTAATAACCTCTTGGAGTTGGTTTAGCGATTGCTAAGGCGCAACGTCGTTGCACGTTTGTAGTCGGATCGTCAAAGTCATCTTCACCAAATCGATAGGTATCATCTCATCGAAAGATCGGGCCCCTCGCCTCTATCAGGGAGCGAGGGGAATTGGGGGGCGACGGAAGCGGGAGAGTCTAGTGAGCTGCCGTATAAGTGGAAGAGAGGAGGAAGGAGGGTTTTTCTGGGATCGCCCCTCTTCAAGGAATATGGGCTTTTCCTCACAGAAAACAAAAATAAATGGGCTTGAAGATGGATAGGCTTTTGTATCGGCCTAGTCGGCTGCCCATGTTTTGTACTGGAGGGCCTTAACACTAGAGGCAGCCCATTAGAGACACTCTCCAGCTCTTCATCTTATTGCCCATTCGAAAGAAAAAAAGAGATGTCTCCAGCTTAATTATGGCTCCTCATCGGTAACATTTTCAACTTGAAAAAAAGTTGTAGTTCCTTTTCGGGCCGGTTTGGCATCCACCAAATTAGAGGATGGTGTACTG
The DNA here is from genome assembly GCA_902687465.1 of Secale cereale. NCBI lineage: Eukaryota > Viridiplantae > Streptophyta > Magnoliopsida > Poales > Poaceae > Secale > Secale cereale. Next base: position 165,373,468 of record LR738709.1, read on the forward strand.
GATGCAGACACTCACATTGGTCGTAGTGCAACAAAATTAGGGGTCGAATAACATGCCTACAATATACATAGATTGTAAAGATTTACATGATACTCAGCATTCACACTAAACTAAGCTTCACAAGATACACTATGCATACTAGCTAACATTCACAAGCACTTAATTTCAGCATGTTTATGCATCTAAATGATTCACAAGACTATAACCAAGACATAGCTGTGAGAAGGTGTAGAAATAAATAAATAACGATCGATGCTTCTCTGAGCGAAGGGCCTCCCTACGAACGCATTAATTTCCTGGTCATGCTACTTTCTGCTCAATGTTGCGTGCACTTTAAGCATGTTGGCAACTCCACAAATAGCTTGATGGCTCATCTTGCAATTTACGCTGACACATTGCAGCAAACAAAGGAGACAATAGAGATCACTCAACATCAGACGATTTTGTGCAGTTCCACTAAAATCATCTTCATTGTCCTGAATGTGAAAAGATAGGAAAGTGTTGTATTTAAACGATGTCACGAAACAGTAGCACATATCAATAGCTCGACATGACAAACCACGATCATCTAGACAAAGGGGATACTGACCTGCGCGAGGAAGATTATGCATAATTTTATAGGTGCCTAGTTGATTTCCACCCTGGGATCTCCTATGATGGCACAGAGGAAATTCTATGCAATCGATGAGCGCAATTTCTTCCATGTTGCTGTAGAAAATTTGTCTGACTAACCCCAATATATTTTTTGTGCAGTTCTCATACGTCTCCAACGTATCTACTTTTCCAAACACTTTTGCCCTTGTTTTGGACTCTAACTTGCATGATTTGAATGAAACTAACCCGGTCTGATGTTGTTTTCAGCAAAACTGCCATGGTGTTGTTTTTGTGCAGAAATAAAAATTTCTCAGAATCGCCTGAAAATCAACGGAGAATTATTTTAGAAATATAAAAAAATACCTGCAAGAAGATCCACACCTGGGGGCCCACTGGCTGTCATCGAGGGTGGGGGGCGCGCCCCCCTGCCTCGAGGGCACCCCGATGCCCCACCGACGTATCCCCAGGTCCTATATATTCCGTTTCACGGAGAAAAAAATAAGGGAGAAAGAATTATCACGTTTTACGAGACGGAGCTGCTACCAAGCCCTAATCTCTCTCGGGAGGGCTGATCTGGAGTCCGTTCGGGGATCCGGAGAGTGGAGATCATCGCCATCGTCATCATCAACCTTCCTCCATCACCAATTCCATGACGCTCATCGCCGTGTGTGAGTAATTCCATCATAGGCTTGCTGGACGGTGATGGGTTGGATGGGATCTATCATGTAATCGAGTTAGTTTTGTTAGGGTTTGATCCCTAATATCCATTATGTTCTGAGATTGATGTTGCCATGATTTTGCTATGCTTAATGCTTGTCACTGGGGCCCGAGTGCCATGATTTCAGATCTGAACCTATTATGTTTCCATGAATATATGTGTGTTCTTGATCCTATCTTGCAAGTCTATAGTCACCTACTATGTGTTATGATCCGGCAACCCCGAAGTGACAATAGTCAGGACCACTCCCGGTGATGACCATAGTTTGAGGAGTTCATGTATTCATTATGTGTTAATGCTTTGGTCCGGTACTCTATTAAAAGGAGGCCTTAATATCCCTTAGTTTCCAATAGGACCTTGCTACCACGGGAGGGTAGGACAAAAGATGTCATGCAAGTTCTTTTCCATAAGCACGTATGACTATATTCGGAATACATGCCTACATTGCATTGATGAACTGGAGCTAGTTCTGTGTCACCCTAGGTTATAACTTCTACATAATGAATTGCATCCGACGTAATTTCCCATCACCGATCCAATGCCTACGAGCTTTACCCATATTGCTAGTTGTTTATTTACTTTTCCGTTGCTATTATCACAAAAACTACAAAAACACTATCTTTACTTTTATTGCTGCTACCGCCACTATCCTATTACTTTGCTACTAAACTATCTTGCTGCAGATATTAAGTTTCCAGGTGTGGTTGAATTGACAACTCAGCTGGTAATACTTAAGAGTATTCTTTGGCTCCCCTTGTGTCGAATCAACAAATTTGGGTTTAATACTTTACCCTCGAAAACTGTTGTGATCCCCTACACTTGTGGGTTATCAAGACTATTTACTGGCGCCGTTGCCGGGGAGCATAGCTCTATTATTTAAGTCACTTGGGATTTATATCTGCTTATCACTATGAAGAATTTGAAGGACTCAAAAACCAAGATCTTACCCTCAACTACGAGGGAAGGTAAGGAACTGGCATCTAGCTCTGCACTTGATTCTCCTTCTGTTATGAGTAAACTTGCGATACCTACTCCTGCTATTGAATCTGATATGTCGTATGTTCTTGATGATGCTACTTCTGCTATGTATGATGAAACTACCTCTATGCATGATAATGTGCCACTAGGTGAATTTCTAGATGAACAAATTGCTAAGGTTAGGGAGAGTGCAAATGTTGATGATATTTATGAAAGTGATGATGAAACTACTCCCAATAGATATGAATTGCCCGTTGTGCCTGAGGGTTATGTTATGGATGAAGAAACTGCTAGAGACTTTCTTGCTTGCAATGATAGATACGATCTTAAGAAGTTATTAGCTAAGTTGAAAGAAAAGTCGTTGAATGCTAGAATGAAACATGACCCTGTTTGCTACTTCACCTATATGTGTCACTGATAAGGATTATGAATTCTCTGTTGATCCTGAGTTAATTACTTTGGTTGAATCTGATCCTTTCCATGGCTATGAGTCTGAAACTGTTGTGGCACATCTTACCAAATTGAATGATATAGCCACCCTGTTTACCAATGATGAAAAGATTCGCTACTACTATATCCTTAAGTTGTTTCCTTTCTCTTTAAAGGGTGATGCTAAGACTTGGTTTAATTCTCTTGATCCTGGTTGTGTGCGTAGTCCCCAGGATATGATGTATTACTTTTTTGCTCAATATTTTCCCGCTCATAAGAAACAAGCTGCCTTACGGGAAATATATAACTTTGCTCAAACTGAAGAAGAGAGTCTCCCACAAGCTTGGGGGAGGCTTCTCCAGTTACTTAATGCTTTGCCTGATCATCCTCTTGAGATGCATGATAGACTTGATGTCTTTTATAATGGACTAACCGATGCTTCCAGAGACCACCTGGATAGTTGTGCTAGTTGTGTTGTTTTAGGGAAAGAATAGTGGAACAAGCTAAATTACTATTGAATAATATGCTAGCCAATGAAAATAATTGGACACTTCCTGAATCAGCCCCTAAGCCAACCCCGAAGAAAAGAGGTGTTCTATTTCTTAGTCCTGAAGATATGCAAGAGGCAAAGAAATCTATGAAAGAAAAAGGTATTAAAGCTGAAGATATTAAGAATTTACCGCCTATTGAAGAAATACATGGTCTTGATAACCCGACACAGGTAGTAAAGGTAAATTCTCTTTATAGATTTGATGAAAGTGATATTCCTCGTTATAAGTCTGCTAGCCAATGCTTAGATGCGTTTGACAATTTTATTTTGAAACAAGAAAACATTAATGACTATGTTGGTAGACAACTACTCCCTCCGTCCCAAAATAAGTGTCTCAACTTTGTACTAACCTAGTACAAAGTTGTACTAAGCTTGGGACACTTATTCTGGGACGGAGGGAGTACAACACAATGCTCATATGATTGAACGCTTGAGTGATTATCTGTCGAGTGCTAAAGACGAACTGAAACTTATTAGTATACATGCTTCCATGGTCACCACTCAAGTAGAACAAGTACTTAAAGCTCAGAATGATTTGCTCAGTGAATTAAATAGTAAGAATAATGACTATGCTATTAGAGTTGCAACTAGAGGTGGTAAAACGACTCAGGAACCTCTGTATCCTGAAGGCCACCCTAAGAGAATTGAGAAAGATTCTCAGAGAGCTAATTTAGATGCACCTAGTTCTTCCGAGAAGAAGAAAAAGAAAAATGATAGGACTTTGCATGCTTCTAGTGAACCTGTAGCTCACCCACCTGAGAATCCCAATGATATATCTGTTTCTGATGCTAAGACACAATCTGGTAATGAACATGAACCTAGTGATAATATTAATAATCATGTTCATGGTGATGCTCAACCTAGCAATGATAATGATGTAGAGATTGAACCTGGTGTTGATCTTGGTAACCCACAATCAAAGAATCAACGTTATGATAAGAGATACTTTGTTGCTAGGAAGCACGGTAGGGAAAGAGAACCATGGGTTCAGAAACCCATGCTTTTTCCTCCGAAACCATCCAAGAAAAAGGATGATGAAGATTTTGACCGCTTCGCTGAAATGATTAGACCTATCCTTTTGCGTATGCGTTTGAGTGATGTGCTTAAAACAAATCCTTATGCTAAGTATATGAAAGACATTATTACCAACAAAAGAAAGATACCTGATGTAGAAATCTCGACCATGCTTGCCAATTACACTTTTGAGGGTGGAATGCCTAAGAAATTAGGAGATCCAGGAGTACCTACTATACCTTGCTCCATTAAGAGAAACTATGATAAAACTGCTTTGTGTGATCTTGGAGCCGGTGTTAGTGTTATGCCTCTCTCTTTATATCGTAGACTTGACTTGAGTAAGTTGACACCTACTGAAATATCCTTGCAAATGGATGATAAATCAACTGCTATACCTGTCGGAATTTGTGAGGATGTGCCTGTTGTAGTTGGAAATGTTACTATGCTAACGGACTTTGTTATACTTGATATTCCCGAGGACGATAGTATGTCTATTATTCTTGGAAGACCTTTTTTGAGTACTGCAGGTGCTGTTATTGATTGCAACAAAGGCAATGTCACTTTTCATGTCAATGGTAATGAGCATACGGTACACTTTCCGAGAAAACAACCTCAGGTCTTCAGTATCAATTATGTTGGAAAAACTTCAACTATCACTATTGGAGGTTTTGAGTTTCCAATTCCTACTATCAAGAAGGCATATGACATACTTATTGTTGGGGACATACATATCCTCATTGAGGTAACATAGTGTTATTCGAAAATTCTCCGGTTTCATGTTACTCGGAAAGAGTTTATTAACAAGACCTGATCAACCTTGTTAATGGATTCCTTTTGACGAACATGGGATAGGTGAATCTAGATAGCACAAATCTTCTGTACCCTCCTTTTACTTTCTGTTAACTAGGTCAAATAAAAGAAAAATAGCATTATCTGTCTGTTTCCAGACTTAGCCATGCAATAAAAAATATCCCGAAAATAAAAGTTCTCAAAATGCCATGAAAATGAAATATGATTTTTTCTAGGATATTTAAGAAAATATGGCACTGAACACACAGCGAGGGGAGCCAGCACGTGGCCTCGAGGGCACAGGGCGCGCCCCCTACCTCGAGGGTCCCATGTGGCCCCCATCCACTTATCCTTTCACCCATGCTCTTCTTCTTCCTCCCAAAAAAATCCCCAACCAGCTCAAACCCGAGTTCTTGCTCATTTTGCTGCCATTTTCGATCTCCTTGCTCAAAGCACCATTCACCAAACTGTTTGGGGAGATTGTTCCTTGGTATGTGACTCCTCCATTGGTCCAATTAGTTTTTGTTCTAGTGCTTTGTTTGTTGCAAATTTGTGCTGCTGTGGTGACCTTGTTCTTGAGTTTGCATGTCAAATTTCTTGATCCCAAGTAGTTCTAATGCAGGATATAGTCTCTAGGCACTTATAGGAGTTGTTGCTATCAATCTTGTTGAGTTTGGTAACTTTTATTGTGAGTTACTAAAAATTTCAGAAATTTTCAGAAAAGGATAATGTTAAAAAGAATATTGAGGGGCTCTTCCAGCAAGAGCTCAGAGGAGAAGTAGAAATAATAAAATAAGAAGCCCAAGCATCATCTTCCTCGCATGGCGGAAGGTCGACCGTGCGAATGGCCTTGTAATAATTTCATGGTGGTCGCTGGTATTTACGAAGACTTTTATTGGTTGGCGAATAATGCAGGCCTCACCAATTTCATCAACGACCAAAAAGAACAGTATCTCTTACTCACCAATATTTTTACGCAAAGCTTTCATTTTCATTCTAGGAAAACACCACCTACGGTGGAGTTTCCCTTATATGATGTGGTTAAGGAGATATCACTGTTAGACTTTTGTGAAATATGCAAAGTACCCTTTGAAGGTAGACTTGATTAACCACGTCATGAAGACGTCAAAGGGTTTATTGATATGATAACGGTAGGTGAAACTAGACAAGTTTCAGGGGCAAGAATCACCAGTATACACTTCCCTGTTCTGCGCTACTTTGCTTTATTTGCTAGCAGGTGTTTAATGGTCGCGGGAAAAGTGGGAATCTCAGTGCCCCTGATATTATCATTTTACGCCATGCCTTGTTTCGTGACACAACTTTTAGCTTGGGCACCGTCGTTGCCAAACGATTGAATCTGAACTGCTCAATGGGGCCTGTCTTTGGAGGCATCTTTGCTTCTCACCTTGCTGAACATTTTAATATACCTATTAGGCATCATGAGAAGGAAGAAAAATTGCTTGCCCCTGTTTATCTAGACTACAAGAGCATGGTAGCTCATGACTTTATTGTTAAAGACAAAAATATGCAGCTACTTTATAAATTGAGGTTTGATGAAATATACTCTGAAATTGTTACCTTGCCTGCACCATCTCTGTTTGATCTGTCCACAGGCAAGTACCTCATTACATCAGATGCCTTCTACCAGTACCAAGGCCAGGCACAAGCTTCAGAGCCTGAGCCAGAACCACCATTTGATCCTTCTCGTCAATCTGTTTATGGGTGGGATCTGGACGAGCTCGCCAACCAGTGGCATCTAGAGGACACATCTCAGTACACTGGAGGGAGTGGCTTCGATCCTTGGCCATAGACCAACTTAGGCCAAAATCCTAAGCTTGGGGGAGTATGTGTTTCTCACCGACTTACATTCATGTTCACACACTTATTCTAGCTGTCGGTGCTCACACTCTTTCACTGTACCATCCATGCTTAGTTTAAACTTCTTTTTCTTAGTCTTTTTCTTGTGTGCTAGAAAAACCCAGAAAACCAAAAAAATATTAGTTGTAGCTTCTAGCTAGTTTACTTTCTTTGCTTGTAGTAGTAACTAAAAAAATGAAAACCCAAAAAGATTTCCCGTTCTTCTTTTGCTTGTTGGGAGCTTTTCCGTGTAAATAGTTTCTTTTCTTTTCTTTAGGGGTTAAGAGTAGAAGACCATGATTAAAATGCTTAGTGGCTCTCATATGCTTTGTTGTAGATTTAACCTTGAGCCATATTACCTTGTCTTCTCTCTTGTAATAAATGCCTGCAGATTCCAGCTTAGTCCAATGCACGTGCACTATTATTATTTTCCACACCGTTCGATCGTGCGAGTGAAAGGCAATAAGGATGATATATGATGAACTAATTGAGATGAGAAAAGCTGGTATGAACTCGACCTCTCTTGTTTTTGTAAATATGATTGCTCGTCGTTCTTGATTCAGCTTGTTCTGAATGAAACATGCTTGCAATGACAATTAGAGATCATAGCTGCTTATGCCATGCTTAATTAGCTGAGAGTTTATAATGGTCTATCTTGCGTGCCAACATGATATTAAAATGGTTGTGATGTCGTATGATGGGTGGTATCCTCCTCTGAACGATTTAAGTGACTTGACTTGGCACATGTTCACGCATGTAGTTGAAACAAATCAACATAGCCTTCACGATATTTATGTTCATGGTGATTTATATCCTACTCATGCTTGCATTCATTGTTGATTAATTTTAATGCATGTTCATGATCGTTGTTGCTCTCTAGCTGGTCGCTACCCAGTCTTATTCTAGCCTTCACCTATACTAAGTGGGAATACTGTTTGTGCATCCACTTCCATAAACCCCAAAGTTATTCTATACGAGTCCACCATACCTTCCTATATGCGGTATTTACCTGCCGTTCCAAGTAAATTTGTATGTGGCAAACTCTAAACCTTCAAATGAAACTCTGTTTTGTATGCTCGAACAGCTCATGTATCAACTAGGGTTATCTATATCTTCCATGCTAGGTGGGTTATTCTCACGATGAGTGGACACCGCTCATCATTCACGAGAAAATGGCTGGTAACCGGGATGCCCAGTCCCATGCTCAAAATCATAATAATTAAACAAAACTCCCCCAGGGCTGTTGCTTGTTTGGACGGTAACCCGTGGATTCGGCTGGCCGTGGAGTGTGCTTGTTGGTGGTTGGGGGAGTATAAACTTTACCATTCTGTTTGGGAACCGCCTATAATGTGCGTAGCATGGAAGATATCGAGATTCTTGGTTGTTATGTTGACAATGAAAGTATACCGCTCAAAATGTTATTCAATCTCTATTTAAAAACGAGCTCTGGCACCTCTACAAATCCCTGGTTCCCTCTGCGAAGGGCCTATCTATTAACTTTTATACAGAGTCATCATCCTCTTATCAAAGAGCACCAGTAGGAGAGCACCTCTGTCGTTGTATGTATTACTACTAATTTTCATTGAGTATGATCATGACTGGATCTCTTTTACCATGAATTACAATGTCTAGACAGTCCATGATCTTTAAAGGTGCTCTGCAGTTATGTTTTGCGGTCTCAGAAAGGGCTAGCGAGATACCATCCTGTTATATCATATCATGATTGTTTTGAGAAGTGTTGTCATCCGAGGTTTATTATTATTGCTCGCTAGTTGATTATGCCATTGATGTTAGTAGTCTTGAGACCTGAAAGTTATTGTAAATGTGGTTAGTTCATGATCTTGTTGAAAACCTGAATGCTAGCTTACATATTTACAACAACAAGAGCAAACAGAGTTTGTCAAAGTTTTTCTTTATCACTTTCAGTTTATCAACTGAATTGCTTGAGGACAAGGAAATGTTTAAGCTTTGGGGAGTTGATACGTCTCCAACGTATCTACTTTTCCAAACACTTTTGCCCTTGTTTTGGACTCTAACTTGCATGATTTGAATGGAACTAACCCGGACTGACGCTGTTTTCAGCAGATCTGCCATGGTGTTGTTTTTGTCCAAAAATAAAAAGTTCTCGGAATCGCCTGAAAATCAACGGAGAATTATATCAGAAAATATAAAAAATACCTGCAAGAAGATCCACACCTGGGGGGCCACGGGCTGTCCTCGAGGGTGGGGGCGCGCCCCCTTCCCAGGGCGCACCCCCTGCCTCGAGGGCACCCTGATGCCCCACCGACGTATCCCCAGGTCCTATATATTCCGTTTCGCGGAGAAAAAAATAAGGGAGAAAGAATTATCGTGTTTTACGAGACGGAGCCACCGCCAAGCCCTAATATCTCTTGGGAGGGCTGATCTGGAGTCCATTCGGGGCTCCGGAGAGTGGAGATCATCGCCATCGTCATCATCAACCTTCCTCCATCACCAATTCCATGATGCTCACCGCCGTGTGTGAGTGATTCCATCGTAGGCTTGCTGGATGGTGATGGGTTGGATGGGATCTATCATGCAATCGAGTTAGTTTTGTTAGGGTTTGATCCCTAGTATCCATTATGTTCTGAGATTGATGTTGCTATGACTTTGCTATGCTTCATGCTTGTCACTAGGGCCCGAGTGCCATGATTTCTGGTCTGAACCTATTATGTTTCCATGAATATATGTGTGTTCTTGATCCTATCTTGCAAGTCTATAGTCACGTACTATGTGTTATGATCTGGCAACCCCGAAGTGACAATAGTCGGGACCACTCCCGGTGATGACCATAGTTTGAGGAGTTCATGTATTCACTATGTGTTAATGCTTTGGTCCGGTACTTTATTAAACGGAGGCCTTAATATCCCTTAGTTTCCAATAGGACCCCGCTGCCACAGGAGGGTGGGACAAAGATGTCATGCAAGTTCTTTTCCATAAGCACGCATGACTATATTCGGAATACATGCCTACATTGCATTGATGAACTGGAGCTAGTTCTGTGTCACCCTAGGTTATAACTTCTACATGATGAATTGCATCCGACGTAATTTCCCATCACCAATCCAATGCCTACAAGCTTTACCTATATTGCTAGTTGTTTATTTACTTTTCCGTTGCTATTATCACAAAAACTACAAAAACACTATCTTTACTTTTATTGCTGCTACCGCCACTATCATATTACTTTGCTACTAAACTATCTTGCTGCAGATACTAAGTTTCCAGGTGTGGTTGAATTGACAACTCAGCTGCTAATACTTAAGAGTATTCTTTGGCTCCCCTTGTGTCGAATCAACAAATTTGGGTTTAATACTTCACCCTCGAAACGACCCTACTTGTCGGCCAGACCATCAATGACTCAGTCTCTTTTATCTTGCGTTGAAGACACAGCTGCAGTGCTTGTTTGCTCCTCCACGCATGACAGCCTCATTCCTCACAACAAACAGCAAGTCAATGTACGAATAAGCTTATTTCATATTGCATTATTCATTCTACCTAGTTACGAATGTAGGATAGGCGGAGCACCGTGTGGTCAGCTCACATCAGGTTCCACTAAAATTGTGGTTTGTGCTTCCGTTTGCACAAATAGACACCATATGGAGATAGACAACCCTGTTTGCACAAATATGTATTAGGGTTATTTAAGGATTGTCATTTTTCTGCAGCGACATATGATTAACATCAGCATCTCTTACGTTATCAATGGTATTACAGTGACAATATGAAAAAGTGCCATTAACTAAGAAGTGCCATCACATGCATAACAATTGCATTATTACTCTGTGATGATTGATTGGGAGTAGCACTTGATCAGTACGTACGTGCACAGTTAACAGAAACGATCGTTCTAACAAAGGGTGATACGTAAAGGAGAAACACATTGTCATGTCGAACATTGTGCAATTAAATTTTGTGCAGTTCAACGGAGATGCAACTATGTTACTGGTGTCAGAGTTTAGTGTAAGGGCATAGGGATAGCGGAGGCACAAGCATGTTTTACATCCACCGAGGCATAAAGTGGTGAGGCAGAGGTGTTGCCGAGTACGGCAAACATGCGAAGCATGTCTGGATCTGTGCATTTTTATTCTCGTCAGTGACCTTTCCTATGTGCCTACTAGAAATATAGATGTGCTCATTCTCGGTTGCATTGTCGACCCAACACCCCCATCTTTCTGTCCTTTTTCAACCAAGAGACCGGTCAGGCCAGCACATTTATTTTCATTTCCAACCAAGAGATTGGTTCGTTAGCCAGCATCTGCAGTACCTTTTTTTCCTCTAATAGTAAAAATTTAGGTGGTGTTCGAGTGTTCAACAAGTCTACGGAGCTCGCTACATGGGGAGCTTTGTAATACTAGAATAATATCCACATGCAGTATGCAGCGACGTGGAGAGCAATCCTAACTTGATGAAAAAAGGGCTGCAACGACGTGGGGAGCTGGGCCGTTAGAACTAGGAAGGTTCTAAAATAAGTTATGCCTCCGTGATAACCCACAACAGTTTTCGAGGGTAGAGTATTCAACCCAAATTTATAGATTCGACACAACGGGAGCCAAAGAATATTTGCAAGTATTAGGAACTAAGGTGTCAATTCAGCCACACCTGGAGATTAATTATCTGCAGCAAAGTGATCAGTAGCACAGTAGTATGGTAGTTTTGATAATAGCAGTAGTAGTACTGGTAACGGTAACCGTGGTAGCAGCAATTGTGTAGCAGTTGCAATAGTAACACCAGCAGTAGTAACTTAGCAAGATCAATATGTAGGAAATTCGTAGGCATTGGATCGGCAATTTGTTGGATGATATTCATCATGTAATAGTCATGACCTAGGGCGATATGGCACTAGCTCCATTTCATAAATGTAATGTAGGCATGCATTCCGTAAATAGTCATACGTGCTTATGGAAAGAACTTGTATGACATCTTTTGTCCTACCCTCCCGTGGCAGCGGGGTCCATAAGGAAACTAATGGATATTAAGGAATCCTTTTAATAGAGTACTGGAACAAAGCATTAGCACATAGTGAATACATGAACTCCTCAAAATACGGTCATCACCAGAAAGTATCCTCATATTGTCACTACAGGGTTTATGGATCATAACACGTAATAGGTGACTATGAATTGCAAGATCGGATCTAAAACATAGATATAATGGTGATAATATAAACGGTTCAGATCTGAAATCATGGCACCCGGGCCTGATAGAGGCAAAGGTGTCCCATCTTTTCGATGAGATGGTGGTTATCATTTCGGTGGAGTGGACTTCGACGATCCTACTACGAACGTACGAGGACGTCGCGCCTTAGCAATCGCTATACCAACTATGAGAGGTTATTGACCATGCCGGAGCACAATCAACCTGACCATGAGGGTCTATTTCCTGCAAGCAAACGAAGAACAAGCAAGAAACTAAGATTTCAATCTGGATATTGCGAAAATAAGAGGAAAACTTTATTGATCAAGGTGGGGTTCTGTGACGCCTTTGTCTGGTCATTGAACACAAACGAAGTACACGAAGTTGCAGCTATGGTGACTTTAATGTAAACGAAACCCAAAGTCTAAATGATGCCCTAAGGGCTGTATATATGGAGAGAGAGAGGGGGGAATTTTGTGGCCCCTTGGAGAAGGGGTCCGAAACCAACCGTAACTCTGTTTTCCCCACACATACGAACTCTAAAAACAACCTATACTTTAGTATTTCGAAATTACATGGGCCTCACCAAAAATGAGGTGGCACAACACCTAAAATAAGATATGGACGAAATTTATTAAGGGGCATCTTGTATATTTCGTCCATGTCCTTGTAAGTCATCACAGAGGCTTCAAAGTACTCAAATATGCACTAGAATCGTCGTTCTCGACCCCTTCACGCGCGCCTTCATCTCCATGCTTGATCCTACTCCAGTGTCCATCCCTGTTGTCCATGCTAGGCCCTTCATTAGTAATCAACACAAATGTATCCAATTTAGGCAGCGTCATATTCTCATGATCATTAGAATCGTTACCGAGAAACGGAAGTACCTGGTAATTTAATTGGCGTGCGCGAGCTCTAGTAATTGGTCCAGTATGTATAATAGCAGGGGCAGTGGTGTTGACACACGAACACGTCACGTGTACCCTCGACGTTGGGGGTGATGCACCGCAGCTCACGTCGAAGGAGGCCCGACCGACAGCGCGATACGCAATACAGTCAGCGGGCGCTTTTGAGACCTGAAACCCCGCACACCCGGGAGGGACCTCGTCAGGGAGTGCGGCGGCAATGGGCTGCCCTAGTTCGAATCGCTCACCCCTAGAGCCTCGGGATTCGCAGCTCTCAAACACGAAGAACAACGAGGAACGAGAGAAAAACGATGGAGGGATAAAACGTAGACTGGAAAAAGTAGTATATTGATTTGTTCGATTATGTGTTGTTCAATAAGCCGTCACCCCCAACATATATAAGAGGAGGCTGGACTTCCTGTACAAGTAAATGATTCATCTAGGCTTTCCTTACAAGAAAATTACATCAATTCACATCCTAGAGTCCTAGTGTGACTCCAACTCGGATTCATCCCGAATCTGGTCCAAACTTCTGTCCTGCTTCTTGCGCGGGCCGTGGAATTTGCATATAACCTCCGACTGGGAAGATCAAAATACCAAATTTGTGCGCCTCGACATGATGAGAATTTCTCATGCCGATCATTTTTTCCAAATAAGGCCATCTTGAATACTCCATGGGGTCATCTTTAATTTCGAGTCGGACTTGGGTTATGTAGCTGACTGGACCGTCCGACTCTTGTAGTGTATCTGCAGGTCGTATACTACGTCGGATGATGATGACTCCAAAAGCAAAGTTGACTGCTTCGGTGTTACGAACAACTTTTATGTTGAACACTTTTTGATCCGAGGTCATCTAGATAATCTTTTGAGCCCATCTTCAGCTTCTGGTCGAATTGGCCTTGGCAATTTCCACCCCGGCAAGCTTTTCCCGGCATGCTTTCCACCCCGGCAAGCTTTCCATCCCGGCAAGGTTTCCACCCCGGCAAGCTCTTTGCCCGGCAAGCCTTTCATCCTGGCAAGCTCTTTCCCGGCAAGCTTTTCACCCGGCAAGCTCTTCATCCGGCAAACTTTCCAAAATCGTTCGGTTTAATTTGGCTGCACATTGCGGGTCCTTTTTGTGGCAGTAAACGACCACGGATAAAAATGTGCCCAAAAGCAATCTTGACTGTTTCGACGAGACAAACAACTTTCACGTTCAACGTTTTTCGATTTGAGGCCATCTTCTGTGCCGTAACGGTCACGCAAAACACTTGTTCGCTCGCGCTACCCATCAGACATAGGTCTGGCGGGGCGCGCCATATCTTGCCTTGTGACAAGGCTGCACTCCGATAGTTTTAACTTCTTCAAACGAACTCGAATTTGGACGATTTTTATATCAAAATCGATCATTTCGACGAGACGAAGACATTTCATGTTGGATAGTTTTCCATCTGAGTCCGTCTTGAGGGCGTAATCAGCCAAACAGTGATCTGAACACAAAATTTTAGAACTTTGAATACTGTTTCAGCTCCTAAGATGAGGTCGGATGGTGATGACCCGAACATCAAAGCTTCTCATTTTGACGATATGGAAATTTCACATGTTGAGAACTTTCTCATTTGAGGCCATCTTCATTGCTTTTCGCATCTTGCCAAAATCAGGTGTCAACACATGCTCCCCTGTTTTTCGGCAAATCTTGCATGCCGAAAAATAATATTCACGGTTTGTTGTCCTAAGGGCGATGTCAACACTCCATCGGCCATTTGTATTTCTCAGGGCGATAATTATGTATCGGCCATGTTTGTGCTAAGGGCGATAATCGTATATCGGCCATTGCCTACTTAGGCTTCTTGCCACACACTCGGGTGGTATTTCTTCAAGTACTTGCCATTGAGAGCTCGAGGTAACAATGTCCCTTGTACGGATTCCACCAAATATGAGTTTTCAGGAACTATTCTTGTAATGCTAAAAGGAGCTTCCCAACTTGGAGACCACTTCCCGAATTTTCTATCTCTTGAACCAATCGGCAGAATAACTCCCCACACGAGATCACCAACTTGAAAATTCTTCAACTTAACTTTCTTATTGTAAGCTCTTGCCACCCTCAACTTGTCTCTCTCTATGGCCTTGAAAGTTGCCAAAAATTTATCGGCAACCTTATCAATATTGTCCATCATCAAGTTATAAAAATATATTGCCGATAAATCATTCTGTTTGGCTATTCCCAGGGCATTCAAATTTACTTCCACTAGTAAAACAACTTCTTGACCATACACCATCTCATATGGAGTCACCTTAGTAGCACCATGCCTTGAGATTCTATGTGCCCACAAAGCTTCACACAACAACTCATGCCATCTCCTAGGATTATCCTCAATCTTCTTCTTGATGAGTTTGATTAAAATTTTATTGCTAGACTCACCTTGTCCATTGGCTTGGGCATAATACAGAGAGGAATTGAGCAACTTTATGTTATAAGATTCGGCAAACTCTCTGACTTGGTGTGACATGAAAGATCAACCTTGATCTATAGTTAACGTTTGAGGAATACCGAATCTATGGATATTGTGCTCAATTATGAATTGAATTACCTCCGTATGTATCATGTTCTTGAGAGGTACTGCTTCAGACCATTTAGTGAAATAATCGGTTGCCACCAATACGAACCGATGCCCCTTTGAGGAAGATGGATGAATTTGCCCAATAAAGTCTAAACCCCATCCTCTGAAAGGCCACGTCTTGATAATATGATGTAACATAGCATCAGGAGCCAATTGAATATCACCAAATTTTTGACAAGCTTCACACCCATTATAATATCTGAAGCAATCATTAATCATAGTCGGCCAATATAACCCAGCACATCGCAATAACCACTTCATATTAGGAGCCGACTGATGAGTGCCACAAATGCCTTCATGTACCTCTCCCATAACAACTCTTTCCTGGTCTTCATCCAAACATTTTAGAAGAACATCATCGACTGTCCGGCGATAAAGACCATCATCTCCCATTGTATACTTGAAAGCCATACTCCGAACAGCCCTGTCCACCCTTTCACTCGGATTGCACAAGTAATCAACAATGGGCTTCCTCCAGTCGGGATTGTCACCTGCCCTAGATTTTTTGTTAATGGCCGAATCAGTGGGTTCAGGTTCGGCCTCTCCCATATTGGCAAGACAAGACATCGGTCTTTGAGAGATATGAAACATGCCATGATCAACATGATATCCAGCTGCTTGTTGTGCCAACTCATTCGCTTTCCAATTGTCATGCCTAGATATATGAGCAATGCTAAAACAATCCAAAGTAGAGATTATATCTAGACATTTATCAAGATAAACATTAAGTGATTCGTCCAAACATTGAAAGACTTTGGATATTTGCTGCACCACTAGTAACGAATCACCAAAAGCCTCAATATGTGTCACACCTATGGCAAGTAACATCTCTAGGCCGAATAATAAAGCTTCATATTCGGCCTGATTATTTGTAGAAAAATATTCTAAGCGGCATGAGGCTTCGAAAACAGCACCATGAGGAGATATATAAACAATACCAACACCTTGGCCATTGCTACAAACTGAACCATCGAAATATAATCTCCAAGGTACTAATGAGACAAGGTTCATATCAACATCATGCTTGTCATTAATCCGATGTTCAACAATAAAATTAGCAACGATTTGGCCTTTCATGAATTTTAGAGATTTATATGCCAAATCATACTCAATCAAAGCATAAGCCCACTTGCCAATTCTACCACTAAGAATTGGCCTATGTAGCATGTATTTAATGACATCGGTTTGACAAGCTACTATGCAAGCACTTGGTACTAAATAATGTCTTAATCTTGTGCAAGCATAATATAAGCACATACATAGTTTTTCAATAAGTGTATACCTTGTCTCGGCGTCCAATAAGCGTCTGCTCAAATATGTAATAGCATGTTCTTTTCCTTCGGTTTGTTGAGTCAAAAAAACACCAATAACACCTTCTTCTGCTGCAATGTAAAGCTTAAAGGGTGTAATGCCCAGGCTGGGACTATACCTCCTACGTGTCGAGGCACGACTTAAAGGTATAAGCCCATTCTGGAATGATCTCAAGTTTGGTATCTTTGCACGACTCATGTAAAAGAGGGATGGAAAACTGAAAAGATAGTTGGCTTACACTCGCCACTTCACACAATACATTACATGAGCAAAACATCATTCAAAACATCACAGTCCATCTAAGGGTAAGATCCAAAGACAAGATACCAAACATAACGTAAAACCACAGGTCTAGATCGAATCCTAGTAGAAACCACTACTGATCGTCGAAAACGTCACAAACATACGGCCACTCTCTTCATCGAGCTCCCAGTGAAGTTCTGATCCAGCTCCTACATCATCTCGGCTGAACCTGCATCTGGTGTTGTAGTATCTGTGAGCCACGAGGACTCAGCAATCCCATAACCATGGGTATCAAGACTAGCAAAGCTTTGAGGGTAGGAAGAGGTAAAGTGGTGAGGTTGCAGCAGCGGCTAAGCATAATATGGTGGCTAACTTATGAGTACCAGAATAAGATGAGCATCTACGCAAACGGTCGCAAAAGTAGTGATCGCTAAAGATCCTGAACTACATACGAGTCAATCATAACCCCACCGTGTTCTCTTCTCAAAGTGAAAAGAGACAGTCACGGTTACTCACACAGTTGTGTGTTTTACTTCAGATCCTCTGTCAAGTTTTCTACAACCGGACATTAACAAATTCCAATCTGCCACATAACCGCGGGCACGGCTTTCGAAAGATCATAACCCTGCAGGGGTGTTCCAACTTAGCCCATCACAAGCTCTCACGATTAGCTGAAGTGATAAATATAATATCATCACTCCTTATCTTAGGGAAATCCGATCAGGCTCGGCATCAAGGTGCACAAGACATTTCGACAATGGTAAAACAAGTCCAGCAAGACCTCCCGGTGTGTCGACACCCTGATAGTAGCCGCGCGTATCTCGTGTCAGGCCACGACCGGATGGGTGATCCTACAGGTAAAACCAAATCTCGAGTTTCCCCGTGGTGGCCCCGCATAACCCCCGTTTGGGACCAACACCATCAGCACTGGCCCCCCTGTTATGTAGAATTAAGAACCCGGGGACATGACCCCCTATGCAATTAATTAATTAATTAAGTTGTTATTATGAGCAAATTAAAACCAATGTTGGGCCTTGCTGGAGGAGTTTTATTCAAAGTCGAACTGTCAAGGGGTCCCCATCCACCCATCGTGTAAGGAACGCAAAATCAAGGAACATAATGCCGGTTTATCGGCGCCTAAGGTGGCATGAGTGGAACAAAACACCGAGCAAAAGGCCAAGCCTTCCACCCATGCCCATTATATAGGTGTGTTAATATATAATTATAAATATTGTGATATTCCAACAACAAGTTCCCTCCTGGAACAATCTTCATCTTCACCTGCAACTAACAACGCTATAAGAGGGGCTGAGCAAGCGGGTAACATAGCCAAACAGTGGTTTTTCTAGGAAGGTTTCAAAGGTTAGAGGTTTCATGGCAACAAGGAGAGGCTGACATAAAAGATGTGTAGCGCGACATGTAACGATAGCATCGAGACAACTAAGCATGGCAATGGTAGTAAAGGTATCCAAGGGTATGATCATCTTGCCTGGGATTCCGCAAGGGAGAAGAACAGGTCCATGAAGAAGTCGAACGGATCCTCACAACTCCGGAACGGAACCGAAGCTAACAAGAGAAGCAACCGGAAAGAAGCAAACAACACGGTAAACACACAAGCATAAACATGGCATACGATGCACATCCAAGTATGATGCATGTCCGGTTTAATTATGCATGGCATGGCAATGAGCACAAACAAAACTACAAGTTAAGTGGAGCTCAATATGCAACGAGTTGCATATTGACGAAAACACCACATTTTAATTATTTAATTGACTCTCGTGTATTTACAAGACAAGATTAAATGTTTGTTAACATGGCAAGAGGTGAAGCAAAAACAAACTACCTATTTAGGCATTTTAAATGGGGCCGGAAATAACAACAACATATCCGAAAAATCCCCATGTGCATGTTTAGTAATTATTAAGCAAACAACAATTCACACATTTTAAATGTTGTTAACATGATTCGGATGACATGATCAAGTTTTATGCAAGTTTATTAAAAGTTGACATGAAGATGATAAGGAGTATTGTCACCGTGGTGGAAAGAAAAAGGTGCCACGGCAATGATCCGACAATGATGCAACGCAACATCTCGGTTCCGGTAACTCGTTGAGAGACCGGTGCAAAAGGTGACGGAGAGCGAGTCGAACAAGATGAAAGGTGGGGCGATCCTGTCACCGGGTTCAAGTCGTCGGAGGGATGTAGTGGAAGTAGTGGTACACGGGTCATAGAGGAAGTAGTCGAACACGCTATGTAGCCGTTCTCGTGAATCATAGAGGAAGTAGGCGTTCACGTTCATCGGTAGGGGTACTCGTTCCGTAGTGGGAAGTAGTTGATCTGTTCGTAGTCGAACATGGGGCGACGGTAGTGGAAGTAGTTGTACACGGGGTCGTCGTGGAACTTGTCGGTCTCGAGACTTGGCGATGGTAGTGGTACACGTTTCGTAGCCGTTCGGGTCGTCGAGCGTAGTGGTACTTGACGATTCCGTAGATGTGCACGGGTTGTAGAGGTGCTCATATTGTCGGTCCGGTCACGGTTCTTGCAGTCTCGTCGGGTAGTCGTACAGGTTTCCTGGACAAACCCATCAGCACAAGGCAACAAAAAAAACAAAAGCGGCAGCACGGGGGGGCGACGAGGCCAGCTCCTGGCTGCCGGGCTGCTCGAGGCGAGGTGGCTGCAGCTCCGCGAGCTGCTACCCGAGGGGGAGTAGCGGGATGCACGGGTCGCTGGAGGAGCGGCACTTGGCAGCGAGGCCATAGAAGGCGCGGCGGCTAGAGTCGGGGTCGAGGCCGGAGGCGAGGCGCACTGGACGAGGAGCACGGGGCAGAGCCGCCGGAAGGGAGTGGCGAGGAAGAGGCCGGAAGGCTTCTGGCCGGACTGCTCCTGCGCGGGAGGACAAGGCGCGGACGCGCTGGGGATGGAGGCGCGCGGCACCACACGAGGGAGACGGAGGCAGGGCAGCGCTGGCCTTGGCGACGGAGGTCCAGCGGTGGACGTCGCGTTGGGCTTGGAGAAGGGAGGCCGCAGGCCGCGAGAGGAGGGGCGCGGCCACTGCGGATCCTGGCCGGCCGTCGGAAGATGCGAGCCTGGCGCAGCGCTGGGTCGCGCAGAGGCGGAGCGGCTCGAGGCCACCGAGGAGAGGGGCGGCCGGCTGCTTCTGGCTCCGGCGACGCGGCTCGAGGACGGGGGCGAGGAGAAGGTGATGGGGCTCGGGCGCAGGTCCATCGGGTGCGAGGCGCAGGGCCTCCAGGCGGCGAGGATCGAGGAGCCCGGGGAGGCGCTGGCTGGAGAGGGAGATCGAGAGGAGCGAAGGGAGATCGAGGGGAGATGGGGTCGCTGCGAGCGAGCGAGAGGGACGTCCTGGCGGCGGGGAAGAGAGCGAGGGGAGAGGGAGATCGGCTAGGAGATCGGCTAGGGTTACGGGGAAAGATGGGCCGGCTTGGGCCAGAAGGCTTCGGGCGAAAAAGGCCGCGGGAGGCCTCGACCGCGGCTTGGCCAGAAGGGCCTGCGGCTGGGCTGCCGGCTGCTCTTTTTCTTTAACTGAATTTTTAGCAGAAACCAAAAGAGAAGAAAAAAATGAGGAGGGGGGTTAGGGCAAAAGTTAGCACATGGGATTAATTTTCTCGGGCTCATAAAAATGAGCACGGTCCGAGAAAATAGAAAAAGGCATGATCGAGATATAATTCAAACATATTTGAATTTAATTCAAAAGAGTTTGAACTAAGACTTGATTATTGAAGTGTCCAAAAATGTTCGAATTTTTGGAGGAACCTCGATACAACGGAAAAGAATTATTGGCAAGGTTTTGAAGTCAAACTTGATATGGAATAGGCATGGGGATTTTGCAAGTGTGTTACGGTTAATTCCAAACAATGGAATATTTATTAATATAGCTCCATAAATATTTGGAGGATATGTTATAAAGAGAAGTCACACTTCCTCGATTTAAATGGACCGAAGGTCCACACAATTTATTTAAGTTGAGATGAAAAAAATTAATGACATGATGGCATGATGATATGATGCAAAGCAAAATAAATAATACAAGCACAAAAGAAACACACGGGAGAACCCGGAACATCTGGAATCTTCTGGAATCTTCTGGGACGTCGGTCTTCGGGCGTCACAAAGGGCTCCTTATGCTTGGGTGCTTTCATCACCGGAGGAGTGCACAAATAGTTCTTGATCATATCAAAGGCTTCTTGCTATTTTGCCCCCCCCCCCCAAGTGAAATCAACATCATTCATTAATCGAAGGATATGAGTAAATGCATCAATTTTCCCTGACAGATTAGCTAGGAATCTTCTCAAATAATTGACCTTGCCAAGGAACTTTTGCATATCTCTCTTGCATGTTGGAGCTTCCACTTTCTGTATAGCTTCTATCTTTTTGGGATCAATCTCTATGCCATCTTCATGAATAACGAAACCCAAAAACTTACCAGCCGACACGCCGAATGCACACTTCAAAGGATTCATCTTCAGTCCATACTTTTTCATTCTTTCAAAAGCTAAACACAAATCGGCCAAGTGAGATTCAAAAGCATCCGATTTGACAACAATACCATCAATATAAACTTCAAGTATGACACTGAGCAAATCATGAAAAATCAAATTCATAGCCCTTTGATACGTGGCACCATCATTTTTTTAATCTGAATCTCATCACTGTCCATTCGAATAGACCAAGGAAACAAGGGCATCGGAAAGCCGTTTTGGACATATCCTCTGTGGACATAAAAATTTGGTTATACCCCGCATTACCATCAAGGAAGCTAATGACTTTATGTCCAGAAGGATCATTAATAAGCATATCGACTATTGGCATGGGATACTCATCTTTGGGTGTAGCCCTATTCAAATCTTTGAAATCAATGCATACCCTTAACTTGCTGGACCCCTTTTTCTCCACCGGGACAATGTTAGAAATCCACTCGGCATACCTACAGGGTCGAATAAAATTAGCTTTAAGCAAGCGACCGATCTCTTCTTTGATCCGGTCATATATTTTTGGATTAAACTTTCTGGCGGATTGTTTATACAACCTAAAACCAGCCTTTATAGGTAACCGATGCTCCACTAGCTCTCGGCTTAAACCTGGCATCTCATGATATTCCCATGCAAAGCAACAAACATATTCTTTCAATAACTCAATTAACTTAGCTTTACAATCGACTTTCAAATTTTTGTTTACAAATGTTGGTCGAGTGACTGGACCATCTCCAATATCTATCTCTTCTAATGGATTGGCCGATGTAAAACCCTGTCCAAGTTTATCCATGTCATCCAACTCTTCTATAGACTCGTACATATCGTTCTCGCTGGACCAATACTTCACAAGACGTTTTTATAACCACTCGGAACTAGAATCCATTTAAACATATCATACCCAGGAGACGACTGCATTCAGTCGGCTTTAAAGAAACGGGCCCGAAACCATTCTTTGTTGCGCTAAGAAAATCAAACTGTGACAAGTCACGTCCCGTCAAGCAAGTAGCATTGGGATGTTGCCAATCCACCGATGCATCGGCCAAAGCAACACAGACCGAGTTATCCGCATGAATGACTTCCACTTCATCATCAACCCACTGGATCAAAAACTGGTGCATAGTGGATGGCACGCACTAGTTTGCATGAACCCAGTTACGGCCTAGTATGACATTGTAGTTACCTTGCACCACAACGACAAAGAATGCAGTAGCCAAAGTTTTGCTTCCGACTATAAGCTCCACATACATCACACCTTTGGCTTCAGTTTTCTCTTTGCCTTTGAATCCATTGAGCACCATATTGATCTTGATCAATTCTTCATCAGGCAAACCCAATTTCTTGAAGACCGAATAGGGCATAAGATTTACCACAGCACCGCCATCAACAAGCATCCGATTAAGTGGTGATCCATTGATATGACCTCTGAGGTACAATGGTTTCAGATGCGTTACTGGATCTTTTGGCTTCTCAAATATTGCATTTTTAGGGCCAAAATCCAGCTGAGCCACTTCTCCTTCTTCATCTATAGCACAAAATTCAGCAGGTAAGTAATACACCATATTGATATCCATACCTTCGCGAACCGGTGTAGGCTCATATTCTAACATATCATCCTCCTCCTCGGTCGTGTTTATCAAAGCGGAATCAATAGATGGTGGGGACGATGTAATAGTGGTGGCATCGTCCTTCTCTGGTGCTGCCGTGATGGATGTAGGAGCCACTGCACCCTCTATTTTCTTAGGCATCCATACTTGTTTCATAGGTACCATAGGCCGAATGTCATTGAACAATTTATCTCTTTGCTTCTCGGCCTCTTGCTCAGCCATCTCTTGACTCCTTAACCTCTGTAGTTTCCTCTTTGTGTCTTTGTTAGCCCTGGAGGACACCACTTTGGCTGAGTGTATTTAATATCCCTCATTTTCACTTGGCTGGTGCTTGCTTCATGATCATTAGCCGAGCGCTTCGGCGCGATAGCAAGTATCGGCTTAGTCGGATTGCAATGCACAATCGGCTGCTGTATGGAGAATGTTTTGGTGCCCAAGATAAGTGAGTCAGCATCTATTTTCTCCTTGCCTTTTCCTGACTCAGCTGCTGTAGCACTTGATGACTTAACACGCCACACTTGCCTGCCATCCCCTTTTTGATTATCTTGCATTGGCCGAGTGACACCATTGTTCGAACGGCCTCATGTGGGATAAGAAAGTCTCTCATGAACGGGCCTCTTTGATTCTGCCCAACCCGGATGGAAAGCATAAGGGGCCATTTTGGGCTGCCACCATTCTCTTTTAAAGTCTCCCATGTAATGTGGCGCATAGGGGGGGGGGGGTGGAGGCATCCATGGTCCCGGCACCCATGACCCATATGGCCTTGCATGATGCTGAAATTCTTCCCGAGGAGGTGATCTTGAACGCTTCAAATTTGATGACCGGCTAGAGCTAGAACCGGCCGCTTGATTGGCATATTTGGACATCAACATATCAAAAATTGGCTTGATTTTCTTGTACTGCACTTTAGTTTCATTCCTCTTCCACTTGCCAACTTTTGGACTCTTGGGCTTGACGAATTTAACACGAGTATTTTCTTGCACTTGCGGTTGCCCCCCGAGTGTAGGATTCTTGATGGTGATCTTGATTACTTCCTTTCCATCGGGTTGCTTGTCAAGCACAATCTGTCTCCCCAAGACCTTGTCGCCCATCTTGTCTTTCCTGGGCTTACCAACAATGACATTAGTTTTATTAGCAGATTCGGCTACCTCCGGCCGAATGAGTAGTTTCTTCCCCTCCAAATCCATGGCATTCATTGGAAAAGGCTGCTTATCAACTTGCATATCAAAAAGTTCAATCGTCCGTCATTAATGGCCGATTGTATCTATCATCGAAAAACATTGCAATCGTTAGTAGCATGAGAAAAAGAATTATGATACTTGCAATAAGCACGCCGTTTCAGCTCTTCAAACGGCTGTAAAGTATGAGATATTCAAATAATTTTGGCTTGTAGCAAAGCATCAAATATTTTATCGCACTTGGCAATGTTAAAAGTAAACTTCATATCTTCATCACGATTGTTATGAATTGGCTTCAAGTCATTGCATGTAAATGGGTTGGCTTTAGACGGCCAAACAAATTCAGTAGTATACATGTCACCCTCATCGCCCGAGTGATCACTATCATATTCAATCATGTTCATCTTTGGACGATCAGCTTTATATCTATGCACTTCTTTGAGATCTTTGCTTTGGCTTTCCTGAGCCAAAGCCCTTTGCAAGACTTGGTTGATATTTAAGAACTCATAGCCCTCCAGCTTTTCTCTAATGTGAGTCCTCAAACCACTAAGCACTAGGTCTGCCAAGTCTCTCTCAGATATCACCAGACTATAACACCAGTTTTTTGTTTCTCTACATCTCTTGACGTAATCGGAGACCGATTCATCATGATTCTGTTTAACCGATGTTAGATGTGATAACTTGAGTTCATTGTCACCGCTATAAAAGTGATCATGAAATTTCTGCTCTAGCTGCGACCAAACCCGAATGGAACCATGTGGTAAAGAAGAAAACCATGAAAATGCGGTACCAGTTAATGATAAAGGAAACAAATGGACTTTCAATTCATTCAGTGAGCCTGCCTCACCTAATTGTGCTAAATATTGACCTACATGCTCCCATGTGGTTTTTGTGCCTTCTCCATTAAACTTAACAAGATCTGGAATTTTATATCCTGGAGGGCATTGGATGGCATCGAAGTACTCGGGGTATGGCTTTTGGTAAATCCGATTCCAAGGTAACTCAACTCCAAAATTCTCTCGAAGCATCTTAGCCATCTCCTCCCTAAGATTAGCTAGACCATCATCCATAGTGGAAGATGAAGCTTGTGGCAGTGGCATAGGAGGAGTAGGATTACTAGAAGTAGGTAGGAATTGTGGCATGTATGTTGACCCATAATTTGGTAGTGGTTGAGTGGTTGTAGCTGTAGGTAGGGTTTGGTTCGACGTTGCCACCGAACCTGGCATGCTCATGATAGGATTAATTGGTGCAGCCACAATCAGACTTGTATGGGCAGGATAATAAGCCATCAGCATGGGAGGCGCCGATGAAATAGGTAAAGTAAGATTAGGGCTTTGCACACTAGCAGCTATACCACCATTACCACTAGACTATTGAGATATATTTTTCTGAGCATTAGTATTCTCTATGAAAGTTTGATAGACTAGATTATTACCATCAGCAATACGACTCTCAATCTCAGCCCACTGCTCAGAAGAAAAGGTAGTACTCACATAGGGTTTAACCTGTTCGGTTTGAAGAGGAGGGAACTTGATTTCTTCAATTGGAGTGATGTTGCCTTAGCGATCCTTCTTGAACTTCGCAAGGAACTCCTGCAACTCCTTCTCTTTGCATGCCTTCTTGTACTCCTCATAGACTTGGCGATGATCGGCCGATATCTCATCAGGACTGGGCTTAATGATGTTATCGGCGTCTACCTTAGATGGCTTGGGAAGATCGGACATGGTGGATGATGACGATTGATATTCTTCCCGAGCGGAGTCGCCAAAAAGTGTGTTGACACACGAACACGTCACGTGTACCCTCTACGCCGGGGGTGATGCACCGCAGCTCACGTCGAAGGAGGCCCGACCGACAGCGCGATACGCAAGACAGTCAGCGGGCGCTTTTGAGACCCGAAACCCCGCACGTCCAGGAGGGACCCCGTCAGGGAGTGCGGCGGCAATGGGCTGCCCTAGGTTGATTCGCTCGCCCCTAGAGCCTTGGGATTCTCAGCTCTCAAACACGAAGAGCAGCGAAGAACGAGAGAAAAACGGTGGAGGGATGAAACATAGACTGGAAAAAGTAGTATATTGATTTGTTCGATTGTGTGTTGTTCAATCGGCCGTCACCCCCAACATATATAAGAGGCGACTGGACTTCCCGTACAAGTAAAGGATTCATCTAGGCTTTCCTTACAAGAAAATTACATCAATTCATGTCCTAGTGTCCTAGTGTTACTCCAACTCAGATTCAGCCCGAATCTGGTCCAACTTCTGTCCTGCTTCTTGCACGGGCTGTGGAATTTGCATATAACCTCCGATTGGGAAGATCAAAACAGCAAATTGTGCACCTCGACGTGATGAACAATTCTCATGTTGATCATTTTTCAAAATAAGGCCATCTTGAATACTCCACGGGGTCATCTTTAATTTTGAGTCGGACTTGGGTTATGTAGCCGACTGGACCGTCCGACTCTTGTAGTATCTCTGCAGGTCGTATACTACGTCGGATAATGATGACTCCAACAGAAAAGTTGACTGATTCAACGTTACGAACAACTTTTATGGTGAACACTTTTTGAGCCGAGGCCATCTAGATAACTATTTGAGCCCATCTTCGGCTTCTAGTCGAATTGGCCTTGGCAATTTGCACCCCGGCAAGCTTTCCACCCCTGCAAGCTTTCCATCCCGGCAAGGTTTCCACCCCGGCAAGCTCTTTGCCCGGCAAGATTTTCACCCGGCAAGCCTTTCACCCCGGCAAGCTCTTTGCCCGGCAAGTTTTTCACCCGGTAAGCTCTTCATCCGGCAAGCTCTTTACCCGGCAAACTTTCCAAAATCGTTCGTTTTAAAGTGGCTGCACCTTGCGGGTCCTTTTTGTGGCAGTAAACGACCTCGGATAAAAATGTGTCCAAAAGGTATCTTGACCGTTTCGACGAGATGAACAACTTTCATGTCGAACGTTTTTCGATTTGAGATGATCTTCTGGGCCGAAACGGTCACGCAAAACACCTGTTCCCTCACGCTACCCATCAGATATAGGTCTGGTGGGGCGCGCCATATCTTGCGTTGTGAGAGGGCTGCACTCCGATAGCTTTAACTTTTGCATACGAACTCGGATTTCGACGATTTTTATATGAAAATCGATTGATTCGACGAGACGAAGACAATTAATGCTGGACAGTTTTCCATCTGAGTCCGTCTTGAGGGCGTAATCAGCCAAACAGTGATCTGAACACAAAATTTTAGAACTTTGAATACTGTTTTAGCTCCTAAGATGAGGTTGGATGGTGATGACCCAAACATCAAAGCTTCTTATTTTGACGATACAAAACTTTCACATGTTGAGAACTTTCTCATTTGAGGCCATCTTCATTGCTTTCCGCACCTTGCCAAAATCAGGTGTCAACAAGTGGGTGTAACAATGGTATTGATATCCTCCATCTGGGCCCAAAGTGTCAAGCGTTAATCATAGCAAAGTCATAACAACATCAATCTCAGAACATAGTGGATACTAGGGATCGAGCCCTAACGAAACTAACTCGATTACATGATGAATCTCATCCAACTCCTCACCGACCAGCGAGCCTACAAAGGAATTACTCACTCCTGGTGGAGAGCATCATGGAATTGACGATGGAGGAGGTTTGGTGATGACGAAGACCGAAGATTACCCTTTCTGTAGCCCCAAACGGACTCCAGATCTGGCCTCTCGATGAAAAACAGGAGGTGGCGGTAGCTCCGTATCACGAAACGAGATAATTCTTCCTCCCTGATTTTTCTCCGAAAATCTGATTGTATAGTGTGAGGGTTGGAGTCTGCGTGGCCGCCAGGTGGGGACAACCCAACTGGGCGCGCCAGGAGGGGGGCCTGGTGGGTTGTGCCCACCCAGGTGCCCCCTCTGGTGGTTCTTGGCTCTAGTAATTTTCTTTTATTGAATGAACAATCCTCGTAAAGTTTCATTCCAATTCGAAAACTTTGATTTTTGCACAAAAACAACACCATTGTGGTTCTGCTACAAACAGCGTCAGTCCGGGTTAGTTTCATTCAAATCATGTATATTAGATTCAAAAATAAGAGGAAAAGCATTAGGAAAAGTAGGTACGATGGAGACGTATCAACTCCCCCAAGCTTAAACCTTTGCTTGTCCTCAAGCAATTCAGTTGATAAACTGAAAGTGAAAAAGAAAAACTTTTATGAACTCTTTTGCTCTTGTTTACATAAATAAGCTTAAGTAGCACCTAGGTTTTCAGCAAAGATCATGACAATAGTGGTATCTCGTTAGCCCTTTGTGAGACCGCAAAATATAAATGCAGAGCACCTCCAAAGTTCAAGCAGCGACTAAA
Source organism: Secale cereale (assembly GCA_902687465.1). Lineage (NCBI taxonomy): Eukaryota > Viridiplantae > Streptophyta > Magnoliopsida > Poales > Poaceae > Secale > Secale cereale. The sequence goes on from LR738709.1 coordinate 165,402,211, forward strand.
CATTTTAATTCATGGTAGAGAAGATCTAGTCATGCTAACACCCAACATTCACTACACACAATGCATGAGGATGACAACAGTGATCTCAGATCTGGCGCTTATTCGAGAAGGTGATGACTCAACATATAAGTAAATAGATAGCCCATTCGTAGAGGGAAGCAGTGATTTGCAGAGGTGCCAGAGCTCAAATTTTAAAACAGAGACTAATGTAACTTTGATAGATGCACCCTTCATATTTACTTCGCGACCATCAGTTATCATTATCTTCCATGCTAAACACATTAGTAGCGGTTCCCAAGCGATAAAGTAAAGGTTATTACTCCGAGGAGTTTTTATTTGATTATTTGTAAGCTTTTTTGTTTTTGAAATTGGGACTGGGAATCCCTATTACCACCCCTCTCATGCAAGGACAAGTGAATAAACACTCGTCATGAGAATAACCCGCTTAGCATGGAAGATACCGACTACCTCCTGTCACTCTATGAACATTCCAGGCACACAAAAAGGATATTTATTTGAAGTTTTAGAGGTGGCACATGCAAATTTACTTAGGACGACAAGGTAATACCGCATATAGGTAGGTATGGTGGACTCATCTGGAATAACTTTGATTTTTGAATTTGATGCACAAGTAGTATTTCCGCTTAGTATAGGTGAAGGCTAGCAAGTAGGTTGGGAAGCGGCCAGCTAGAGAGCAACAATGGTCATGAATATACATTATGCATAATAGACATTGAATATCAACATGAGTAGGATATGGACACCATGAACATAAATATCATAGAGCCTATGTTGGTTTCGATTCAACTACATGCATGAACATGTGCCAAGTCAAGCCACTTGAAACATTCGGAGGAGGATACTATATCATCATACTACATCACGTTCAGTTTAACACTATGTTGACCTCCAAGAAAAAATATTATCCACTCCTAACTACTTAAGCATGGCATGAGAAACTATAATCTCTAATTCTCATTGCAAATATGTTTGATAATAATAAGCTGAAGCATGGATACTAGGTGAAACATATTTACAAAAACAAAAACAAGTTGAGTTCATACCCGTTTCTCTCTGCCAGGCCAGTTCACCAAGTATCATCATTATTGCCTTTCACTTGCACGACCGAATGATAAGAAAGGAAATAGTAGTGCAAGAGTGCTGTGGACTAAGCAGGAATCTGCAAACATTTTATTAAAAAGGAGAAGACAATATACTATGAGCTTTTTATTAGATCGATAGTGATGCAAATGAAAATCAGTCATCATTTTCATCGTGGTCTTATCCTTGGTACAACTCAAAAACTAGAGAAGAAATTCAGAGAAACACGCGAAAATATTTTTGGAGTTTTTGGTTTTTATCAAAGAAGGTAAAAATAAAGAAAGGAAACAAAAATGATAAAAACTATTTACATGGGAGAGCTCCCAACAGACAAAAGAAGAATCAAGAATATTTTGGGGTTTTCTTTTAAATACTACAACTAACTGAACTAGAAAGAAAAACAAAAAATAAACAGGAAATATTTTTGGATTTCTCGAAGTTTTCCAAACACACAAGAAGAAAGCGAGAAAATAAGTCTAGCATGGAAAATACATTGAAAAAGTGTGGACACCGACAATTGAATTGAAAGGTGTGAACATGAATATAATGTCGATGGAAATACGTACTCCCCCAAGCTTAGGCTTTTGGCCTAGCTCGGTAATCACCATCAACGGCCTGCATAGTAGTCAGCGTGGTAGCTCACAGAGGCCCTTAGTTCAACCATCTCAGCCCGCCGAGTAGCCACGACCTCCGTGTTATGCGCACGAGCGTCGTTCTCAGAAATCTAGTATCTTCACTTGCTGTCAAAATCAAAGAGAGCAGGCGCAGGCATAAAGGTCTCCACAATATGAGTTTTATTAAACCTAAGGTTAAAAGTATAGTTATCAATTTTTCCCTAAAGAAACTTATGGCGCTTCATGGCCTCAAAGTCTAAATACTAAGCGGGTAATAAAGGATCATTAGGCCAAGTGGATACACGCATCTCCCTTTCTAAACGCGAGGCATAAATCCCGCCATAAAAATGACCACTATCAGAGTTGTGCTGCAATCTACGTGCAACAATAGCTCCAAGGTTATAACATTGAGTACCAGTGAGGGCAGTGTGTATGAGGCTCAAGTCAGGAGCACAAAGTGTGCTAGAGTCTTGTTTGCCTGCAACACATTTGCCATTAAACCATGCAAAATAGTGAATTGATGGAAAGTGGATGCTTTTTATTTGCCTTGTGTCACTCTTTATCCTCTCCATAACAAAGACTAGTCAGAAATTACTCATACTCATGCCTAGGTGGTTCATCCATCAAGCCCCAAAATGGAATTTTGCAGATATTAGAAAATGTCTCTAGAGGCAAAGTGAATGGGCTGTCATATAATTTAAATGAGACTCTAGATTCACGAGAATGAAATATAAACTCCTTGGTAGATGTTTCAGTGAGGATGAGGTGTTGGTCGCACTTATCTGCGATGTAGGTACTGAGCTCGGCATTGTGAACATATTGCTCAAATTCTTCCTTAGTACCTGCGCTCACCATAAACTCATTAAACGACCATAAGCAAGATTTAGTGATAGCTTCTTGGATTGAGCTTGGGCCTGGTTCAACGTAAGACCGACATATCGAGCCACTACTGGATGATGCTTCAGAGGACCTTCTCCTTGAAGATCTCCTTCCAAACAAGTAGATTCAATTTGCGTACAATATCTGAAATTTTTGGTCCACAAAATTTTGTCAACATAACTTCACAAGAATGATAGCAACTACTCATAGGGATGCATAGAGGCCATTTTGAGCAATCAAACTACTTAGAACTCTAAGAATTTGACATGCAAGCTCATCTACGACAGCACCAAGAGTAGCTAATTATTCAAAATATAAACCACTAAAGCAAAAACTAATTTGAGCAATGACAGAGTCACATACCAAGTACTAATCCCCCAATACAGTTTCGGATCAGAGCTTCGAGCAAAGAGATCAAAATCCGCGGGTTTGAGAGCAAGAACACGAAAGAGGATGCAATGGTGATTTTTTTCTAGATGTAGGGGATGAAGTGGAGTAAAGAGATAAGTGAGGGGGCCCACGTGGGGACCACAACCCATCAGGGCATGCCTGGGGATGCTGGCGCATCCAGGTGGGTTGTGCCCACCTGGTACACCCCCTCTGATGTTATTTGCACTAAAAATTCTAAAATAATCAGAAAAAATCATGTTAAATTTTCAGGGCATCCTGAGCACTTTTTTGGGCTATTTTTTTAGTGCACGAAAAAACAGTAAGCACGCAAAATATGTCACTTTATTTTCATTAGACTAAGAAAAATAGAAAATAAGAGGTGGTGATAGAGACTTGTGTTCACTAGATTCCTCAACTTAATACCTCTCGAAAATGATTAATTAATAAGGTTGATCAAGTCTTATTACCAACCACTACCAATTAGCATGAGACCTAAGAATTTTTGCAAAACACTAAGTTACCTCAACGGGGATATGCACATCCCCAACAATAAGTATTTCATATTTATTTTTGGCAGTAGGTAGAGGGATGTGGAAACTCCCAATAGCAAGTGTTGGAGAATTTTCAATAATATTGATACCATTTACTTGGAACTGTTTCTTCGGGAAGTGCACCGTGTGCTCATTACCATTGATATGAAACATTACCTTGCTTTTATTGCAATCAATAACAGCCACTTCAGTATTTAAAAAGGGTCTACCAAGAATAATAGACATATTATCGTCCTCGGGCATCTCAAGCATAACAAAGTCAGTTAAAGTAGTAACATTGGCAACAACAATGGGCACATCCTTACAAATACCGATAGGTGTAGGAGTTGATTTGTCAGCCATTTGCAAAGCTATCTTAGTAGGTGTGAGCTTGTTCAGATCAAGTCTTTTATATAAAGAGAAAGGCGTAACATTAACACCAGCTCCCAAGTCACACAAAGCAGTTTTCACATAATTTCTTTTTATGGAGCAAGGTATAGTTGGTATTCATGGATCTCCATGTTTTTTAGGAACTCCATCCTTAAAAGAGTAATTAGCAAGTATGGTGGATATTTCATCTTTTGGTATTTTTCTTTTATTAGTGATTATGTCTTTCATATACTTTACATAAGGAGCCATCTTTAGGATATCCATCAAGCGGATACGCAAAAAGACTGGCCTAAGCATTTCATCAAAGCATTCAAATTCTTCATCATCTTTCTTTTTAGTTGGTTTAGGTGGAAAGGGCACGGGTTTTTGTACCCATGGTTCTGTTTCCTTTCCGTGTTTCCTAGGAACAAAATCTCTTTTATCATATCTTTTATTTTTAGGTTGTGGGTTATCAAGGTCAACAGCAGGTTCTATCTCAACATCATTATCTAGTTTTTTATCATTGTCTGGTTGAGTGTCTTTATGAACATCATCATTATAGTTTTCACTATCACTAGATGAATGTTCATTACTAGATTGAATTTCAGCATCAGAGATAGAGACATCATTACTAATTTTAGGAGGTTTTCCAGGTTCACTAGATGTGTGCAAAGTCCTATTATTTTTCTTCTTCTTTTTCTTTCTCGAAGGACCAGGTGCATCAGAGTTAAGTCTCTATGAATCTTGTTCAATTCTCTTAGGGTGTCCCTCAGGATAAAGTGGTTCCTGAGTCATTCTACCTCCTCTAGTCACTTCTCTAATAGCATGATCATTCATATTATTATTCATTTCATCAAGTAATTCTTTCTGAGATTTAGTAACTTGTTCTAACTAAGTTTGAACCATATAAGCATGTTTTCCCACACCCCTAACATCATTAGAGATTCTAAATAACAAGTCACTCAAGCGAGCAATCATATCAGAGTTGTATTTCAATTGTTTCATAACATTGGCATTGAAGTGATCCTGTTTCATAATATAGTTATCAAACTCATAAAGGCATTGACTAGGATGCTTATTGTAAGGGATATCACTTTCATCAAACTTTAACACATAATTTACCTCAACCACCTTGGGTGGTGGTATGTTAAGTCCATGTATCTCTTCAATATGTGGTAAATTCTTAACATCCTCAGCTTTAATACCTTTTTCCTTCATACTTTTCTTTGCCTCCTGCATATCTTCGGGACTAAGATATAAGATTCCTCTCTTCTTCAGAGTTGGTTTAGGTGATGGTTCAGGAAGAGTCCAATCATCATAATTTTTCAATATACTATTCAATAATTCCTCATCTTGTTCAACAGCTCTTTTCCTGAAAAAACAACCAACACAACTATCTAGGAAATTCTTAGAAGCATCAGTTAGTCCATTATAGAAGATGTCAAGTATTTCATTTTTCTTAAGTGGATGATCAGGCAAAGCATTTAGCAATTGGAGAAGCCTACCCCAAGCTTGTGGGAGACTCTCTTATTTAGTTTGCACAAAGTTAAATACTTCCTGCAAGGCAGCTTGTTTCTTATGGGCAGGGAAATATTTCTCAGAGAAGTAATAAAGCATGTCTTGGGGACTACACGCACACCTAGGAGTAAGAGTATTGTACCAAGCTTTAGCATCACCCTTTAATGAGAATGGAAAGAACTTGAGAATATGATAGTAGCAAATTTTCTCGTAATGAGCAAATAGTGTGGCTATATCATTCAATTTAGTAAGATGTGCCACTACTGTTTTTGTTTCATAGCCATGGAAGGGATCAGACTCTACCAAAGCAATTAACTCTGGGTCGACAGAGAACTCATAATCCTTATCATCAACAAAGATATGTGTGGTAGAAAACTTAGGATCACATTTCATTCTAGCATTCAAAGATTTTTCTTTGAGTTTGCATAGGAATTTCTTAAGGTCATCTCTATCAATGCAAGCAAGAAAGTCTCTAGTTCTAACTTCATACATAACATAACCTTCAGGTACTTTTGGAAATTCATATCTAGGATGGCTAGATTTAATAGGTGTTTCAAAATTTTCAGTTTCAAGCACTTCATCAGTTCCAACAGTCTTATCAATTGCAGCATTCTCAATGTCATTAAGTCTAGTAAGTTGCTCATCAAGTAGTTCACCCAATGGCATAGTCTTATCAAGCAAGGTACTAGCATCATCATAAGTGTTATTCATAGTAGAAGTAGCATCATCAATAACTTGCGAAATATCAGGATTAATAGCAGAGTGTGGTGTAGCAAGCTTACTTATAACCGAAGGAGAATCAAGTGCAGAGTGTGATGGCAATTCCTTACCTCCCCTCGTAGTCGAGGGAAAGATCTTAGTTCTATCATCCTTCAGATTCTTCATAGTGATAAATAGATAATAATCCCAAGTGACTCAACAAATATAGCTATGCTCCCCGGCAACAGCATCGGAAAAAGTTCCTGATAACCCACAAGTATAGGGAATCGCAACAGTTTTCGAGGGTAGAGTATTCAGCCCAAATTTATAAATTCGACACAAGGGGAGCCAAAGAATAGTTGCAAGTAATAGAAACTGAGTTGTCAATTCAGTCATACCCGGAGATTAATTATCTACAGCTAAGTGATCAGTAGCATAGTAGTATGGTAGTTTTGATAATAGCGGTAGCAGTAATGGTAACGGTAACCGTGGTAGCAGCGATTTTGTAGCAGTTGCAATAGTAACAACAGTAGTAGTAACTTAGCAAGATCAATATGTAGGAAATTCATAGGCATTGGATCGGCAATTTGTTGGATGATATTCATCATGTAACAGTCATAACCTAGGGCGATACGGCACTAGCCCCAGTTCATAAATGTAATGTAGGCATGCATTCCGTAAATAGTCATACTTGCTTATGGAAAGAACTTGTATGACATCTTTTGTCCTACCCTCCTGTGGGAGCGGGGTCCATAAGGAAACTAAGGGATATTCAGGCCTCCTTTTAATAGAGTACCGGAACAAAGCATTAGCACATAGTGAATACATGAACTCCTCAAACTACGGTCACTGCCGGAAAGTATCCCACATATTGTCACTACAGGGTTTACAGATCATAACATGTAATAGGTGACTATGACTTGCAAGATCGGATCTAGAACATAGATATATAATGGTGATAACATAAACGGTTCAGGTCTGAAATCATGGCAATCGGGCCCAAAGTGTCAAGCATTAAGCATAGCAAAGTCATAACAACATCAATCTCAGAACATAGTAGATACTAGGGATCAAGCCCTAACAAAACTAACTCGATTACATGATGAATCTCATCTAACTCCTCACCGACCAGCGAGCCTACAAAGGAATTACTCACTCCCGGTGGAGAGCATCATGGAAATGGTGATGGAGGAGGGTTGGTGATGACGAAGACCGAAGATTCCCCTCTCAAGAGCCCCAAACGGACTCCTGATCTGGCCTCTCGATGATGAACGTGAGGCGGTGGCGGTTCCGTATCGCGAAACGAGATAATTCTTCCTCCTTGATTTTTCTCTCCGAAAATGTAGTTTTATAGTGTCAGGGTTGGAGTCTGCGGGGCCACCAGGTGGGGACAACCCACCTGGGCGCGCCAGGAGGGGGGCCCCTAGTGGGTTGTGCCCACCCAGGTGCCCCCCTCCGGTGGTTCTTGGCTCTAGTAATTTTCTTTTATTGAATAAAAATCCTCGCAAAGTTTTGTTCAAATCAGAGAACTTTTATTCCTGCACAAAAACAACACCATGGTAGTTCTGCTGAAAACTACGTCAGTCCAGGTTAGTTTCATTCAAATCATGCAAATTAGAGTCCAAAACAAGAGGAAAAGCGTCATGCAAATTAGACGTATCACTCCGGTCAACGGGATGTGGCGAGGTAGGCGGCGGGATCTGCCAACTCGACGGCGGGGAGCAAGGGTGAGGAGGACGTCCCACGACTTGGGGAGCAATCCCTATAGTTTGTACCCTGTCCTCTGTGCAAACACGGCCGGATTTCATATGAACATGACATATTTCATTACATTTACATTAAATAAGTTGTGCCAGTCCGGAACTAAAGGTAGAATTAATATACCTAATCTAAATGTTCACCGACCGATCTCTTTGTCCTCCTCCAACATCCGGCTGAAGAAGAATCGTGCAAGACACCAGCTGTATTCGCTGGCGTCGCCTCGATGGTGGCCTTCATGGGATACAATCGGCAGCGGCCTCCCGTGTTCTCCTTCTCCTTGATGATGGCAGCGGGCGGGGATGTCCTAGCCGTCACCTCGTCGACATCTGCGTAGCCACGCCACCTCATTGACATCTGCGATGGCTTCTTTCTCTGTCTGCATGGAATAGCTACGCGCACGTCGACGGCGTATTGCATAGTCACATGCACTGGAGGCGTTGTATGACATAGTGATGTCAAGGGCAACGACGATGCCCGTGCCGCTGTGCTCCCCGACAAGCCGGCGTGGAGCAACTCGGCAGTCTTCCTCGAGTTGGATTGGAGCGGCTAGATGCGGAACCACATGCTGGCTTAGGGTGGCAACTGGCTCCGTCAGGTTAGGCGAGGTAAGTGGAGCAACGAGCTGCCTCGCTCGTAACTGTCGGGCTCGACAGGCCACCCAGACGACTTTTATGCTAGAGAACTGCCCTTCCTGCTCGTCGGATGCCGCCGAAATAGTGTAGAAAATGGTGTAAGGAGGAGCTTGGCCGGTGTCCCGCTCCTGAACGGACGTGCGACCGAAGTGGGTTTCTGGCATTCTACGCGGGTTTAAATGTAGGTGTTTGAATGCGGTGAGGAGGCATGTACAACTGGGAGTGCAGTGGGTGGCGCTCTCGGTTCGCGCGCCGCTTTAACGGTGGACACAGTGAGGCTAGTCATAGTGGAGGGTAACTTAAGGGGCTTGTTTGGTTGATGACTTACTTTGCCACAACTAACCTTAGGCAAAATGTGGCTGCCACAAAAAGTATGGCTAACAAAATGGTCACCACAATGGTCTGTTTGGTTCCCAGCCTAAGGTTGCCACGCCTAACCTTAGTCATGCCACAACATCTTAGGCATGTGTTTGGTTCATTGCCACACTTTTCTAGTTATATGGTCCACATGTCATAGACTCAAATTTTCACCAAATCTTGTTACCTTCTGCATGCAAGCATTGTTCCTAGTAACCTGTGGTAGCGCCCGCTGCGATCTCTCTCCCTCTTTCTCACCCTCCCAGCTATGATTTGAACGACCTGGCATGTGTTATAGCCAGCTGACTAGGCTTCTTATACTTGCTCTAAGTGATGTGCCACTCCAAGAGCCGCCTATATTATTAAGAGCAAGTACAATAAGGTACAGTCAGCAGGCTATAAGGAGTAAAGTAATATTTCTATGCTTAGTTAGAGGAGAGAGGATAGGCGAGAGAATGTCAACGGGCTCTCATGCAAGAGCCAGCTGCAACACGTGCTCCTAGGCACTATGTGAGAGTGAAAGGTGGGCCATGTATTAATAAAGTAGCACACACTTATAGCTAATTGTTATACATGATGGCTATAAGGTTGGCTATAGATGACATGGCACGTTCTTATAGCCAACAGTTGGCTATACTATTAACCATGCTCTAAAAAGGTTGCACAACTTTGGCTATAATATTGTACTAAATGTTAGTAGGTGACCTTGCGCTTGGCTCTTCGCCTCTTCTGGAAGTCGAACAATGATGATGGTACTACAATACGTATATACTTCTGGCAATCTGACACCGAATGAACTGATGCACGTCCACCGCTTGTATGGCCCACTATTCTAAGCAAAAGAATCTCATCGAGCTGCGAGCCATCACATGAGCATGGGCAAGGGAGAGGGTGTAGTAAGCAAGCTTCTCCTCGTTCTGCGAGTTGGCAGGACACAGCAAAGTAATTTAGTACTCTCTCCAAAAAGGGCCGACCATGTCCATGGCTACCATCTCGTGCTCCGTCACGTGCACGATTCACGTGCCATCGAGGAGTTTTTTTTGCATAGTAGGTGCCATCAAAGTGCACGACTCACTTACACACTACTTATCTCGATTTCTTGTACGACACATGCACCTTGATGCTAGATGTCCCGCGTGTTGGCAAAAGGATGAACAAAGCTCATGTCTTAAAAAGAGAGTGGAATACCATAGATTCCTGACGACCGAGAAGGAGCAAGGAACCTCACGGTGGAGTGTGTTGGCAACTCCACTGCTAGCTTGCTTTCTCATCTTGCAATTGACGCTGAGACATTGCTGTTCGATTTCGGGCTCCGCAGACCCTAGAGAGGTTCGAACTCTGGGGTGCGCACGAAGAACACTCTCTCTCCAGCGCGCTCACCCAATGATCCCACGGCCTAGCTTGGCGAACTCAAGGAACAAGAGACACATGGGTTTATACTGGTTTGGGCCAGCTTGCGGTGTAATATGTTACTCTAGTGTGTGTGGTGGATTGCCCCGTGGGGCTGAGGATGAACTAGTACAGTGGATGAACAGCCTCAGTCGGTGAGGTGTTCTTGGGCTCGATGAGCTGGTGAGGGTGAGGATGATCTGGGTGATCCGCTCCTCGTTGTGGTGGAGTGCTCTCTCTCTCTATGGTGGTGGCTAGGTCCTATTTATAGTGGCCTTGGTCCTCTTCCCAAACGTAGGCGGGAAGGGATCCCACAAAGGCCAAATTTGAAGGGGAACAACTAGTACAAGCTGAAAGGATCGATATGGTTGACTAGAGGGGGGGGTGAATATGCAACTAACATATTTTTAGCTTTTATTGACTAAGTTAAACTTAGCAACAAAATAGGTTGTCTAGATGTGCAACTAAGTTAGCAACCTATATGGTGCAACAATAACAAGCACACAAGCTAGTACAAGGAACTAACACAAAAATCTTATACAAGTAAAGGTAAGAGATAACCAAGAGTGGAACCAGTGGAGACGAGGATGTGTTACCGAAGTTCCTTCCCTTTGAGGGGAAGTACGTCTCCAATGGAGCGGTGTGGACGCACAATGCTCCCAAAGAAGCCACTAGGGCCACCGTATTCTCCTCATGCCCTCACACAATGCGAGATGACGTGATTCCACTATTGGTGCCCTTAAAGGCGGCGACCGAACCTTTACAAACAAAGTTGGGGTTATCTCCACAACTTAATTGGAGGCTCCGAAGAAAACCACAAAGCTTCACCACAATGGAATATGCCTTCGAGGTGACCTCAACCCTCTAGGGTGCTCAAACACCCAAGAGCAACAAGATCCTCAAGGGATTAGTGGGGGGAATCAAATTTCTCTTGGTGGAAGTGTAGATCTGGGCCTTCTCAACCAATCCCTAGAAAATCAACAAGTTTGATTAACTAGGGGGAGAGGTCGGGTGAAAATAAGCTTTTGCGGAAACAATGGAGCTTGGGGGAGAAGAGGTAGGTCTTCTTGAGGAAGAAGACCTCTTTATATAGTGGGGGGGGGATAAGTGAACTGTTATCCCCATTTCTGCCCGCACAGAGCGGTACTACTGCTGGGTGGAGCGGTACTACCGCTGGTCGCAGCGGTACTACCGCGACGCCCAGCGGTACTACCTTGCTGTAGAAATATCGAGGCTCAGGAGAGGGGAGCGGTAGTAGCCGCGATGGTGGCAGCTGTACTACCGCTGCTACTACCGCAAACGCATTGAGGGGAAATAACCGTCTCGTGCCAAAGCATTAATCTATGAAATACTTAGCACACACGATTAGTCCGCAAAAACATTGTCATCAATCACCAAAACCACTTAGGCAGGGACATGCCCTTACAATCTCCGCCCTTTTGGTGGATTGATGACAACGCAGGATTTGCACAAAATATTAACAATAAGAGTAAGCAAACCCCAAAGACTACAAAATATAGACAGGCTCCCCCTAGATGTGTGCAATTAAACGAGTTGCCTTTGGAATGCAAAGCAGACATACTAGGATCAACACTTCTCCTATATTTTATAGTCCGATAACATCTAACAGTGAGGAGACATATAAGCGGGTAAAGTAGTAAGTGAGTAAAGATAGAACATGAAATAAGCTCACAAACTACTAAAGTACCTGACATACATAGGGTAGCCTAGTTCTCACACAATATAAAGGTAACCGGGTCTCACGAGCACAAACCAAACCAAACAAACAACTAGAAGAGAGTTTGCGATAAAGAAAGACAAGGCACAAGGCACGCAACAAACACACACTCGCAACTTGGCAAATACCTAAACTCTCTCCCCCTTTGGCACTGAGACACTAAAAAGGGAACAGAGAGAAGCTACAGGCACATGTGATAGCAGATCTGACACACTCCATAATCACATCTCCGCGTGATCATCCACACTTCCGTCATCGGCTGGGGGCTGCTCGGGGTCAGAATCAGTCCAATGGAGGTGCTGCTGAACCCATTCCTCCTCATCAGTGATCCGGCCTTCAGAGCCGCTGGCAACCGTTGCAGCAACCTGACGCATGAGCTCCTTATGACGACCCCTGGCCTTCTTCTCAAACACATGGGCCAAGTACTGACCATGAGACTCCATGTAGAAAAGCTTTTTCATCTTACGTTTGAGCTTCTTTGGCCAAGAGGGCTCAGCTCTAGATGGCATATAATCCTCAACATCATCAGCATTAGCCTCTGCCTCATCATCATCAGCACCAGACGGGATACCAGACCGAGAGACTGGAGTGTTATAGAGATCCTTCCTCCTTAGCCTCTTAACCTTGTGAGAGACCAACTCGCTAGTCTCCAGCTTGTACCCAGTATAGGTGTGTTCCCAAGCCTTCTCAATCAGCAGCATGATAAAAGGAGCATAGATAGGACACTTGCGCTCAGAGATATCCAGGGTTTCTCCAGTGTTTGTTTCCTTCTAACGTTGGCAGAACAGTAGCATGTCCACAAAGTATGAGTGAACCATATCCAGGTTCCCAATGCGAGGAACGAGAGTCTCCCTGAAGATGCGATGAAGGATGTCCGGAAAAATAGGCAGCTCATATGTCTCCTTCTGCATCTCGAGGTTTACCTTCACGGTACAATAAGGCCAGAGGGATTGCTTGTGAGTGGAAGTGGCATTGTGGTGAGGTCGAAAACCAACCGGATTCTCAAGCCCTTGATCTTCAACACCAAGAAGCTCCATGAATTCTTTCCATTTGACTACAAGACGTCTTCCATTGGTCATCCATGTCATAGTTCTTTCTGCATCGATGCCAAGATGGAGTGTGGCATAAAACCGAGCCACCAAATCCGCATCAAAGTCCTTGTTGAAAGAGATGATGCCGAGAATATTCAACTGAGAACACATCTCCAGAGCTTCGCCAAAATAAGCAAGATCCTTTTCCAAATGAGCAATGTCGATGGAGCGGACATCAACAAAGAGATTCCTCTTAGCCTTGATCACATAAAAGTAGGTTGCATACTGAAAGCGGTTCCAGAAAGGATGATTGACAAGGGTGGGCTATTGCTCATGTTCATAGGGATTGCGTTGACGCCTCTCCCAGAACTCCTTATTAGTCATCTCTGTGACGGTCTTGGCCTTCACCTTGGGCTTCTTTACAATATTCTTGGACGGCTGCGGAGATTGAGTTGGCGGAACACTTGAGAAAGGAATGCTAGCAGAGCCACTTGCAGAACCACCTATTGCCTCAGAGGTGCGATAGTGCTTTGACCCAGTGCGCCCAGGATTTATACGACTGGCAGGATGTTCCGAAGGGCCATCACCTGAATCCAAACACACAAACACGAAGAACAACATGAAAGAACGAGCATAAGTCAAGAGAAAAAGAGACATAAATCAACTTTGGTAGGAATGTTACGGATGTTGGCATCCAGCGGTAGTACCACACTGGATAGGCAGCAGTACTGCTCCATAGGGGAGGTAGTACCGCTCCGGGTGGGGAACGGCAGTTCCCTGGCTGCCAAGCCCATCTCCGGTACTACAGGAAGGCCAAAATAAAAAACAGTCCCACCAAACATCAATCCTAGAAGATTAGAGGTGTTCACCATCCTACTCAAGCCTTGATTTGGCCAAGAATCAATAAATGCAAACCTATTGCCCGTAAATCCTAGATGTGAAAACTAGAAGCAACGAGAAAGAGACGAGGGACAATACCAACATCCATGGCTTGAGGAAGGGGTGGGGATCGATCCCACCGAGGGACAAGGTGAAGAACGGCCTGGAGGAGGTAGCCCACCGGTGTCCCCTCGCGGCGAGTTCATGGTTGGAGAGAGAGAAGAGGAGATGGGGGCGAATGGGTATGGGGAAACAAAACTCCCCGAACCCCACTTAACCCCGCAGTCCCGCTCTGCAGCAGTAGTACCGCTCGGGCGGGCGGTAGTACCGCTTAAGTTAGTAAGCGGTAGTACCACGCGCTCCCAGCGGTAGTACCGCCCAACCAGGAATTCGATCTCTAAACTCTCCTTTTCTCTATATTTCTTTTAGAAAGAAAATGACTTAGCTCAAAAAAAAGACGAACACAAGAGAACAGAGAACACAACACAACCGCAAGCACAAAGAAGGAGAGAACACTCGAAGGAGAGGGCGGTGGCCGAGGCCACCTATGTTTGAGTGAAATGGTATGTCACCGTGAACATTTTAACCTTGGGCCCATGACCACTACTCATCTTTGAAGCACATATATACCATCAACAATGGTGAATGTGGAAGAGTTAGTCAATTTATGCATAATGGGGGGGGGGGGGGGGG
>LR738709.1:165425169-165447357 GCA_902687465.1 Secale cereale
GGGGGGGGAATCGAATCTCTCTTGGTGGAAGTGTAGATCTGGGCCTTCTCAACCAATCCCTATAAAATCAACAAGTTTGATTGACTAGGGAGAGAGATCGGGTGAAAATAAGCTTTTGGAGCAACAATGGAGCTTGGGGAGAAGAGGTAGGTCTTCTTGAGGAAGAAGACCTCTTTATATAGTGGGGGGGGCATAAGTGAACCATTGTCCCCATTTCTGCCTGCACAGAGCGATACTACCGCTGGTCGCAGCGGTACTACCGCGACCCCTAGCGGTACTACCGCGTTGTAGAAATATCAAGGCTAAGGAGAGGGGAGCGGTAGTAGCCACGGTGGTGGCAGAGGTACTACCGCTGCTACTACTGTAAAGTCCGACATGAGAAAATGCCCTCTCGAATCAAAACGGTAGCTGAGCTAGACTGGAGCGGTACTGCAGCATATGCCCCAAGCGGTCCTACCACGCTGAGCACTAGTACTACCGCTTGGTCGCCATAAGCGGTACTACCGCGCCAGCAGTGGTACTACCGCTCCCACCAACTAGCCTTCACTCTGGAAGAAGTGGATAGCTCCAAGACAAGGAAAGGAGCCGAGGGTTCCGAAAGGAAGTGTACGTGATGATTCCACCCTAGCCTTTCCATTGTGGACCTACTCTTGATAGTACGGTGTCTCTTACGACTCAAGTCCAGCAAACAAAAATCGAGGGAGACGACACGTGTTCTGCTAAAAGCTTCGAGGGGAAATAACCGTGTCGTGCCAAAGGATTAATCTCTAAAATACTTAGCACACACGATTAGTCCGCAAACAAATTGTCATATATCACCAAAACCACTTAGTGAGGGACATGCCCTTACACAAGCTATCCTCACAAAAGCGGTCTTCGCTTGCCAAAGGCTCTAGTGGTGATGCTGCGCCCGGCTCCACGGTGACCTCCGTCCTAGCGGTCCTTGGTCTTGTTGCACCGATATGGAAACCTTTGCTTGATTCCCAGGGACTCCGCGCGTACGCTTGCCCTCTTGACACCAAAGGGGAAATTGGTACAATGCGCCCGCTGGCGCACGCCTAGCCTTGGTCGTCATGGCTCACGTCACGTGAACCTCGTGAGGTGCACCTCGCATAGATATATCTGCTCCTCGGGAGCCAGCCTGGAGAGACTGCCCCCAGGGAGGTCTTGTCGTCGGCCGCCTCGCGAGGGTCTTGAGCTGTGGTTGCTCAAGCTGGGCCGTACCAGCCATCGATGGAGCCACGTCATGGGCCACAGGCAGGCAAGTCTGGGTACCCCCATTCCCAGGACGCCGACAGTAGCCCCCAGGCCCAAGGCGTGCTCGAACTTGGCTTCGAGACGAAGCCAAGGGGCAACTGTGGAGCACCGCGGGCCCCAATCGCCTCCGGCCTTGATCAACACGTGGAGACTGATTGGACGTGGGCGTCTTTGCTTCCCCACGCTGCCTGGCAACTACCTGACTAGACGAGACCCTGCCACATGCATAGAGAAAACCATCATTACGTGCGACCGTGGAGGCCGGCGGTTGGCCTCCTCATGGATATAAATGAAGAGAGGGCAAAGCCCCCGTTGCTCATCTCCTTCTTCTCGCCGCTTGCCCTTTCTTCTTCCTCCCCACTTCGCCTTTTCGCTGCAGCCTCCATGGCGCCAACAAAGAGGTCATCCGTCGCAGAGAAGGGGAAAGCTTGCCAAGAGGGACCCGACTTGCCGCCGCTCAAGAGAGGGTGGGGCCGCCCTCGCAAGCATGCCGCTACACCTGTAGTGGTGCTTTGGGGGCATGGCGGCACTCCTTCTGGGACCGACGCCGTCCTTGGCGGCCGTGACGGCACCTCTTCTCGCGGCGGAGGCCTTCCCCGACAAGGCAGGCCCCCTGCCGTAGAAAGGCGCACCGTGGTTGCCCGGCCTCCCTGGTCGCACTTCCATTTGGCAAAGGTGCTCCCGGAGTTCGTCGTGTGGTCGGAGAGTCTGGCCGGCGCCTGGCTCCAGCTTCCGCGCTCCTTCGCATGCGAGCTGCCGGCCGTGGGTCTTGACGGCCTCTGGTTGCAGGCCGATGGTTGCTGCAGCAAGGCTTCGTGGGTCGCGGTGGCGGTCTTTGCCGCGAGCAACGTGGGCCTGGCCCGCGGCAGGCAAACGTCCGCCCGCGCGCGCAGCTTGGGCAGGCGATGCACCCTCCACGTCAAGTACGACGATGCCGCGACCCTCTTCGTGAGGGTGTATGGGTCGATGGTCGCCGTACAGGGTGATGCCCCAAAGACAGCGGCGGCGATGATGGGCTCCGCCTTGGCGACGATCGTGACGAGGCTGATGGCGAACTTGTCCTTGGCGATGGCGACGACTCGTCCAGCGGTGGCGGCTCCTCTGTTAGTGAGAGCACTAGCAGCGACGGCTACGACCAACCACCTCACCGCCGGGCTCGCTTTGACGGCGGCGATGGGTCGACCCGTCGCCACGCGGCGATGAAGCGCGAGGACGGGTCAGACTGAGCTGAGTCCGGGAGGACCTTGGAGCCGGGTCTCGCGAGCTGTCCCGGCTATGCGGGCCGCTTTTGTTTAGCCTTTCCTTTCTTCCTGCATTTGAAAAAAGTAGATAGCCCTGTTGGGGCATGTAATGAACTGTGACGCTTATGCTGCTATGCTATTTTTATTGCTTTTGTCCTATGTTATGATATTCATGCTCCTCATGAGTGTAGAGGGATAACTTAGCTTGATACGCTTGGGGGTGGCCTCTCGCCTCGTGAGGACGCGCCTTTTGGTACCTGGGGAGGCCTCCTTGCTGTTTACTCGGGAGCCGCTGACCTTGGGAGGCATCATAAAGCTGCAGAATTTGTTAGGGAATCCGCCGGGTACCCTGTTCCTCCTTGTGTGAGCCCTCAGGCGCGGGCTAATCATGGCTTAATGCACCACGTTGCGGTACCCGGGGGGGCACAAACATAAGGGGGTGCGCCAATCACGAGCTCGTTCGAGGGCGCCTCACAAAGATCAAGGAAGCCGAAGCTCTGGGGCAACATGGTTTTGGCGAGGTGTGCCCGTGGCGTGGGCTGGCCCAGCACGCGGACACACCTGCCAAGCCCCAGCGCGAGGCGTGCGATGGAGAGCGTCAAGCAACTGCCGTCCTCCCTGCCACAAGAAAAAAAGGGGCGAGCAAAGTAGAAGAGGGAAAACTCAACTAAGCAATCGAGAAACACCAGAGCTCCAAATTCATTAAAAGATCGCAACCAGCTACAGAATGCAAATGAACAGTCGCGTCCGACACCTAGTCTAGTCTTCTCACCAGCGCGGAGCTAAGTGCCACCACTAGGACGTGGGAGGGAGCCCCCGAGGCTCGAGGGCGGCACTCCGGAGACTCCGGGGTGTGTACAGCCCCACTCATTATTACATGAGAGTGTCATGAGCGGAGACTTTCACAGGCACTGGGCCTTGCTTCATGGGTAGAACTTCCGGAGGTGCTGGATGTTCCAGGCATTCTGGATGGGGATCCCATCCCTCATCTCCAGGCGCACGGCGCCAGGCCTGGAGACGCGAGTGATCCTGAACGGGCCCTCCCACATGGGTGAGAGCTTATGCAGCCCTTCTCTACAGAGCACCTGCCTCAACACAAGATCGCTCGCCTTGAGCGTCCTGGAGCGGACGCCGCAGCAGTGGTATCGCTGCAGCTCCTGCTGGTACCTTGCCGCTCGGAGCGAGGCTTGGCGGCGGCGTTCCTCCCCCAGCACGAGATCCATCCCCCGCATGTCGTCTTGGCGTGCTTCGTCAAACGCCAAGACCTGCGCGAAGCGATGTTTGACCTCGTGAGGGAGAACCGCTTCTGCTCCGTAGACGAGGAAGAACGCGGTCTTCCCCGTTGGCTTGGTGGTGGTGGTGTAGATGGACCACAACATGGACTGGAGCTCATCGTGACAGCCCATGCCGCAGGCCTCAAGCTTCTTCTTGAAGGTCCTTGTCTTGAGGCCTCTCAAGACCTCCGCGTTGGTGTGCCCAGCTTGACCGTTGCTTCAGGGGTGTGCCACTAAGGTGTAACATATCTGCGTTCCAAGATTAGCACAATATGTTTTGAAGAGATTGCTAGCGAACTGCGAGCCATTGTCGGTGATGATGCGATTAGGGACCCCGAACCGGCTCACGAGGCCCTTGATGAACTTGACCATCGAGCCAATGGGGATGGTGCGCAGTGGCTCCACCTCCGCCCACTTGGTGAACATGTCAGCAGCGACGTAGAGGTAGCGGTAGCCCCGGGGCGCCCGATGGAATGGTCCCAAAATGTCCATCCCCCGGACGACAAATGGCCACGAGCGCGGGATAGTCTGAAGGCCCTCAGCAGACTGGTGGATTTGCTTGGCATGGAACTGGCAGGCTTCATAGGATCTCACCAGCTCGGCTGCGTCGCTGAGTGCCGTTGGCCAGTAGAATCCGCTGCGGAATGCCTTGCCCACCAAGGTGCGCAATGATGAGTGATGCCCACAGTCTCCGCCATGTATGTCAGTCAGCAGCTCGCACCCCTGCTCCCTGGAGATTCACCGCAAGGAAATGTCGTTGGGTCGTTTTCGGTATAACTCACCATCTTGAAGGCAGTAGGCCATGGCCTACCGAGCCACGCGCTCCGTGTCTTCCTCCTTCTCCGGCAGGGTTCCCCGTAGCTGGTAGGCCTTGAACTCTTTGGTCCAGGACCCCTCCCGAGGCTCGAGTGTGAGGAGCAGGCATGCTTCTGAGGTCGGGCCGCATGCGGGAGCTTCGAGGTTGGCGGAGGGGGAAGCTCCTCCTAAGGTGGTGTTTTCTTCGCACCTGAGGGGCTTCCGAGGGCTTGAAGAGGCGCTCCTCGAAGACGTTGAGCCCCTGTGGCTGGCGCTTGGACGCCCTCTTAACGATGTTGCCGGCCTCCTTGTTCGTGCCGCGAGGTACGTGCTGCAGCTCCAGGCCCAAGAGTTGTTTCTCTATTTTGTGTACCTCTGCTAGGTACGCCTCCATGTGCTCATCCTTCGGCTCGTACACCTCGTTGGAGAAGTTGACGAGGAGCTGGGAGTCGCCCTTGATGGTGAGGCGCTTCACGCCCAAAGTGGCCGCGGCCTTCTGGCCGGAAATTAGGCCTTCGTACTCCGCGATGTTGTTGGAGACCTTCTCTCCATGCTGGAAATAGAGCTACACGGCGTAGTAGAGCTTGTCTTGGGTGAGCGAGAGGAGCACGGCCGCAGCCCCCACGCCCTGATGTGCGAAGGCACCGTCAAAGTACATGACCCAGCCGTCCGGCGTTTCACTCCCTGGCGGGACGGACTGATCCTCGCCAGCTTCAGGCCCTGGGGTGTCGCTCCACTCTGCCACGAAGTCGGCAAGCGCGGCACCCTTGATGACCCTGGTGGTGCTGAACTCCAGCTGGAATGCTTGCAGCTTGATGTTCCATTCGGCGACCCTTCCCGCAGCATTGGGGCTCCGTAGCACCCTCTTAGCGGGTAAGCTGATACGACCTTGATGGAGTGGCCTTGGAAGTAGTGCCACAGCTTGCACGAAGCAACAAGGAGTGCGGACAGAAGTTTCTGTGGCATGGGGTAACACGCCCGCGTGTCGTGAAGTACCATGCTGACGAAGTACACTGGGTGCTCGATGAGGGTGGAAGTGTTAGTGGAGTCCGAGCTCTCCTGGGGCTGAGGTGCCCCCTGAGGCCAGGAGGCGTCAGGAGCTTGGTCGCCAGCTGGGGAAACTACGGCTTCAGGAATGCCGTCTCGTGGAACCTGATCCCGCCGGGGCCTCGGGAGTATTGTCCCGGGGCTGTGCTGCCTTTTCCTAGCGCTCTTCCCGGACCGCCACCAACAATGCGCTGGCGGAGTGTGGTGTGGCAGCCAGGTAAAGCGCCTAGGGCTCTTGAGGTTTGGGCACCACCATTACTGGTGGGCTGGTGAGGTATCTCTTGAGGTCTTGAAACGATGCATCGGCTTCCGCGGTCCACTCAAATGGCTCATTCTTCTTCATTAACTGAAGAATGGCATGGCGCGCTCCCCCAGCTTAGAGATGAAGCGCCCCAACGAAGTTACGCAGCCTGCCAGCTTTTGCATCTCCTTGAGAGTATGCGGGAGGCTCATCTTTTCTATCGCCTTGACCTTCTCTGGGTTCGCCTCGATTCCACTGTGCGACACAAGGAAACCCAGCAATTTACCGTAGGCGACGCCAAACACGCATTTCTTCGGGTTGAGCCGCAAGTACACCTTGCACAGGCTGGCGAATGTCTCCTCCAGATCCTGGACGAGGGTCCTTGCCTCCTGAGATTTTACCATGATGTCGTCAACGTAGGCCTCAGCGTTCCTTCCGAGCTGTGGCCCAAAGCGATGTGCATCAGCCGCTGAAAGGTTGCCCCAGTATTACGCAACCCGAACGACACGCAAGTGTAGTAGTACACCACACATGGGGTCAAGAAGGCAGTCTTCTCAATATCTTGCACCGCCATCCCAAGAAGGCATCCAGAAAACACAACATGTCACACTCGGCGGTGGAGTTGATGATCTGAATCGATGCGTAGCAGTGGGAACGGGTGTTGAGGGCAGGCCTTGTTGAGGTTGGTGTAGTCGACACACATGCGCTCCTTCCCGACTTTCTTGGGCACAACTACCGGGTTCGCCAGCCATTCCGGGTACCGCACTTCGTGGATGGCACCAGCTTCTTGTAGCTTATGAGCCACCTGTAGGATAAAGGATTGCTTCTTTGTGGACTGCCGCCGTGCCTTCCGCTTTACTAGGCGTACTTTGGGGCACACGTTTAGGTGATGCTCAATCACCCCCCTTGGGACTCCCGCCAGGTACTTGGGCTCCCACATGAACACCTCCTTGTTCGTGCGCAAGAAAATGACTACTGCCTTTTCTTGATCTAGGGGAAGGTCGGCGCCTATGGTGAAGGTGGCTCCCAACACCCCATCCTTGTCAACCGGCACCTGCTTCGTCTTGGCTTGATCTTGCGAGAAAAGTTGTTTGTTTTATGTTGGCGTAGCCCCCAATGCCTTCTGGAGCTGCTTCATCGGCAGGGCGTGCCGCCGCTATGGCCCTAAAGGCGAGCTTGAGGGCCTCCACGGCCTCCTTTGTGTCTCCAGCCACAGTGAGGACAACGCTGCTCTCAGGCATCTTCATGAGGTTGTAGGCTGGGTGAGTCGCTGCCATGAACTTGGCCAGAGCTGGGTACCCGAGAATGGCATTGTACGGGAGGCTGATGTGGGCAATGTCGAAGTCGATAAGCTCGGTGCGATAGTTGTCGCGGGTGCTGAAGGTGATGGCGAGGCGGATCTACCCTAGGGGGATGGTGGAACCATCGACGACCCCGGAGAACGGCCTGGTAGGGTGGATTCGATCATGCGACACATGGATCAAGCCGAAGGCTTTCGCGAAGAGCACGTTGAGCCCGGCCTCACCGTCGATGAGGGTCTTGGTTACCACCACATTGTAGATGGTGGGGGTGCAGAGCATCAGGAGCGCACATGCACCTCCGATGGTCGCTGGGTGGTCTCTTGAGTCGAAGGTGAGGTCGGCCTCTGGTGCCACCCATCCTAGAGGGACTCCCTGCGAGATTCGGGCGGTACCCACTTGGCGGAAGAACTGCTTGATGTGGCGATCCAAGGGCGGCGCTTGAGAGCCACCGAGGAGGGCCGCGAAGTGTGCGGCGAAGATGCGGTGCAAGCTCGGTGGCCAGCAGTGCCACCACGCGCCCACTGAGCCGGTCAAAGATGCGGTGCCTGCCATGGGAGCCTGGTGGATGGAGAGCGAGGCGGATGGAGAGGCAGGACTTCGGTGCACCCCTACATGGCATGCCAAATGTCAGATTTCGGGCTCCGTAGACCCTAGAGAGGTTCGAACTCTAGGGTGCGCACGAAGAACACTCTCTCCCCAGCGCGCTCGCGCTATGATACCACTGCCTAGCTAGACGAACTCAGGGAACAAGAGGCACAGGGGTTTATACTTGTTTGGGCCACCTCGTCGTGTAATACTCTACTCCAGTGTGTGGTGGATTGCCTCGTGCGGCTGAGGATGAACTAGTACAGTGGATGAACAACCTCAGTCGGTGAGGTGTTTTTGGGCTCGATGAGCTGGTGAGGGTGGATGATCTGGGTGATCCGCTCCTCCTTGTGGTGGAGTGCTCTCTCTCTCTAAGGTGGTGGCTAGGTCCTATTTATAGTGGCCTTGGTCCTCTTCCCAAACGTAGGCGGGAAGGGATCCCACAATGGCCAAATTTGAAGGGGAACAACTAGTACAAGCTATCCTGACAAAAGCGGTCTTCGCCTGCTAAAGGCTCTGGTGCCAACGTCGCGCCGGGCTCCAATGTGACCTTCGTCATGCGGTCCTGGCGGTCCTTTGTCTTGTTGCACCGATATGGAAACCTTTGCTTGATTCCTCGGGACTCCGTGCATGCGCTTGCCCCCTTGACACCAAAGGGGAAACTGGTACACTGCGCCCACTAGTGCCCGCCTGGCCTTGGTCGACATGGCTCATTGCACGTGAGCCTCGCGAGGTGCACCTCGCATAGATATCTCTGCTCCTCGGGAGCCAGCCTGGAGAGACTGCCCCCAGGGAGGTCTTGCCGTTGGCCGCTTCGCGAGGCTTGCCCCTTCGCGAGCGTATTGAGCTGTGGTTGCTGAAGATGGGCTGTACTAGGCCGTCGATGGAGCCACGTCATGGGCCGCAGGTAGGCAATTCTGGGTACCCCCGTTCCCAGGACGCCGACAATTGCAGCACTCCTGCAAGGCCTAGAAGTCAATTTGAGAACAAGTACCTCCAGGTTAATTTGATGGACATGACTTATAAGTTGACAGAAGTCATATCACTTTTTTTGGAAACATGTCGTAAAGTAACGTGATAGACCTTCTTTAAAGCCAATTAACATGTGTTCAAAAACAAAAAATATATTAAAATGTGACGCGATAGACCTTCGATGACCGCATGTTGCCGCCCAATAGCCAATGCCACGTCCCCCCGAATGTAGAAGCTTCCCTTCCTCATCTAGCTTCTTCCCGCGTTTCCCCTGGTTTTTTCCGCCTGGCCGCCCATAGAACCGCCTCGCGCCTGCCAATTCCTCTCCAAACACCTAACGAGGCGATTGAAACAAACAAGTCTAGACTTGTTTCTAGTGGATTCGTTGACGTGGCATCAGAAGGGTGTGATAGATGACTCTAACAAAATAATTGACTACCACATTGGCATACATGAGCATGGGGCCCACTTGTTAGCATGCTGGACGGAGGAAGTAACGCAAGACAAAATGGAGCGTTGAAGGGTGCGAATCGATTGTCTCACATGTGATGACCAGTTGACCACTTAGATTGCACGTAAACAAATTCATGCAAACATGGCCGGTTAGGCTATGAGTAGGTGACCTTGGGCTTGGCTCTTCGCCTCTTTCGGAATCCCTACTACAGGATAAATTAATTTTTGCGGGTACTATATTACATATACTTCTGGCAATCTGACACCGAATTAAGTGTTGCACATCCACCGCCTGTATAAGCGGATTATAATAAATCAAAAGCTTCTCCTCGTCTCGCGAGCCACCGCGCGCGCGTGAGCAAGAGAGAGAGAGAGAGGTTGTAGTAAACAAAGCTTCTCGTTTACGAGTTGACGGGACACATCAAAGTAGTGTAGTCTCCAATAAGGCCCGGCCATGTCCATGGCTACCAACCCGTGCTCCGTCATTCAGTGTGTGCACGATTCACGTTCCATTGAGAAAATAATGTTGCGTATGTGCCATCGAATAGAACAAGTTAATTGAGAAGGGTCGAACTTTGATTCATTCACGCGTGGCTCCTGAACAACTACCACACTCTCCAAATTATCACGTGAGCTGCCTCTTCATGTAGAAATGAGTTCACCGTGTACCCACATGTGAGTATTAGAGAAAGAGGCAAAGAGTAACTGCGTCGGTGCCTGCACCTCTTCTCTTTGTGCTCATATTCCTTTTTTTCAGGTGATTTGTGCACATACTCCACCTACGGTCGTGATCGTCGGTGAGTCTCTCATACATTTTACTACTTACCTCCATTTTCTTGCATGACACGTGGACCTGGATGCTAGATGTCCGACGTGTCGGTAAAACGAAGAAGAACACTTTCTGGCGACTAAGAAGGAGTAAGGAACCTCGTGGTGGAGCCTCTGGACTTCTAATATTTTATATTCAACGATATAAAATCAACCCAATCTTCTCCACAACCTAGTAGACCGGAAGAGTCTGAAACACGGCAGCCCAGTGTAGTTACATCATACATGGCCCGACTCATGCTATCACCATATTTCCTGGCCACCATGCGACATCTAGCTCTAGTAATCCACCCACCCCATATGGCTTCTCGCTCCTCGTCCCTCTCTTAGTGAGGCGGGCTAGCGATTTTGCCATCTATTGAGGTCAGTTAACTCACTCACACTCCCTCCCACATGTTAGCGACATGCCAGGAGCATTATAAAAAATATTGTACTCTATTGTTATGCCAAGAAGAGGAAGCGCTTTGACCGACAGACCAAACGAGACAGTCGTGCCATGCCGTGAGTGGGTCATGTTTCTTGTTTTGAACTTGTTTGGTGTAGTAGTGACACTTGATTTTGCACCTTCATAGAATGATGCAAATCCCCACTAAAAGGGCGCTTTGCTTTCTGCAAATCCCGTCAACCATTCTTATTTTGTCGATTGAATTGTTAAGTGCCATGATTAGGATATAATTATCCAATGCATGTAAAACGTTCTTTTTAAACACACATGTAAAACGTTCCTGTTTACTGTAGTACTCCTCATGCATCCGTTACGAGTACTACTCGCCTCATCCATACGTATATGTATAGGGCCTAATGCATTCTCTGAGGTTGCCTTGGACTATTGATAAGATTTTATACTTTGAAAATTATATTATTCGAAGATCCTTTCATGTACGAAATTGACGGTATGCTTTGAGCAACTTGCATGTCCTGTACTGAACATGTGGTCAAAGTTAGTCTTCAGAAACGCATTAGGCCCTATATACATGGAAAGAGGGAGTCAAGGGTACTAGCAAACGCTCACCATTTAGTACATGGTTGGTTTCGATTTTTGAATTGAGTAGTGCTAGTACACTTGATGATGTGCTGCTATCGTCCAATATTCCCGTGTGGCGGTTTCTACAATAAAAAGGAGGTAGTACTTACAATGGGAAAGGTGAAGTGATGGTTGCTTATTACTCTGGTCATTGTTACTCCTCACGCATGCATGCGTTGCGACATGAGATACTACTTGATGCATACTAATAACGCTCACCATCTAGTAGTTCATTGGTCGTGTGCTACCGTCCAATATTCGGGTGTAGTGGTTTACAGCGGGAAAGGTGAAGTGGCGGTTGCTTTGGTCTGAGAAACTTACTCTGGGAATATTGGAATACGAGCGATTTCAATTGAATTCATGGGTTAGAGTTAGTTTGAGATAGTTGGGGCTCAAATAGCCAAGTATCCAAACATGAGGGCTAGAATGGAGTTAGCTGCATCTAACCGACCAAAAAACATAGTGAAATCATGGTTCCTTTACTGTAGCAAAGCTTTTTTCAGTGCCCCCCCCCCTCAGAACTAGCTCAAGTTAGACTAGCCACAATGGAGTGTAACATACACTAGTAACATACACATATCCCTAGACTATGTTACTACCTTCATAGTGGGTACTACCTCCGTCCTGGTTTGTTGGTCCTGATTCTATTTTGTGCCAATTTTTGACCATTAATTTAATTAACAAAATGTTCATGCATGTCACCAAAAATATATCATTGGAAACTATGTTCAAAGACGAATCCAATGATATAATTTTTATTGACATGCATTAACATTTTGTTACTTAAATGTTTGGTCAAAGTTTAGCGCAAATTACAAAGGGGGCCAATAAAACAGGACGGAGGTAGTAGTAACATAAGTGTGGTGTCACGGAAAGCTTCATTTATTAGGTTATAGACTCATATTGCATTGTGACATGTGATGTTACAGTAACTAGCTAAGTTACTCAAACTACTTCTATCCTCACTAACTCATTGCCACATAAGCAAATTTTCTAAGTTGGACTCGATGTTACTGCTAAAGTTACTCCCACTATGGCTAGTCTTAGCACCTCTTGAGTGGGATAGTTTTTTTTGGTGGGCTGGATGCAACTAGCTCCAATCTAACCCTCATGTTTGGATACTTTAGGGCTATTTGAGCCCCAACTAGCTCAAGCTAACCCTAACCCATGGATCCAAATAGGGCCAAAGTTAGTTTCGAAAAACGCATTGGGCCCTATATATCGTTAGACGGAGTACATGATACTAGAAAATCCTCACCATTAATAGTTCATTGGTTGGTTTCGATTTTTGAATTGAGGAGTGCTAGTACACTTGCTGCTGTGCTGCTACCTTCTAATATTCGCGTGTGGCGGTTTATAATATAAAAGAAGGAGGTAGTACTTACTCTGGGAATGGTGAAGTGATGGTTGCTTCGTCCGAGCAACTTATTACTCTGGGAATATTGGAGTACCAGCAGATTCAATGAAGAGTGAAATGATGGTTGCTTTGTTCGAGCAACTTACTGTAGCAAAGTTGGGGCTCTGTGATTTGAATACCAACTAGTCATTATCACTTCGGCGCAACGACTGGGGTGAATCCCCCTGCAATTGTGCACTTGATATTGGTGCTTGGCAAGTGGACCCAGATCCAGGATGTCCCACATGTCGGCGACACATAGTTGAATGGTTTCTGGCTTTGCTATCAAGCTTTCATCAATTGTTTATATGTACGTTTTATTTTGCAGCATAATGAAATTGTATTGTAATCCTATCGATGTTTCAACTTTTGTTCCCGCAAAGCAAAATAAGGTTTAAACTTTTGATTCATGTGTCCTCTTGCCTCAAGGTTGTCGCATTACAACATTTCATCAAATACAAATGAAACTACCATGGTTGTTAATGCACCTCAATGATTCGAGGATTAGCTTCAATATTTGCATCACTACCGAGAACAAAGTTGTGAGAGGGTGTACAAGTAAAGAAAAAAAATTGATCGATGCTGTCCGTAGGCATTGTTACATTTCCTTGCCACATTTTTCATTGGTTGGTAGATAGTTTCACGCAGCTCTGTAGCCAAGAAAGAGGTGCGTGGAGGACATAACAATGCGATCATTTTGTGCGGTTCCACTAAAATCGAGCTTATCATCCTTGTTTACAAAGATATTGAATAAGTGTGATTACAATAATAGTGGCACTAGATGATGAAATAAGTCATCAAGATCCCGAACAACAACTGATGGTGCTTTATCTATAAAGCGGGGTGAAAGCCTATTTTGATAGATGATGAAACATACACACACAAATAGGAGCTGGTCACCTTTCCAATCTCTCTTAAGACTAAGTACTTGTTGGAGTATTTCAAAAATAAAAAATACTTGTTGAAGAAGATTAGCCTCGCTGTTGGATGAGGTGGATAGAGCAAAACCAATCTCCATTTGGGCAGTCCCTCTGAAATGTAGAAACGTTGCCTGTGTGACATTTCAGCAAAAGTGCACAAATCAATAGTAAGAAAAGAACGATTTGTGCAGTTCACCAAAAGGTCACAATAGCAACGAGGTGAAATGGATAGCCCGGTTTGCAGAAATAGGTAGAAAGGAAACAGTTACCGCCCAATAACAGATGAAGACACATATGCCGACAAAAAAGAAGCATATTTCATCATGTCATAAGGGAAGGATAGCAACACGGATCCCTGGCTATTTTGGGGAAGGAGGCACTTCCTCATGTCAACGATCCGCGTGTACATGTCGTAGCTCGTGTACGCCTCCTTGGCCGTGTACACGACGTGAACTTTGTCGAGTTTCTCCATCCAGGCCGAGTTCCAGGAACGCTTGTCCTTGTTGCATGAATCCTTCATGTCTGTGTAGTAGGGGTCGATGATGGTCTCGGCGAGGTGAACCAGTGAGTCCTTCTCATGCTCCTTGCTGCCCCGGATCTTGTATTGGCCATGGATGTCGACAAGATTCTGGCAGGCGATGCCTGAATTCTCAAGCGCCTTTACATCGTTGGTGATGTCCATCTTAGAGAACATGTAGTGGAGCTGTTTAAAAACCTGGCAAAACACTAGCAAGGCCTTGTGGCCAGGCAGTAGTGGTAGACGAGGAAGTGGTGGCGCACGCACATCTGGGCAACATCAACCTTGGGACAAGAGCCGGCACGAGCGTGGGTGTACTTGAGGTCGAACCCGACCACCTTGTACTTCTCCTCGGCAAGGAACAACTCCATGATGTGGATGGAGTGCTCCACCCAGACCGGGTTGTTGGTGTACACCACCGAGAGGTCCATGAACCTTCTGTGGGTGTCCACCACAGCACGCATGGTGAACTGCTGCTCGTCACCGGCAGCCGCTCGGAGCGCCATTGGAGCCGCGCCGGATACCCTCCAAGAATTTCTCGTGGTGGGTGTGCTTCTTGCAATGGTGGGGCGCGATCGAAAGGTTGAAGAGACACAAGGGTTAAATGGTCGCTGTAATAAATGGGGGCCGGCCGGCCTGTAATCATCACGTCTTTTCACAGCGTTCATAGCGGAGGATTCCGGTGCACGCTTGACAACACGGCACCGCATGCTTGGCTCGAAGAGGCACCAAATGTATCGTTTATGAGCCTGTTCCCACGCTACCGCGTAGCTTATCGCGCAAGCTTCCTGCCCGACTAGTTTGGCCACGCGTCGGCTAGAAGAGGGACAAATCATGGGTGTTTATTGGCAAAAATCTTTGTAAAAATGAAGTGTGTGGAATGACTTCGGTCATAACTTTACCCGTGGTTGATGAGGTCAAAGTTACACAGAAGGGTGGTGATGGACACTCGAGTGCGATAATTAATTATGCGCTCTACAGGGCACACTGTGGAAGAAACCAACTATGTGCAATAATGTCGAAGATCGCAGTCGAGTTAGCTATACAGATCGTGTGCTGTGAGATCGACATGGTAAAAAGGTTTGAGAATGGTTAATAAAATCTAAGACCATTTCATATTAAGGTCAAAATAATGCTACCAATATACAAGTCTCATACGATGCCATTTCAATGATCGTACCACAAAAGCTCGAAATATTACAAGGTTCAAATTCCAGAGTTATATGGCACAAATTCGAAGATTACAAGGTTCAAACTGATATAGAAGTGAAATTCAGCTCATCAGATGCAAATGATCACGCTGCTCCGCTGAACATGGATATCAGAGAGGTTCAAACTAATACTACCACTTCTTAGTCTGGTTTCAAAACCTCATAATTGTTGCAAAGGGGTCAGCCACTAAGAAGCCATGTATGGGGTTGACACGATGACTTTCGATTACTCTGTCATCTGAAGTTCCAAAATGAAATTCAACATTTCCGGAGCCTATTCCATTCTGTCACAGGCGCCGGCGCTGATCAACAAACCATTAATTTTTGCGAAATACATGTAGGGCAAACCTCATTACCTTCAGCACCCTTGCTCTGACAACAAAGAACCTAGCGAACATAATCTCCGGTAACGTCCCTCGGTAGGAGTTCAAAGTAATTTCTCAAAGATACAGATCTAGGCATTCAATGTGATTGTTATATTGTATCACAATATCCACCACTTGGCCGAATCTTATCTGCAAAAGAAGAAAACTTGTTAGTGCCTACATGCAGTTTTGAACACTACTACATGCCTATTTGGTTTGTAGGATTTGTAAAATCCACTAACATGCCATCTTTGCTCTGACATGATTAACATGGGCATTTGATTACATTCTAGAAAAATGTAGCCTTCTTCACAAGAGGTTTGAGTGGATGAAATGTTCCCTAAGAAAACTAGTACAGATGAATCCAAAGGAGAAATGCTTATTGATTGTAACCATATGGATCAAGCAACCAATATGGGCGAGGACATGTATGTTCTGAAATTCTCCAAATCGTAGTACATTGTCATTGTAAACTTGAAAAAGGTGTCACAAATTGAACTCCCTTATGGTTAACATTTAACAGGAAAGGAACATCACCTCGATGTATAGGTTCTCCAGGCACGGAAAGCATCTCAGGAAACTAACAACTTGCTCCAGGTTGGGGACGATAGATTCTAGTGCCAAGACCTTCACCGTGCGCAGTTTTGGGATCAAACTTGTCGAAATCATTTTCTGAATGACAGACGAACAACCATCTTCAAAATTAGAAATAATTTTAATTTGTAGAAGGAGAGGTAGAAGGCGGCTATTGTACCTGAACGGGTCTGGATCCAATAACAAGTTCGGAGTATTTCTTAGACGAGTAGCCCACTAATGTCAATTTCGGCGCAGAAATGACATTTATTCTTGTTGGACCTTCTTGATCAACTACAAGTAACCTCTCAAGTCCAGGTGTGTCCTCAATGACCATATAGTGGTACACATCTTGAGATGTCTTCCTACCGCACCAGCAACACACATAAATAGTCCGGAGAGTCATGGAGGTGATGCAAAAGGTAGTCAACCCATTGATCCCCTAAAGACGAAGGTACTCGAGTGTAGTACAGCCATGGAGCAGGCGCTCCATGTCACCGTTTGAGAGGAAGACAACGATGAGCTTGAGGTGCTTCAGACGTGGTAGAATAAGAGCATACGCGTCATTAAGGGGGATGGCAGTTCCTGAACTTGGCGACGCGCAGCGTGGGCGGGAGGCAGAGCGCGGACGTTGGCAGGGAGCGCATATGCCCATCATCAAAAGTGAGTTCCTCGAGCTGATCTAGGGCGGGGGATCGGAACCAGTCATCAAGCATGGATCGGTCCTTGCCGTTGGAATGGAACTTGCCCATTCTAAGGCCTCTGGTTGGGCATAGGTGACTGCCGAGGATCGTGGAGAACACATCCAAGCTTTTGCGATATAGCCATGGTAGAGTTCATGGGTGTCAATGAGGTCGAGAGGGCTGGAATTCCATAGGGGGGCGCCACCGCTGTGAAAGGACGATTGTCCGCGCCCCATATTTGATTGGGAGGAGGGAGATGATGACTGTCAACATATCATCGGGGAGGCTACTGATGAAGTCTAGGCCTGCTAGAGTCGCTTGCGGTTCTAGCTCGCCCCGCCTCCGCTTGTCGGCAGCCCCGTTCTCCACCTCCAGAGTCTGCTTGTCAGCAGCACTTTCTGATAAAAAATGGGAGTACAGTGAATATTTAGTTAATACAGGGCAATAGAAAAGTGTATTGGTAACTAGAAGTTATTAGGTAGGAATATAGTAAGAAAATAGAATAACAATTGGTTGCTTAAATACTACACAATTCATTTGATATTGCCGGGTAAGTCAACATGCAGATAGTTGAAAAGAAAACATACTTCGAACAAAGTCAGGACGGATGATATCATTGGGGAAGTTAGCATATATCACATGACCATGCCCTTTTATGTGTAGTGCAATTCTTGTGCCAGCTTTCAGATCATAAAACTTAGAAATTTCTTTCCAAAAGCCAGTGCCATAATAGGAGTCACCACGTTCATCAAGTTACAGTAGCAACGATTGTAAATCCATGGTTTGTGTGCAGTATGACATCCCTGCAGTCTTGATTTATGTAAAGGGAAAGATTGTGCACTACAGATTTTGTTGCATAGCAAGGGACGCGCTGCAGAAAATTGTAGGATTGTTAAAGAAAATATGGTAACATGCAAATATGGGCCCAAATTGAAAGAACTGTACATCAGTCAAAATCAAAGGACGAAAATCTATAATTAAATAGATAGGGTAAACATGATATCATGGAAATATGAGTGTAATCTAAAGAATAATACATCATTAATTTTCCTAATATAGAAAGAAGAGGGAAACAATCCCCTTTGACATATATGGTGCATGTGGCACCTTTTATCCAAATGTAGTAATATTTAGAATATGTTCAGGAAATTAGGCCATGCCAGCCGATTTAGGGTGAGATTGAACATACCGCACGCATCCTCAAGTCATCTGGTACGCTGAGATGGAATGTCTAGAGGATGCCACGAGGTCCTGACGTGTCCGCACACTATACACTCTATGAACAGAAGAAAACCCTCAAATAAGCTAAAATAAAAATGAATTCATGGTGATTTCGGCCAGGTGATTAAAGAAGGCAGATGACCTGGCATAAGAGATGAGATAACATCTCATTAAATTAGTTACCTTGTTGTCCATGAGAAAGAACTCTCAGTAGTGCAGATTCCACAATCGAGCGGATCTGGGTCGACCGCGAGCAGCGTCGAGAAAGTCGATGGCTATAGGCGGTGGCAAGCGGAAGTGGCAAAATGCGGTGGGCTTTACCGGTAGCCTGGCGGCGGTGGTAGGCATCGAGCTAAGTGGTTACCGCCGCGATAGGTAGTGCCATGCATAGACGCGGAGGAGCTTGTGCAGGTGAGAATGGGGACTGGAGGGGGTGGCGGGCAGGGTGAGTGTTTTTGTGACGTGGGGACGGTGAGGGTTTTCCTTTTTCTTTTTTGAATTAGGTGGCGAGGGTTTTCTATCCCACAAATAATTTCGGAGGCAACGGTTTGCTGGAGCCACCCGTGTGTGATTGACACCACAAGCAAAATGAAAGCCATTGCGCAAGGTTCCAATTTTGGGAACCGTGTGTGATTGACGCAAAAGGCAAAATGAAAGTCATTGCACACGCTTCCAGTTTTGGAACCGTGTGTGATTGACGTACTACCTCCGTCCTGATTTATTGGTCCCATTTGTAATTTGTACCAAATTTTGACCAAATATTTAACTAAGAAATGTTTATGCATGCCACCAAAAATTATATCATTGAACACTATGTTCAAATACGCACCAACGATATAATTCTTGCTAATCCGCACTAACATTTTGTCGGTTAAATCTTTAGTCAACATTTAACGCAAATTACAAAGGGGACCAATAAACGAGGACGGAGGTAGATTGCATGAATCGAACTGTTTGCATCCATATCCCACTGTTAGACATAAGTAAATATAGATTAAACATACTTAGACATAGATAATAAACGTACACGTACACAAGCATAGTTCAACCATAAGTACACAGTTCAACCGTCATTAAGCATTGCTTAAGCGTACATAGTTTGATCTGACATCTCATCTCACATGCCGGCACGATCCTGAAGCTTCTCCAGGTACTCGGCGTATGCGCCGTGCTCCACCCTACGAGAATATTTCTGCTTGAAGGAGCCAACGACCTGTCCTCTTTCATGCGCCAGAACACTTTGATATGCGTCATGAAGCTTGTAGTAGAAAAATGGGCATCGATAGCCGCCGTCCCAAGTCCTAATACGCCTGTTATGCTTTCCCGCATAAAGCTCCCTTAGGATTTACCTCTTGT
Source organism: Secale cereale (assembly GCA_902687465.1). Lineage (NCBI taxonomy): Eukaryota > Viridiplantae > Streptophyta > Magnoliopsida > Poales > Poaceae > Secale > Secale cereale. The sequence continues at coordinate 165,444,430 of LR738709.1, forward strand.
ACCTCATCTGGATTTCTTCATCCTCAATGTCCACATCGTGAGACAGCACCTAGCTATAAAAATAGTAAACTAAATTTAGCATCAAATCAATTTTTAAGTGTCGTGAAGTAGGATTAGGAATTTATGGCTATTTATTTATACATATCCAGAGATTATGGTTCTATTTTTAAGCACATTTGTCCATGTATAGACAAATCTTGAAGAAAATAATGGCACAAATATTTGTAGGTCATTCAAAATCAATTGTCAAGTCTTGGCTAGGAAATATTAGCGCGAACACTAATCATAGTCAGATTACTAGCAGAAATCATTTGCACAGATGAAACAACTAATCACTTATTACTTGTACTATTCAAACAATCATTACACTACACGGATCTAACGAAACTTACTCAGATTTCATGGATTGGGAGAACATAATCATAGGATTTCCATTCCAAAAAGTGGGAGGCAGGAGTAACCAAAGAAACCCTAGGATCTATTTGACACATAAATGGGTATAGATAACTAACCAGCTATCCGTCGTCGTCGGAGTCGTCGCCGAAGTGGTCGTCGGAGTCATCGCCGGGGTCTTCACCAGAGTCGGTGTGGAAATCCGCCTCCGGCTGTGGAAGCTCGACGCCGTCAATGACGTCAGGGTGCAGCGATAACTCGCCGGCGGTGATGGCAACCTCTGTACCCATCTTCACGATGTGCTCCGGTGCTTTAGCAGCCCCGGCGTCGCCACTCCCTCCGATGGGCGTTTCGGCGGCATCCTCATACACTGATGGCTTTGAGGACTTAGAGCGGCGTCGAGGATGCAAGCGGAGAGAGGGGATTGTGTGTGCAGCGAGGATGGGGGTGCGGCCGCTTGGGCGCACCATTAATATGGAGTAGTGGGAATTGTGGGAGAGAGGCGGGCGGCGGTCAAACCGAGGGCTCGCCTCCTGGTGAACCTGCACACCGAACTGCTGGCATGCCTACCAAAGATTCACACAGCTACTCGCACGCTTCCCGATGACACTATGCAGCGAGCACGCCTCCTTCAATTCACACACCTGCACACATGCCTCCCGGTCTGCCTGCGCGGCGGACTGCTAGCATGTGTCCCGTCAAATCACACCTGCTCGCACGACACACGGGTCACGCGGCGGCACATATATTGTTTTTATATTTGGATGATTAATGCTGTCGCTTTATTGCTTAACCGAAGCATGGTACGTATCCATTGTTGACCTAACGCTCACGGTTCAAATAAATAATCTCTTTGGGATATTGGTTCCCAATTATTAATAATCTCCCGTTTGTAATTAGATAAAGATCATACATCAATAATGGTCTCAAATTTGACAAAAAAAGTACAATGCCATTTTGTATTGGTGTCCATATGACAACACGATAAGTTTATGAACTTCAAATAAGTTTTGGATGTACTAGAATTTAAAAATCAAGATTCTCAATGTTTGAAATTTGTTGCATGGGGAGTAAACATGCACCCAGTGAGACACATGTGTTTTTGCAATCCATTTAGGTGCACCGTCATGTGTGCATGTAGCTCAAATTTAATATTTGCACATTATACCCGTAGAAAATCAATCAATTATAATGTACTAATACGTCTTAATTATCTCTGTTTTTTCAAAATTAAAATGTCCCTTCTTTGGTAACATATGTTCACCGCGGGATAATTAATTTAACATGCATCGTGGTTGAGGTGGATTCGCGGTGTGTGTGTGGGTGTGTGCGTCTAGGGGTGGCGGGTGTCTCGCAGTACACTACGAGTTGTGAGCCACCGTGTGGGTTGGCCGTTTTGTTAGACAGGCCGGTGGCACATCATAGTCGTGAATTCGCTATTTAAAACATTACACAACCCTTTCATACATACATGATTTCGCCACATGCAGTCGATGGTTGTCCTACACCACACTTGATACTCGCGTGTGACGCTTTCTGTGGGCCCACGAGGTCGTCATCCATCACTTTGACGAACAGCCGGTAGTAAGGTTAATTTGACTAGCAAGGTAGAATCTTTTTTGTTTGTGTTATGGTGCTATATAGCATGCGTTGAAGAGGTGGGAGGGGGTTATCCCTTTTGCTTGTAATACGGTATATATATAGGTCATGCTCTTGGATGAAATGCATATGATACAGTTTGAGCACACACACTTGCATGTGTATGCATGAATCCGTCCCATCGAGTCGAAGTGGCTAGTACAACGACACGTCATGAACCAATCTCGCTCTGTGTGGGGAGTGTACAATTTTTGACGCACGCGCCACATCAATGTTGTGAAATGGTATTCAAACATGCATGCACATATCACCTCCATACATATGCATGTAGTGGTTGCCTTCGAACGGTACACTCGCTCGCGTTGTTATCGGCGATAAGCCTATATATTCGTGGGCCCGCATGGACATCCATGCATGATCACCTTGACCAACAACAAGATAGGTTACCATGGCGGATTATTCATTTGGTTTGTGTTATCGTAGTATAGGTCATGGTGAGATTCAAATCTAATTAAGTTTGAGCACATATACTATGCACACATGCATGCATGAATCCCCATCGTTCGCTTGAAGTGTGGTGTAACATACATATGCATTGTCAACCTAACCCTCACTCATCAGTGTGGGGATTTCTAGTTCGAAATCACGGTGCCACATCAAAGTTGTTCCATTGTGTACTCAAAAACACACCTCTCCATACATATGTTTGGGCCACACGCATGCAGTGGTTGTCTTCGGGGACTAGCTACTTGCGTGATTGTTGGCGAGCTAGCCCATCTCCGGGGTCGCATGGACGGCCATCACTTTGACCAACAACAAGAGAGAGGTTGTAAGACCAAGGTGGATTATTCTTGGTTCGTTTTATGATCCATCTTGGTGAGATATGCCTCTCTGGCCTGCTGACTGAAAGTGCGTGTTTGTGTGTGTGTGGGGGGG
>LR738709.1:165447629-165474630 GCA_902687465.1 Secale cereale
GGGGGCACGCATTCATAGCTTAGGATTCCCTTCGTGCTGACACGAGGGGGGCAAGCAATACTGTGCGCTTTGCGAGATAGGTGCCACATCGAAGTTGCATTAGGTATTTGAAAATCAAACCACCCTTTTCATACATAAATTTGGTCCACATGCAAGTGAGTTCGTGTTATGACCCTCTCCCGTGTCATTTTTCACCAAATTTATGAACATTAGACAAGTTGGATGACGCAACAGACATGGTTCACTCAAACTAACCGTGTGCATTGGGCTCCATGAGGCTTCCCCTCTCAAAAATATGTACCCGCCTGCAGCTTGTTTTTGTTTGATAATACACGGTTATTGTGTTTCGACCGTGTGTGTTGTTTCTTGTTCCAATGCCACCTACATCCCTTGAAAACATCTGCCCGCCTCGAGGGTTTTTCTATTTCATAACACATGGTTGTTATCTCCGGACCGTGTGCGATGCACCATCATCAAAATTTTCAATAGCCCCGACATTTCACTCCCACGTTTGAACTCCCGCGTAGTAAAAAATTTAGTACTCGCGTCATTTCCTCAAACACAGGCCCGCCCCCCCTCCACACACACACACACATCAAAACCTGCTCGGGTGTGCGCGCACACACACCCCATCCCTCGCTTGAAACCCTAGCAAGGTCCCCGCCGCCGCCGCCGCAAGGCCTCCATTGTCAACATCTGCCGGTTTGCCCATGCAGCTTACCCATCAATCTCCATACCCAGGCCGCCCTGAGTTTCTTAGATGTCGCCTGCCAAACGCCCCCTTTCCCACATATCCCCATCCCCATCCCCCACTCCAGAGTGCCGTAGCCTAAGCCCGACAACGCTTCTCGTGGAGCTCAAGGAGCGATTGGCCCAAAAGAGGTGTATCGGTGTCTCTTCGCCCGACGTCGCCGAGGAAGATGATGACTATTACTGGTGGCAGGCACTCAAGTAGTGGGGTAGAGTATGCGGGCATGTCTCATCCATGGCCCCACTGCTGATCTCCTCTGGCTCGCTGTCAACAATTTTCCATCCTACATCACCATCGAGCCCCTTTTGTCATTTCTGAAGGACACGTTCTGTGATGCTGGCTTGGGATGCACAGCTTCCAAGTCAGACCTCATCGACGACGACCACGAGGAGGGCACCCTCTCTCGCTCTTCCAAGGGGAAAGAGCCCATCTTCTCTTACAAGGGGAAAGCGCCCGTCTATGACATCAGGGAGGGCACCCTATAGTCATGCTCTTCCAAGGGGAAGGAGCCCATCTACGACAACATGGAGCGCATCCAGGGTCCATGCTCTTCCCATGGGAATGAGCCCATCTGTGACAAGTGAGGAAACCCATGATTTGTTTTGCCGTGCCTCTTCACAGGGTCAAACCCATGATTTGTTTTGTCGAGTCCCTTTTGTAGTGTAGTGAGAATATGTCCAGTTTTAATTGCTATATCTGGTTGTTTGCAGTATGCCTTTTTTATTTCAGTTTTTCACAACGGGATGCTCTATATGTGCAATTATTTAGTGTGTAGTACATTTCATCAATCCAGTTTTAAACACACCGATAGGAATGCATATATTTGCTTGTTGTGAAGCCTGTTATAGCTAGCATATGTCTGTTTTATAGTTTTTTGATTGTTCGGTTGTTTGTAGTTAGCATATGTCCAGTTTCAAATGCTATCATTGGTTGTTCGTAGTATGCCTTGTTTATTCCAGTTATTCACAACGTGATGTTCTACATGTGCAAGTATGAACTGTCCAGTTCAATTTCATCAGTACCAGTTTCAACAATACCACTATGAATGACTAAATTTGGTTGCTGCATCTTGTACTTGACACACATTTCCATTTTATTTAACAATAACCAGTGTACTTGGACCGGCACAATACCAGTTTGAATGACTATGTTTGCTTGTTGTTAAATGTTAGGCCTATTGAAGTTAACACACCTTTCCACTTGTTTTCCTTTACTAGCGTGCTTAAACCTACACATTGAAGCTATATTTTGGAGACTATTTTGTCTGCCATGGATAATTTTGGTTCATGTTTAGCCTGTTGTGCTTAACATGCTTCTCGATGTACCTACAGAGGACAATTTTGGGAACGACTATTGTGTTCCATCGAGGTTAGTTTCATCCCATGGCTTCTATATGCTCACTGTTCAGGATATCGGTAGCTGGTACCATATAGGCCGGGAGCTGATAAGGGACTAATCAGTGAATCGGACTTTTAACTGAATATATCTACAACCCATTTATCATTAAGTTAACTAGGGCCATATGTAATATATCCGAGGCTGCAAAGCGACATGTACTGTACTTAATGTCAAAAGATGCAATCCTAGGCTACATAGCAAAAAGAAAGAGTGGTAATGTCCTGATGATGTCTAGATATACGTAGAAGAGCAGCAACAACAACAACAACACAACCCTGTTTCGATACTCAACTTAGCTAGAGGTTAGAGTTAGTTTCTAGCTCATGACTAACCCTGAACAAATTCCATCCAAATAGTTGTTTTGATGGCAAGGTTAGATTGACAATAAATGCACTAGGAGAACTAGCTCCAATTAGCACCTCTTGGTTTGGATAGTTTTTTTGGGTGGGTTATAGATGCAACTAGCTCAAACAAGCCCTCATGTTTAGATATACTTTAGGGCTATTTGATCCCGAACTATCTCAAACTACTATAACCCATGGATACAACATCAGTTAATCAATCGATACTTTGTAAGAATGCAATAAACTCCTTCCGGCCCATAATATAAGATGTTATTCATCTAATATGTGAGTATATTGGATGTTATAAGATATTATAAAAGAGTGTTGTACTACATCATTGTGCAATTGCTGTTTAGCTTCTAATATTAACTTGGTGCTTTTAGCTACATATGTCATTGGTAAAGATCCGCGCTTCGGTCCTTTATGCGTATGGGGCAATGAGATATCGATCAATCAACATCAAGTGAGGAAGCTGATAAAGATTGCTAGTAAAATGGGTCCAAATATGGCAACTGAACTATTTGTTTACACTTTATGCAAGACAATAGCGAACTGCAGGATGGTAAGCAAGAACTTTGCAGCCTTCTTTTTACTACCCATAATGAGTTTTGATAGATGACAATGTCTGATCTTTTTCCTTTACAGTGGTTGCCAAAGTAGTTACTCAAGATTACCTCTCAAACTACATGATTGGTGAGCATGCAAAGGTTAAAGTATTTTGACCAGAACACTATGATTATCTAGATGTTTTCATAAAGACCGTGACGGATGGGCGGTCGGCCATCACAAGGGGTTGGACTAGAGTCGTGCGTGACTTTTGCATGGAAGAGGGCACAATATGGGCATTCCACTTCACCTTGTTCAGCAACCAGAATGTATTTCGCCTCTTTCTTTACCATCTTTAATAGTACAAGTATGCAACTGTGGTTCATCATTCTTTATTTGGTTCTTATGTAATTCTTGAACATATGTACATATGAAACGAATAATGTATTGGTTGTTTGAACCTGATGGATATGGATAAAGCTATAGCATACATTCAAATTCAAATTCAAATCCGGTACAATTTGAAATAGAAGCAATTAAATTACGGTGAAATTACGCTCTCCAGGTCATTACGGCACACATAGTTGGTAAAACACAAACGTTTGCAATATACACCATAATCCGAGACAGTTCACAGAGAGGAAACATGTGCAAGCATGCACACAGTTGTCGTTTGCAAAGCGTGTGCGATGTCAGACAATATCACAAACCGTGTGGCCAAACTAAACGTTTGTGATAGTTGCCTTATCGTTCACGATTCGCAACCATGAACTATTTCTGATGAAGTATGCCTCATAAATGTTGCACCACAGAATAGCGTGTGTGATAGTTGTCGTGTACGACGATGTTACGATGGTCCGACGTTTCGTAATCCTATCCGACACTCGTACGATGATTAGCTAATCTTCTTAATTATCTATCACATACGGTTTGTGGGTGTGTGTTTGTATGCTTATCATACACGTTCAATAATACTGAACCCTTTGTGATGGGTCGTGCATCGTGAACGTAGCACCAAAGAATACTGACTGCGATGTCAATGCGAGCACAAACTAGTAGGAGTACAGTATATGCATCTTGGCTCCCTATCCCCGACGATTTCTGGGTCATGTGGGAAGGACCCCCCTATCGTCGTCACTCACTTTGCGACGGTTTCGAACGCCATCGCGGAAAGGGGTTAAAACCCGTTTGTAAAGCGCCAACGCGTACCAGTGATGTGTGGTCTTTTTAGAAATTTTGAAACTTCAAAATGTGATTTTGAAATTTTTCAAAATAAAGAGCTTCATAGAGCTCGTCCCCCATTTAGTGTTTTCGAGGGCAGAACATCAACTTTCTCATGGATGCCTCAGCTTTACTGTGCCTTAGTACAACACGGTACAAATTAGGAGGCGCTAAGAAATTCCTATGAAAGACAAGAAAATACCTTTAAAATGAAACAACGCATCTATAGAAAATGCTATAAATAATCATGAAGGGATAAGCCTATCTGGACACTTTTAGAAATTGCCTCTGATTCTCGGATCTTTGAGGCGATTTACTAAAATGCCTTTATAACTACACCTACCAAAAAGGATGAGAGTGATTTACTTGATTGTTGTGGGCACACACCTCTCATCGACAAATACTACTTGGTTGATGTGCTTACTACTCCAAATCCATGCCACGTTCTTTAAAATTTGCCCTATGGTCATCCAATTATTGTCCTTTATCTAAATTCATGTCAAGTTCTTCCCATCCTCAACCAGATCATGTAGATCTTCAACTTGATTCCTATTCTATACAATTTTCCCTAATAGATACCATTTTCATTTCCTTTTTAAACAATAAAGATAGCCGCATATTCAATTTTTAATGGCTAAACTTAATGCTTGGACACCGTCCGAGCTAGTTCTGTCATTTGTTTCTAAATAAATTGCTATTGCCATTTTCTTCTATGTGCATAGCGCGAGTCCCTATTTCGAGTTACGAGAAATTTGCTGCACCGCCCCCAAGTCCACTTGCTTCGCAAACAGATACAGTTCTTCTTCCATGGTCTGTTCGACTCTTGTCCTTTGCTCTAACTGCCATCGTTGAGACCCCTCCATTTTCACATGTACAACTTGTTTGTGTGCCGCATTTTCCTCTTCTCCTGCACCTCTAGTCATGCTACCCGAGTAAAACCCAATGGCATTGGATTCAGTGGATGAAATTGAATCAATTCTATTTTATTCGGCTTAATCTTGTTCAAATCACCCTTCAATGAAACCTTTTTGACTGAACCCAAAGTTTCATATTCCTAGTACTCAATCTTTTATGACTTTAGAGGGTTATATAGGCATGAAAATGTTTTGAAGAATAGTACCTTCTCCCTCCATTTCACACCACTTTGAAGAGAAAAGATCGTAAGCTCTAACTAACTCCAGCATCCAATCCAACTTATGTGAATTGCCGTTCATATCAAACATACATGCAGACCCTTCTAGGCGCCAATCCAAAGAGGCGCCCCATGGAGGCGGATGACGAGGTAAAATGGATTGCTTGAGGTGGCCTCCCCATGCTAAAGTAGTTGGAAGATGCCCTCCATCACCGGCCTGGCAAGCGCGTGCAGCTCCTTGAGCTGTGTGAGATTGTCTCCAGAAATCACAGGAAAGACAACACCACCTGAGGAACGACAGCGGGGCAAGCAGGAAGCCAATAACTTCGAATCCAAAGACAAAATACATAGACTGGGACGAAGCGAAGACTGCGAAAGATAGTGATAGCTAGGGGTCTCATCCAACTAGTCACTCTCATCGCACTTACGCCTGGCCCAACCATCCACGAAATCTCATGCTGAAAGTGCAACTAATCCTCGGGTGGTTTTGGTAATTCATAACAACATATAGCTCATTGAACTAATATCCATTCAGTTTTAATATTTCATAAAGTTCAGTGAATGGCATGGCATGGACTAGAGATCTGGAACCCTCAAAATTCTAAGGACACATATTGGCAAAAGATCAAGACTCTTCATTTCTATTTTAGTGATCCAAGATCACATTGAGTCCATAGGAAAGCCAATACTATTAAAAGGGGATGAGGTGTTGCTTAATGACTTTCTTGCTCAAATGCTTAGTGATATTGCTCCAAAACCCTCAACCACTTTCTCACTCCAAATATGTCAAAACCCTAAACTCCAACTCAGCCCCACCGATATTTCCTACCCGGCGCCACCGAGTTCATATGACATAGCCACTGCCAAAACCCTAACAGTTTGGTCACACCGATACAGATCTCGGTCTCACCGAGATGGCCTTGTCATTCTCTGTTCCCTGTTGCAATTTTTTCTGTCTCACCGAAATAGCAATCGGTCTCACCGAGTTAGCTTGACATTTTCTCTGTTGCCTTATTGCTTCACTTTGGTCTCACCGAGTTGATGTAGTCGGTGCCACTGAGTTGCTGTTTTCCCTAAGCCCTAGCACATTGGTCCCACCGATTTGTTCCAGTAAGTTCAACCGAGATTCCTAACGTTCACATTTTGAACTGAATCGGTCTCACCGAGTTCTTCTATTCAGGCTGACCGAGTTGGTTCAAATGTGTGTAACGGTTGGATTTTGTGTGGAGGCTATATATACCCCTCCACCCCCTTCTCCATATGTGAGATAGCCATCAGAACGTGCCTACACTTCCAGCATACATTTTCTGAGAGAGAACCACCTACTCATGTGTTGAGATAAAGACATACCAATCCTACCACAAGAAATCTTGTTTTTTAGACTTCCCCAAGTTGCTTTCCACTCAAATCATCCTTCCACCATATCCAAATCTGTCAGAGAGAGTTGAGTGTTGGGGAGACTATCATTTGAAGCACCAGAGCAAGGAGTTCATCATCTACACACCATCTATTACCTTTTGGAGAGTGGTGCCTCCTATATTGGTTAGGTATTGCTTGGGAGCCTCCGACAAGATTGTGGAGTTGAACCATGAAGTTTGTAAGGGTTAGAAGATCGCCTACTTCGTGAATAACTACCCGGGTGAGGCAAGTCCTTCATGGGCGATGGCCATGGTGGGATAGACAAGGTTGCTTCTTCGTGCACCCTTCATGGATGGAGCCCTCCGTGGACTCGCACATCAGTTACCCTTCATGGGTTGAAGTCTCCATCAATGTGGATGTACAATAGCGCCATCTATCAGAACCACGCCAAAAATCTCAGTGTCATCATTGCGTTTGCACTCTCCGAACCCTTACGTTTACCTTCATATGCAATGTTTTACTTTCTGCTGCTACACTCTTAGAATTGCATGTGTGGGTTGTTTGCATGACTTGTGCTAATTGCTAAAATCTTCCCACAACTAAAATTAGGAAAATGTTAGATTTTAATTTGTTCAAGTAGTATAATCATCCCCCCTCTAGACCTACTTTCGATCATACAAGTGGTATCCGAGCTTTGGTCGCCATTTTCCTTGATTTCCATACCTTTGGTGATCATAACGTTGGTTTCACAACCTAGGAGAGTATGGCTTCTAGCGAGGGAAATAACCACCGTAGAGGTCCTTATTTTGATGGTACTAATTTTACTAGTTGGAAGCATAAGATGAGAATGCATATTCTTGGTCATAATTAACCCTATCGTTTGGGATGTTATTCGTATTGGCTTGCAAGGTAAATACTTCGAGGATGGAAGAGAACCAGATCGTGAAGCGACAGCGGAAGAAATGAAGATGTTGCAATACAATTCTCAAGCTTGCAATATTCTCTTCAGTGGATTGTGCCCCGAAGAATTCAACAAAATCAGCCGCCTTGAGACTGCAAAGGATATTTGGGATACTTTGGTTGATATACAGGAAGGTACCAAGTCCATCAAGGAATCCAAATTGGATGTGCTTCAAAGTCAACTTGACAAGTTAAAGATGAAGGGTGGTGAAGGAGTCGCCAAGATGTACTCTAGGCTTGCTCTCCTCACAAATGAGATTGCCGGCTTAGGAAGCGAAGATATGACCGAAAAATTCATCATCAAGAAGATCCTAAGAGCCTTGGATGGAAAATTTTATATCGTGTGCACATTGATCCAAAACATGCCCAACTACAAAGATCTCAGCCCAATGGAAGTCATTGGTAGAACTGTTGCTCATGAGATGTCGCTCAAGGATAAGGAAGATCTCCACAACAAGTCTAGTGGTGCATACAAAGCTTTATGTGATGCTCCTACATCATCAAGTGATAAAAAAATCTTCAATGAAGAATTGAGCATGATGGTGAAGAACCTGAACAAGTTCTACAAGAATAGAAGCAAAGAGAGAAGCTCCAAGTCAAGATCCTACAATGACAAAAGATATTCTAGTCGTGACCATAATTGCTACAATTGTGGAAGACCCTAACACTACTCCAATGAGTGTATGGCTACCTACAAGAAAAGAGAAGATTCACCAAAAAGGAGGAGTAGAAGAGATGAATCACCTCCAAGAGAGAGAAGGAGTAGATATGATCATTATGAACGAAGACCCTCTCATAGAAGCAATGATTTGGAAAGGAAGGACAAGTCATCAAAGAGCTACACAAGTCGAAGACATCAAGCGCACATTAGTGAATGGGTGTCCGGCTCTGACTCCGACAACTACTCCGAGAGAAGCTATCACTCCGACTCCGAATAAACTCAAGATGAAGGTGTTTCCGGGCTTGCACTTGTGTCATCCAACTCCTACGACATATTTGACTCACCAAATGAAGGAATTGGAAGATGCTTCATGGCTAAAGGCCCTAAGGTATCACACCCCGAGTATCTTGATTTCAATAGTGATGAAGATGATTTGCTAGGTGATGATGACTTACTTGTTGACAATACTAGTGATGAAAACTAGGATGAACTTGCTAATGATCATGCTAATCAAGATGAAACGAATGACAATGATAAGAAGAAGATTGAGCATCTAACTAAAGAACTAAACACTCTTAAGTTAGCTCATGAAACAACTCTAGAGGATCGTAGAGAAATCCAAAGGACTCATGAGAAGCTACACTTCGAGAAGCTAAATTTAGAGCAAGAGCACGAGTTCCTAAAAGCTATCAATGATGATCTTCGAAAGAAGAGTTCTTCGTATCTTGCCAAATGCATCCACTTGTTTACTTATATGCCACAAGTAAAATCTAGCAACAAGAACAAGAAATATTCTTCCTCTAGTAGTAACAATAACCATGTTAAATCGAATATTGTTGCTTCTAGTAGTTCTCTTGGTTCCACTAATGATTCTCTTAGCCAAGTCACACTTGAGCAAGAAAATAGCTTATTGAAGGGAATTATAGAGAAAGGTGTTTACAGGAGCCTTGCCCGAAGTAAGCAATTTTTGGAAATTGTATGCAAGCAAGGAAGGCATCGGAAGAATCAAGGTGTTGGTTTTGCACGAAAGTTCAATGCCAATGGAGTTGAGTGGGAAGAAGGTCAATACGCCCACATGAAGTTTGTTCCTCAACAAGAGAAGTATGATCCTACTTCTTTCAAGGGAACACAAGCTCGGGATGATTCCACCACAAGACCACAAGCTAAAAGACAAGGATAATCTTCAAGAAGAGATTGATTCATTTGAAGAAGCTCCTAAGGCCATGGTCAAGTGGGTTCCCACTACTACATCAAGTTGTACTTAATCAAGTACGACTACAACTCCAAGGATTCCCATCAAGTTGATGTGGATCCAAAAGAAGAAGAACTAGGTTCTTCTTGAGGGTGACTCCGCCAACATACTTCACTCATATTCATTTTCGCAAGGATATGTGCAATCAACTTTCAAATCTTGCAGTAGTTCATGGAGTGACAAACCCTCATGTTGGCAAGACAAGGGACAAGATAACCTAATGCTTTCATGGACATCATCGTATTTGTGTTTCACTCTATCAGTACTGGAATCAGCTTCTTTGCCGACTGCCATGCCAGACGGCAAAGGCATGCATGCCGGACGACAAAGTCCTTAGCCGTCAGCTAGCAGATGGCAAACTGTCTGTCTGAACGAGTGCCGGCAAAGGCCTTCTTTGCCGTCTCCTTCATAGAAGCGGATGGCAAACGGTTGAGCCGTCCACCATCGGAGGCCAGCAGAGGGCAAAGATCATGGAAGGCAGTGGGGTGGGGTGAGAGCCGTTAGGGGTTAACGGCGTGCTTTGCCGTCTACCAGCGGACGATAAAGAGGCAAAGTTGTTTGCCGTCTGCTGACAAACGACAAAGAGCTCAGCTCGGCCATCACTGGGAAGCTGTCACGTGGCCAGCTATGTCGTCTCCCAGCGGACGGCAAAGAGCATTGAATCTTTGCCGTCTGCTGGCGGACGGCATAACTGGCCCTGTTTGCCAGTCCTATTTGGGAACTTTGCCGTCTGCTGGCAGACGGCAATGTGCCCAAATAGGCAGCCCAGTGTTCCCAGCTTCTACAAGTAGCTGCCATGTGGCCTCTTTGCCGTGTGCTAGCAGTCGGCAAAGCTCTTTGCCGTCCGCTAGCAGACGACAAAGAGGCTATATATCCCCTGTTTTTATTTGAATCCATTTAATTTAGCAGGATTTCACACACAAATATACATACATACATATCCAACAACATATAACAGCATGTCCAACAACATATTTCATCAAATCGAACATATCCAACAACATAGTTCAACAAAGCCCAATCCAACATATCCATATATACATACATATCTAGAAACAAGTTTCCAACAACATATCCATATAGACATACATATCCAAACAAGTTTTCATAAACAACAAGGAAGCACCAGAAGAATAGTACACTCCATTAATGCAAGCTTCCTCATCTAAAGCAAATCTGCAAATTGGGAAAGATGAAAGTTAGAAGAAGAAGAAGAAGAAGAAGATGATGATGATGAAGACTAGCTAGAAGAAAAGGAAGAGGAGGAAAGGAAGAAGAAGAATTTATCTTCTCTTTCTTTCTCTCCTCTCCTATTCTTTATCTTCTTCTTTTCTAACTAATGTAGGTAAAAATGCCATTTTCGGGCTAAGTTAGGTAAAAATGCTAAGTGTGTAGGTAAATTTAGAGCTAAGCTAAGTAAATAGGTCATTTTGGAGCTAACGTAGGTTAAATGGATCATATTGGAGCTAACCTAGCTAAACTTGGTTATTTTTAGCTAACCTAGCTAATTATGCCATTTTTTTACCTAACTAAGCTTATTGTGTCATTTTAGAGGACAATAAGCTAAGTATATGACATTTATGAGGTTAGCAAGGTTATTATGCCATTTACGAATAAAAACAAGTAAGAGGAGGAAAAGAAGAAGAATAAGAACAACAACAACAAGAAGAAGAATCTTCTTATTCTTCTTCTTCTTCTTCTTCTTCTTCTTCTTCTTCTTTTCTTCCTATTCCTTCTTTTCTTCCTCTTCCTTGATTATCTTCATCTTATTATGTCATTTGTGGACTAAATAGGCTAAATTATGTCATAAATGGACTAAATAGGCTAAATAAGAAGAAAAATACCGTTATCACAGAGGTGAATAACCGGTCGGGATTCCGCCATTGGCAGACGCAAAAGGATTGGTCGATGCTTGTCGGGAGGCATGCTGCACCAAAGATCATTTCCAATAATGTCTCGTTAGCATGATGCAACTGAAATGTGAATATTAGTAACTAACGACCATTCAAATCAAACTCACTGTGGTTGCCGGAGCAATCTAGGGCATCGGTGGAGGGGTCTGGCGATTTTTCTCGCACATGGTCTACACATTTGGTTCTTACGAGTCAGTCATATTAGTTAGTAATGCGAACATTACGTGCATGGTTTGGCTAATATGCACGAGAAACGTACCACGAGGAGCTCGTATGGGGCCCGATGAGACGCCTCATTTCGGTTCCTCTCCTCCTCCAACAGCTTAGCCATCCTCTCCACCATCTCCCTCTCCCTCTCCGCCGCATCCTTTTTTCCTCCTCCAAAAGCGCCTGGGTGTTCAATCTCTCTTTCTCAACCAATGCGTGGAACACACCACTCCTCATTACCATTGTAATCATCGACGGACGCACACACAATGTAATGGAGGAAAGGTGCGAGAGTCCGTATAACTAACTGCAATGGCGAGCTCCACGGGCTGTGCATGATGCGTTATCTCAGGATCAGAGCTACTCTGGCGCTTCTTGATCTGTGGAAGAGTCCTAGGACAACGTATCAGTCCATCACCAATGGCCATGGAGCCATTGGACCTCCCGCCACTAGATATCATCACCAGCTCTGTATCAAAAGGATCCTGGCTCGGCTTAAAGTCCTCCCCTTTCCTCACCTTCCCGTCATCTCTGTACCTCACAATCTTGTGGTGGGAGGAGATGTTGGTGAAACTCTATGGATGATCTAGGTCAGACTCCGAGAATGGCTTGGCCTTCTTGTACAGGGCACTATGGGCCATGCCATAGAGGTCGAACAGATTTGGCACAGGCTTCTTGTGGTGGTGCGCCTGAGAGAGAGGAACAAAATATTAGTTAAGGGCTCAAACTAGCATGAAGAATGATATTGCTATGTAAATAGGTCATTTTGGAGCTAAGTAAGGTTATTATGTCATTTCCGAGGAAAATAAGCTAAGTTTAGGTTATTTTGGAAGTAACCAAGATTATTATGCCATTTTTGATAAAAGTATGCTAATTATGTCATTATTGAGCTATCCAAGGTCTGCGATTTATAAATTATCATATTATTTCCATAGTAGTTAATAGTGTATGTTGCAAAACAACTTTTCTTTCCGGGTCAAAGTTACCGTAGTATTTCCACGTAAATTAACAAGATCATGGTGCGTAAAAATAGTGTATTATGCACCAAAGAAACCCGTGGGAAAAACAACCCTATAACTACCCATCTATATACAATTGAGAAACAAATACCTTTGCATACGATGTATTACGTATGACGTGCATATGATTGTATAATCTCAGGTCCATTATTTACGTAAGGATTTCATCTAAAAGTGATTAGTTAGTATGGCACATGCATCAAATGCAAAAATATTGAATGTATGCACCATTAGTTGAAAGAAACGAGTTCAAAATACTTTATTGCTTCCTATAAGACATCTGAAGTGTTTGGTTGAGATGGTTCTCCCTACCTGTCCTCTCTTAAAAGAGCAGAGTTCGATTCCTGCTATATTGACCCTTTATTTTTGGATTTACAATGCTCTCTGGGCCCACAATACCAAAGTTGGAAACTGAACCCACAATCAACTCCCCACCTTCTCTAGTTTCAACGCGAGTCTCGTGCGGCAGCGATGCCTCAAACGAGAAAGTTTCCTTTTGAATCGCTAACTGCCCGCCCTAGTCGTTGGATCACGATCGCATGACTAAAAAGTCGTTTGGATCTATTGAAAATGTCCAGTCGAACGGATTTTAGCTTTCTCGTTGTATTATTATATTTAAGTATTAATAATTATGGAGTTTATATTCTATGTAATAACTGCTATGGTCCTAGAATATGCAATTCAGTGGAAAACTCATATGCATGTGTGAAATGATAAACGTTAAATAAAAGGTTCCTAATCTTGCCTCTGGGACTAGCTCAAGTGTTGTTGATGATCATGTTTTTTAGATCTTAGGATATCATTGAGTGTATCGATGATCCTAAAACAACATTGAGATTATAAATTTGGAAGAACGATCGTATTGAATCGACTCAATCTTGTCTGTTAGGAATTCAATAAATATCGTCTGTAATCAATTATAATAACACAAAGTGTTAACATGTTATTTTTCTCCTTAGATCATGAGAGTATCATGGTCACTTATTACCCTACGGTGGGCTTTGAGGTTCCCCAAATGTCACCTGTAACACGGTGATCATAACGACAACTTACAGGTTTATCGAAAAGTTTGACAAGTCACCGGATAGCTCGAGAGTGGGATTCTCCTCCGACGATTGAAAGACATTCTTAGGGCCCTCTCAATATTACAGCATCAATCAACTTCTGGCCATACATAGGTGACTTCGTCACGGGGATGCCGGAACACGACGACGAGAAAGAAGACAAAAACTAGTAACGATGATTTTGGTATAGTGAGCAGGGTGATGACTCAGGAGGATGTTGATGCAACCTGGATTTTGTAAAGTATAATGAAGCAAAGGGGTTGACACGATAACCAAAGGTTCACTCGAATATAATTCATGTACTCACAAGGACCGATATGAACGCCCACGGTTTCATTATCGGTCATTGAACGAACAGCTTCGTTCATGTTTGTGAGTTACCGAACCTACAGGCTCACAAGCTTAAGGCAATCGCGATCTTCTGTGTGTTAGTAGGACGCGAGTGATGATAATATATTTGTGGAATTGTTTAATTAATATTCAGAATAGTTCCGAGAGGATCCGGAAGAGTTTCGGTGTCACCGAAAGGGTTTTGGTGAATATCAGGTAATACTGGGTATTACCTATAAATTATATATATGCGGAAAATGTTTCCTAGGATGTTAAATTATATATAAAATGGTCTAAAAGTATTTATAACATTTATGTATTTCTTATAATATCAACGAGACTAAAACGACCAAGAGGTGGAAGGCACTGATAATCCACAACTGTAGGGGATCAATTATAACTTTTTCGATAAATAAGAATGCCGAACCCAACGAGGAGCTCAAGGTAGGATTTATATTCTCTCAAATTCTATCGACCACCGATACAACTCTACGCACACTTGACATTCTTTTTACCTAGAACAAGTATAAAACTATTTTGTAGGTGTGACGCTAGAACTACTTTGCAAGAATAAAATTAGGAGTACCTGCGAGATAATAATAGTTAGTTGTTTAGTAGAAGGACAGTGATAGGTTCCGAACTTTCATATATGTAGTATAGATCTGAACGTTCTAAATCCCACCCTCCCTCCCTTCCTCTAAATCCTAGCCTGCTTTTTTTTAAGGTGGATGAGAATAAGCGCTGCATGTTTGAACATGCGTGTATGCATGTAAAATAGAATTCGTGACATCACAAAGATTCCATAAAAATTGAAATTTAAAATGATTTGTAACTTAAATCGTCACTCCAATTGAAAATCTATTTTCACATAAAGAAATAGTCGTGACGAGATCTTCGAAAAGAGATCCCATGTTGGTATGTTTCGATGATATTTTTTTCAGGTCAAAAGTTATTAAGCTTGGTGTCGGTGTACTAAGGTAGGGGTACCTCAGTACCCCAACTTGTGCACGGGCAGTAGCAGCTTCCCGCGGCAGGGCCTACCACGTGCTCGCCGGAGACCTTTCTGCTCCATATAAAGCCATTCAAAAACAAAGTATACAAGACAGAAGATCGAGGCCCCGGCAAGTGGAGCTTGCCGAGAAGGCCGTCCCAGGCTCAAGATTACCTCGCTAGCACAAGACCCTGGCAAGAGGAGCTTGCCAGGAAGACTAGAAGATCACATTTCAGAAGATATGCCTCGGCGCAGCATGCGCCACGGCAGGGCCCGGGGAGCGACAAGCTTCAGAGCCCGACAAGCTTCCGGGCCCGGCAAGGTCAAGGCCCCGGCAAGGTGCTTGCCGGGGAGAGTTACGCTGTGTGCCCGCGCTCCAGCTCATCGAACCACGCGTCGCCCTGGGGCCACTCCAGGGACGCGTGGCGGATGGCTGTGCAGCCTGGGGGACACGGTGGCACTCCACGGTGATAAAGCCATCGCCGTGGCAAACGGAGACGCAAGGGCGGGCGCTTTTGGGGTCGACGGCGACGGGCATTAAATGCTCTTGTCCCCCACTGTCAAAGTAGGTGGTGACCACTGTTCATCCACTGTTGCTCCACTATTCCCGCACTGTTACAACTACCACCACTATTACATTTTTACCCTTTCTCCTACGTTGACACCTGTCGGTGACCCCTTGAGCTATAAAAGGAGGCCCATGCACAACGTAGAAAGGGTTCGGAACTTAGATCGCTCATTCGCTCGGTGTAGCTAGTTCTTCAAGCTCTCGAGCTCCCACATCCAATACAATCTAAGCAGGAGTAGGGTTTTACGCGTTCATCGCGGCCCGAACCTGGGTAAACTGCCCGCGTGTGCACTACGATCTGCTCTTTGTGCTCCCTCCGCTCCCTCACCGCAACGACAAGGGGCTCCGATCCCATAGGTGCTCGTGGTGGACAGTTTCCCCCGACATCTTTGGCGCGCCAGGTTCTCAAATGTCTCTTCCAAATCTTGGATCAGTGTATCTTTGCTCTTGCTCTTCACCACGATATCATCCATGTAAGCCTCTACATTTCTGTGGATCTGTGGCTCAAAAGCAGTGTGCACTACCCTTGCAAATGTTGAGCCTGCATTCTTCAATCCGAAGGGCATGCGTATGAAGCAATATGTGCCACATGGAGTGATAAATGCAGTCTTCTCTTCATCTTCTTTGGCCATAAAGATCTGGTGGTAGCCTGAATATGCATCAAGGAAAGAGAGCAGCTCACATCCAGCGGTGGAGTCAACAATCTGGTCAATGCGCGGCAAGGGGAATGGATCCTTGGGACATGCTTTATTCACATCGGTGAAGTCTATACACAGTCTCCACTTCCCGTTGGCCTTACGCACGACAACTGGATTTGCTAACCACGTGGGATGGATCACGCCTCTAACCAGGCCTGCGCTGCCGTCGAGGACGTTCCATCGAGCTCCACCGACAAGAACAAGAAAGGAATGGCCGCTCCACCGGCAACCAAGAAGGTGTCCGCCAAGGAGGACGGCACTGGTGGTACCTTCACCATCAGTGCCACGCTTGACAGCAAATAGGAAAGCGCGCTCGTTGCCTTCCTGCGGGCGAATGTCGATGTGTTTGCCTGGCAACCATCTGACATCCCCGGTGTTCCCAGGAAGGTAATTGAGCACAAGCTTGCTGTTTGTCCTCATGCGCGGCCCGTCAAGCAGAAGGTCAGAAAGCAGGTGGTGGAGCGCCAAGAATTCATTGCCGAAGAGATCAAGAAGCTAGAAGCAGCAGGCTTGGTTAGAGGCGTGATCCATCCCACGTGGTTAGCAAATCCAGTTGTCGTGCGTAAGGCCAACGGGAAGTGGAGATTGTGTATAGACTTCACCGATGTGAATAAAGCATGTCCCAAGGATCCATTCCCCTTGCCGCGCATTGACCAGATTGTTGACTCCACCGCTGGATGTGAGCTGCTCTCTTTCCTTGATGCATATTCAGGCTACCACCAGATCTTTATGGCCAAAGAAGATGAAGAGAAGACTGCATTTATCACTCCATGTGGCACATATTGCTTCATACGCATGCCCTTCGGATTGAAGAATGCAGGCTCAACATTTGCAAGGGTAGTGCACACTGCTTTTGAGCCACAGATCCACAGAAATGTAGAGGCTTACATGGATGATATCGTGGTGAAGAGCAAGAGCAAAGATACACTGATCCAAGATTTGGAAGAGACATTTGAGAACCTGCGCAAGATCCAGCTTAAGTTGAACCCCGAGAAGTGCGTCTTTGGAGTCCCCTCCGGCAAGCTTCTCGGGTTCTTTGTGTCACAGAGGGGGATTGAAGCCAACCCCGACAAGATAAAAGCCATCGAGCAGGTCGAAGCCCCGAAGCGCGTCAAGGACGTAAGGAGACTTGCAGGTTGTGTGGCTGCCCTCAGTAGGTTCATTTCAGGCACATGAGATAACAGTGGTCACTCGTTTTCCGCTAAAGAGAATATTGCACAATCGAGAAGCAACAGGCAGGATCGTTGAGTGGGCACTGGAACTGTCGAGCTTTGGACTCAAGTTTGAAAGTACTTCAACCATACAGAGCCGAGCTTTGGCAGAATTCATAGTTGAATGGACCCCGACGCCCGATGAGGAAGTTCCAGTGACAAGTGTACCCGTACAAGAAGCGACAAGTGAATGGGTGATGTACTTTGATGGTGCCTTCTCGCTGCAAGGCGCCGGTGCCGGCGTGGTACTCATCGCGCCCACCGGAGAGCACCTCAAGTATGTTATCCAGATGCACTTTCCCAGGGAGGAGGCGACAAACAACACTGCTGAGTATGAAGGCTTGCTTGCCGGCCTCAGGATTGCGGCCGAACTTGGGATCAGGAAGCTGATTGTCCGGGGAGATTCTCAGTTGGTGGTCCGACAAGTTAACAAGAGTTACCAGAGCCCTTTGATGGAAGCTTATGTAGATGAAGTGAGGAAACTTGAAGAACACTTTGAAGGTCTGCAAATGGAGCACGTTCCAAGAGCTCCGAATGACATTGCAGATGGCCTTTCAAAGTGTGCTGCGATGAAGTTACCTGTGGAACCAGGGACCTTCTTGCTCAAGCTGACTCAACCATCCGTTACACCATCAATTGGGCAGTCCAAGAAGAGAAAGTTGGTCTTCGGCGACTACTTGCCGGCGGATCTTCCTGAAGCCGCCGCCAAGGTCCCCAAGATCAACGATCAGAACGCTGAGGAACAGTTTGCTCCTGCAGATCCTCGGGTCTGTACAGTTGAAGCAAACGTTCCCGACAAGCCTCGCCCCGGGGAGCTTGCCGGGGGACCATCAGCTCCGGCAGAACCAGAGGTTCTTGCCGTGGAAGCTGGGGTTCCCGCAGCGGCCCTCATGCCTTTAGTCCTTATCGTCGAGCCTCGGGCTCCGGCATGGGCACAGCAGATCGTCCGTTTTCTGCAAACTGGAGAACTTCCCGACGACCCAGCAGAGATAGAGAAGATAACCAGGCAGTCAAGTATGTACCAATTCGTGGATAACGAGCTGTACAGAAGATGACTCAATGGTGTCAGGTTGAAGTGCATTTCCAGAGAAGATGGACAGAAGCTGTTGGCAGAAATACACGGAGGCATATGCGGCCACCACATTGGCGCAAGGGCACTTGCCGGGAAAGCTTTCCGGCAAGGGTTCTTCTGGCAAGAAGCCCTCCAAGATGCAACTGCACTAGTAACCAAGTGTGAAGCGTGCCAGTTCCATGCAAAGCAAATTCATCAGCCAGCTCAAGCTCTCCAGACGATCCCTTTGTCCTGGCCCTTCTCGGTCTGGGGGCTCGATATCCTCGGCCCCTTCCCTCGCGCTGTCGGGGGCTTTGAGTACTTGTACGTCGCAATCGACAAGTTCACAAAGTGGCCAGAAGTGGAACCAGTGAGAAAGGTGACAGCACAGTCAGCAGTCAGGTTCTTCAGGTCGATTGTTTGCCGTTTCGGGATCCCTAACAGGATCATCACCGACAACGGTACACAATTCACTAGTCGCACCTTCATGCAGTACGTCCAAGACCTTGGCGCCAAGGTCTGTTTCGCTTCTGTTGCTCACCCGAGGAGCAATGGTCAAGCAGAGAGGGCCAATGCTGAAGTGCTGCGCGGACTCAAGACAAGGACTTTTGACAGGCTGCGCAAGTGCAGAAAAAACTGGATAGAGGAGCTACCGGCGGCTCTTTGGTCAATCAGAACGACACCAAGTCGAGCCACCGGACAGACACCGTTTGCTCTAGTCTATGGAGCAGAGGCAGTTCTCCCCACGGAACTCGTATACGGATCTCCTCGGGTGCTCGCTTATGATGAGCTCGAGCAAGAGCAACTGCGACAAGATGATGCATTGCTCCTCGAGGAGGAACGTCTCCAGGCTGCTGTACGAGCTGCTCGATACCAGCAAGCCTTGCGCTGCTATCATAGCCGCAAGGTTAAGGCCAGGAGTCTCGAGGAAGGCGACCTTGTTCTTCGGCGTGTTCAGTCCGCCAAGAATTCCAACAAGTTGACGCCGAAGTGGGAAGGCCCTTATCGGGTGAGACAAGTCACAAGGCCCGGAGCTGTCCGCCTTGAGAATGAAGAAGGCTTACCGGTGAGCAACTCCTGGAACATAGAGCATCTTCGTAAGTTTCACCCATAAGGCGCGGTTGCCGTGACCCGCTCCGGCAACCACCTTTTGTACAAGCCTTGCCGCTGTTGCATGTAACCCTTTGTACAGAGCCGGGCGCAGACCCCGTGCATCAGTAAAGCTTTTGTGTTTTGCGCTATTTGCCTTCTCCATGCTCTTCTTTGTTATTTGCATGCATTATTTGGCATCTTGTGCAACACACGTATCCGGTAAGCATTATCACACCGAAAGGCCATATACTTGTTTCCCTCTTCTTTTTCTTTCCCTCTTAAGCAGAAGGAACGTTCCTCGCGCACAAGTTTGCCGGGGGGGAAGGAGATGGAAGAGGAACTGAGTGCTGTTCAAGAAAGGGAAACCTTACCGGAGAAGCAAGCGATATATGAAAGCTAAGTTGCCAGAATTTGAGCAATTCAAATTTTTAAATTTTTAGTTATCTTCCTTGAACAACCACACTTTGTATGGAAAACCTGTGCGCGGAGGAACCTACCCGTGGCTAGCCGCACCCTTATCTTGTTTTTGAGTACGCTCAACGACTTAAGTGAGCTGCGACAAGTGTCGCGCCCTTGCTTCGTTTTCGAGTTCACTCAGCAAGCTAAGTGTGTTGCGACTAGTTGCGGCAAGGTTGCTTGCCGGTAAGACCTTGGCCAGCAGGCTGCTCAGAGTCCAGCACTCAGCGCTCGCGGCAAGGGCCCGTTGCCGGCAAGCTCCCTGGAAGCGTAGGGTGAAAAGCATACAAAGTAAAGGACCAAGACAAGGGAGATAACATTGCACTGATTGATCAAAATAAGATAATATCTTACAAGGGATAACTTGTCGCAATCACTAATAAGTTCGTGCCCATGGCACACTTTGCAGTAACAGAGGAAATAAAAAGGAAGAGGCCTAATCTACGCGGTCGCCTTCAACCCTGGAGATCTTGTTCACCTTGGCGATAATGTGGGCGACCTGCGCCTTCAGCGCCTCCATATCCGCGTCAGCCGGCAAGCTGCGGAGAACGTTGACGAGGTTTATGCCAGGATTGCGGTACACTATCTTCGTCAGAACGCGCTCCAAAGTTCCCGCGCAGAGCTGGCGTGACTCCTCGGCCAGTTGCGCGGGAAGCTTCTTCTGAATATTTGCAAGAGCCGGCGCGACCCCTCTGAAGAAAAGGCAGAGCTTGGCGCTGTGGGGGAGGTTTGGATCCGGAGAGTATATGAGATGCTCAACCCTCAGCGCCATCAGCTCCTTGTCGATGGAAGCGGCGGAAGCCACCAAGTCTTCGGTCCATACCTCGACGGTCCGGCGGAAGTTCTCAGCTGAAGTGGCGGCACTCTCCACCAGACCTCGCTCCTTGCGGAGCTCGTCCTTCAGCTTGGTTTCCCGGTCCTGGACGGCGTCGAGCGAGTCCTTCAGCGTGGAAACCTTCAGCTCTAGATCTGCAATCGAGTCCTTGGCGGCCTTCATCTCGTCGCCTTGCTTGGAAAGGCGCACCTGGAGTTCGGAGTTAGTATGGGCATCCTTCTCGCGCTCTATGTTGAGCGCGGTGACCCTATCTGTGCTCGCCTTTAGGTACTCCTCCAGCTGCGCCACCTTGGCCTCGAGCTCCTTCTTGGCGGTCTCCGCGGTGGCCGCGGCGGCCTTCGCCTCCTTCAGCTCTCCGCCAAGGGCCTGCTCCCGGGCGGCAAGGTCTTCCTTGTGAGTCGAGGTTGACCTTCCATTGGGTGAGCTCTCCTTCTCGCCGAGACAGTGCTTCTCCGGCGAGTCGCTGCTGCTCCTCGGCCTCAGCTTTCTCCAGAAGCCACTCCTGGTACTCTCCGGCGAGCCTCTCGCGCTCCTCCGCCACGTCGCGGAGGGCCGCTTGGTTGGCGGCGTGGAGCTCCGCCGCGCGTTTCTCCATGTCAGCTGCGGCCTTGGCGGTGAGGGCTTCTCGAGATTCAAGCTTCGCCTGCCTGGCCCGGTAAAGGGCCAGGAGCCGGTGGAGCAACTTCTCCTCCTCGGGCTCGTCACTCCCGCCAGGCGCCTCGACAATCTTCAGACCCGCGGAGGCGAGGACCTCTCCATCAAAGGCCTCTCCCTCCGCGGGGGCTCGCGACGAGGATCCCCACGGCACTTGGATGAAGACGCCGTTGGGAGCCTCGAGGTAGAAGCCCGACTGCTCCTTTCCGGCGGAGGGGTCGGCGGCCGGTGCAGCACTCGATGCTCCTGCCGCCTCCGGGCCGGCAGTGCGGTCGCCGTCCCCCTCCCCGGCCGCTGTGTCTACGGTCGGGGCAGTCTCCTCCGCGGCGGGCTCGGCGGCTCCCGCCATGTCTTCAACGACAGGGGCGTTGCCGCCGTCGCCCTGCGCGCCCTCCTCCTCGACGACGATCTCCGTCTCCATCTGCTCTGGGGGAGGAGGATCTAGAAGAAGAAGAAAAAGAAGAAGTTCAAGCAAATATCCAAAAAAGACAAATCCGAGAAGACGGAGTTACAAGACCTACCTTGGCGGACTTCGTCGACGGCAGGCTCCCTCGCCGGGGAGCTCTCCCTTGGCGGGGTGGCCACCCTCGCCGGGCTGCTCGCCCTTGGCGGGGTACTCGCCCTTGGCGGAGTACCCGCCCTTGGCGGAGCGCTCTCCCTCGCCGGAGAGTTCGTCCTTGGCGGGGGCGGCGGGGCCTGCGGCTCCTCGGGAGTGATCTCCGGGTGCTCCTGTGGCTGCGGCTCCACCTCTGCACAAGACAATCAAGACAAAACAAGAACAACAAAATGTTAGTATAAACAAGATCCTCAAGCACGCCCGACGAGTGGGAAGATCAAGCCCAGACTTACGCTGGGGGCTGCGCTGGGGGCTGCTCCTCGGAGCAGCGCTCGGGTCCGGCAAGTTCGTCGCCGGCGCGTCCCCTGTCGCCGCGACGGGCGAGTCGTCCTCGACCTCAACCACGGGAACCTTGGCCTTTTTCGCCACTCGCTGGGCCAGGGTCCTGAAATTAAAGCAAGAAGCAAGATCAGAATCATCGAAGAAAGAATCAAGACAAAGTTAAAGAAGATACAAAACTTCAAGTCCTTACTCCTGTTCCTCGTCGTCATCGTTGTCGCTCAGGGCGGAGAAGTCGAACGCCACCTGAGGCGCGTCCGCGCGAGGAGCAGGAGGCGAAGACTCCCTCGGGCGCTTGGCGGTCCCCGGGGCTGGGGGCTGCAAAGACCCGGCCCCTGTGGACGCCGAGGCCCGGGGAGCGGGCGGAGCAGCCACTCCGCTCTGAGAAGACCCTCCTCCGCTTGGCGCCGACGTGCGGGGCGCCTCCGCCGTAGCCTGTGTGCGGGGCGCCTCCGCCGCGGTTGGTGCGCCGGGCGCTCCTGTCGCAGTTTGGCTCCCCCGGGTAGCTCGCGCCGCCCGGCGAGTTGGTTGTTGTCGGGGCGCCTGCGCCCTCGTCGCCGTCGTCGCCTTGCGGAGGCGCTTCAGCGGAGATCGCCTGGGACTCGCCCGGGGCGGGGAGGTCTCCGAGGACGAGGAGACGTCGTCGTTGTAGAGCCCCAGAGACCCACCGGAGTCCTCGCCGGCCCCGGCGTCCTCCTCCTCCTCCTCGGCCGGCTTGCTGGACCCAGCGCCCTGCCCTGCGGCCGTGCTCCCTCCGACGCCTCTGCCCCCTCCGGCACTTCTGTTTCCTCCGGCAATGCCGCCCCTTGCGGCGGCCTCGGTCACGATCCCGGGGATCCCAGCATGCCTCAGAGAGGGAACCCCGGCGAGCTCGTCGGCCGGAAGCTTGAGCAGCCTGCGGATCTCTGCCTCTTCTGCTTGGCACGACGCTTCCGCAGCCTCTGCCTCTTCAACTGTGAATCCGAACTCTCCTGCCGCTGCGGCTACGGCGGCCTCTTCTACCCGAGAAGCTATATAAGCAATCTCCCGCTCGGTGGTGTCCCGGGTGAGCCCCTTGACCTCCTCCTTGTTCTTCGGCACCTCCACCAAGTTGTCGAAGAAGCTCATGATAGCGTCTGGCTTGGGCGCTATCCATGTTGGATCCACGCCATGCGAGTCGCATGCGGGCATCATTGCGCGTAGGGGATCTTGGGCCGTGCTGTTGCAGAGGGGCACCACTCCCCGGGGAGCACTAAACCACTCTGGGTGGGCCGGGTCGTGCTTAAAAAGTTCCCGGACCATCCCCTTCAGCTCCAGCGACGTGAAGTTGAAGTTTAGCCCTGGGCGCAGTCTCATAATGTCCGCCGCATTGCCGTACTCCCATGCTGGCCTCTTCCTCTCCTGTAGAGGGGCGATGCGGCGGCGGAGGAAGTCTGCCCCTACTTCTCCCATGGTCAACTTGGCTGCCCGGAGACGAAGAATTCTGACAAGGGCGACGTTGAGCTTGATGTCGTCCGAGTCCAGGTCGCTCCAGTCCCTGCCGCGCACTATGGCGGTTGTGCGCGGCGTGGTGAAGGGCTGCGGCTCGTCCTCTACTATCCAGCACCAGTCCGCGCGCCACTCCTCCCACTTGCCGCGGAGCTCCCCTTGCAGATAGGACTCCTTTTTGTTCAAGCGGAAGACCCAAGAGATTCCTCCGGAGAGGGGAGCGCCGGCCTCTACTCTGGGCGTAAAGAAATGCCTAAACAGCGCTACATTTGGATAGATCCCAATATAGTTTTCGCACAGATGTGCGAAAACCGCCATCGTGAGGATGGCGTTGGGGGTGAAATCTAGAAGGTGGAGGTTGTAGGTGTTCATGATATCACAAAAAAATTCAGAGAAGGGAGGACAAAGGCCGTAGTGGAAGAAAACAGCGAAGAAGAAATACCCGCCGGGGTACATGTCCTTGGCGGCGGCGGGATAAGCTCTGGTCCGAGGATGCGCCTTGGTCTCCTTGGCCCAGAACAAGTAATACTTGTTCCAGAGCTCCCGCGCGCTGAGCCTTGGCGCGAAGACGACGTTCCTCTTCCGCAGAAGAGCAAGCCTCGCCGCCTGCTCGGATTTCTCTTTCTTGGTCTTCTCCGCCTTCGCCTTCTCGGTCTTCGGGGCCATGGCGGAGGCGGCGAGGAGGGGAGAGCGAAGAGTCCGGCGGCGCCGCAGATGCGGAAGACGGCGGAGGAGGTGTGGAGTCGGAGCGCAAAGGGGAATTTCTGGAGATAGAAGAAGCAATGAAGACGAAGTAAGGTAACGGCCCCTACTTCCTCTGCTTTTAAGGGGGGAGTGGGGAACGCTCCGCATTTCCCATTAAAGAACGTGGCCACGTTCCCTCCCACGACGCCGCAATCGACGCGTGCCGTTACGGAGGGACGCGGCGGATGCGGAAGGGGATTCGGCGTGCCGTGGGCCACGCGTGCCCGTGCACTGTTTTTGGCCTGGCCCAACAACGCTCGGCACCGTGTGTGGCCCATGCCCGGGGGCTCCTGTCGGTGTACTAAGGTAGGGGTACCTCAGTACCCCAACTTATGCACGGGTAGTAGCAGCTTCCCGCGGCAGGGCCTACCACGTGCTCGCCGGAGACCTTTCTGCTCCATATAAAGCCATTCAAAAACAAAGTATACAAGATAGAAGATCGAGGCCCCGGCAAGTGGAGCTTGCCGGGAAGGCCGTCCCAGGCTCAAGATTACCTCGCTAGCACAAGACCCTGGCAAGAGGAGCTTGCCAGGAAGACTAGAAGATCGCATTTCAGAAGATATGCCTCGGCGCAGCATGCGCCCCGGCAGGGCCCGGGGAGCGACAAGCTTCAGAGCCCGACAAGCTTCCGGGCCCGGCAAGGTCAAGGCCCCGGCAAGGTGCTTGCCGGGGAGAGTTACGCTGTGTGCCCGCGCTCCAGCTCATCGAACCACGCGTCGCCCTGGGGCCACTCCAGGGACGCGTGGCGGATGGCTGTGTAGCCTGGGGGACACGGTGGCACTCCACAGTGATAAAGCCATCATCGTGGCAAACGGAGACGCAAGGGCGGGCGCTTTTGGGGTCGACGGCGACGGGCATTAAATGCTCTTGTCCCCCACTGTCAAAGTAGGTGGTGACCACTGTTCATCCACTGTTGCTCCACTATTCCCGCACTGTTACAACTACCACCACTATTACATTTTTACCCTTTCTCCTACGTTGACACCTGTCGGTGACCCCTTGAGCTATAAAAGGAGGCCCATGCACAACGTAGAAAGGGTTCGGAACCTAGATCGCTCATTCGCTCGGTGTAGCTAGTTCTTCAAGCTCTCGAGCTCCCACATCCAATACAATCTAAGCAGGAGTAGGGTTTTACGCGTTCATCGCGGCCCGGACCTGGGTAAACTGCCCGCGTGTGCACTACGATCTGCTCTTTGTGCTCCCTCCGCTCCCTCACCGCAACGACAAGGGGCTCCGGTCCCATAGGTGCTCGTGGTGGACAGTTTCCCCTGACACCTGGACTACGTAAATTATCACCCCCGCAGTACATAACTTGTCATGGTGTTTGCACTGAAGTTATCAAGGTATGTTTCGACTACTTTATCCATGTGTCGAAGTTATCATGGTATTTATATATAAATTACTAGGTCTGCGGTGCGTACATATCATATGTAAACATAGGTTACGGGTATGTTTTTCAATAATTTTGTCCCCTACTCAACCTTGGTCAAAGTTCTTTTTTGAACACGGTGCATACACGGACACTCATACATACGCACATATATTCACCCCTATAAACGCACACACGCACACCCTAACCCTACGAGCCCATTCGAGAGACTAGGACGACACTTTATTTTGAAACTGAGAAAAGTTGCCAAACATGCATTCATAGTTAACATGTTGTTTTTACGTAAGGTATTAGGTCTGCGTTGTGTATATTTTCATGATATTTACACTGAAGTTATTGGGAGTAAGTTTTTCCCTTGGGTCAAAGTTACCATGGTAATTGTAAGTAGGTTAGCACGCATGTGGTACGGAAGTTACCACACTACTTACATTGAAGTTATCTGGGCATGTTTCAACTGTTTTCTCTTTGGCTAAAGTTAACACCATGTTTGTACGTAAGCTATTAGGTCTACAATGCGTATATTACCATCATATTTACACATAAATTACTGGTGATATGTTTTTAAACAGAAAAGTTCCCGAGCCAAAAGTTATCGTAGTGTTTCTAGGTAAGTTATGAGAAATGTGGTGCATAAATTACCATGCTCTTTACAAAGAAGTTATCGGAGTATGTTTCATACTTTTCCCATCGGGTCAAAGTTACCATGCTAAACGACGTAAGTTATCAGATCAACGTGTGTAAATTACCATGATAATTGCACAGAAGTTACCATTGTATGTTTCGACAACCCCC
>LR738709.1:165483853-165566498 GCA_902687465.1 Secale cereale
GGACAGCCTTTTTCAGTTCAAAAATAATAAAAGAAAATAATGTAAATGTCAAAAAAAATAAAAGAAAATAAGTTTCCCATGTGATATGTGGTCTACTTGTTGGGAAAATTTACAAATATGAATTTTGACTTTATTTGCAAAATATCTCTGGAATTTAGTAAAACGGGTATAACTTTTGCATACGAACTCGGATTAAAAAGTTTTTTATATGAAAAATCATCTACTCGAAAAGTTACATCCGAATTTAACGGGGCAAACCCCGTTAAACATTTTCAAAATCCCCAAAAACCTAACAGAAAAAAAGTTACGGGGCTTTTAAGATCTACAGGCAAAAAAAAAATCAAAAAAATTCAAACTTACTAGTGGCGCACCGTTTGCTAGGTGCGCCACTAGTAACAGAAAAAAAAAATTGAAAAAAAATTTATAATTTTTTTTCCAAAATATGATACGTAATATGACCGGGAAGTTTGAAATATATTTTCAAAATTTCATCATACTCATGAACATTAACAAACTCCTAGACATCAAGAAGGGTTAATAGGATTGATATGATAGATATATCAACAAGTGCGTGTGAAGTGAGCTGGTGCTGGGGTTGGATACAACTACGAAGTTAAGCGTGCTCGGGCTGGAGTAGTGTGAGGATGGGTGACCTTATGAGAAGTTTGACCACAGAGTGCAATTTGACTTGAGATTAAGCAAATTGACCCCAGATTAAGCAATAATGATCTGAGATTAAGAAAAAAAATTAAAAAAAGAAAAAAAAATATGAAAAAAAGAATTTGAAAAAAAAATTGAAAAAAATACTAATGGCGCACTTCTATGTAGTGCGCCATTAGTATGCCAAAGCACCTGGGTATAGATGGCCCCCTGCGAGGCATACTAATGGCGCACCGTGCACTACACTAATGGCGCACCAGTGGTGCGCCATTAGTATGCCAGATAGTATCCAACTACTAATGGCGTGCTAGTAATGGCGCACCGGTAGTGCTCCATTAATGGGAAAAACCGGTGCGCCATTAGTAGCCCTTTTTGTAGTAGTGCAAGGTGCACTCGGGCTTGGCTTTGCGGCGAAGCCAATGGCCAAGTGCGGAGCGCCACGGGCCTCAAAAGCCTGCGACCTTGCCTGACACGTGGCGATTGAAGGGACGTGAGCGTCTCCACTTCGCCACGCAGCCTCGGCGACTGCGCGACTTGACAAGTCTCCGCATGCATAAAAGACCATCATTACCTGCGATTCTAGAGGCCGGCGGTTGGCCTTCTCCTGGCTATAAACAGGGCGGCAAGCGGAGTCCTTGTTGCTCATCTTCTTCCTTCGTTCCTCTTGCCTCTTCTTCTTCCTTGCCCTTTCCTCAGCCGAGCTGCTCATGGCGCCGATCCAGAAGTTTTCGTCCGTGGAGAAGGGGAAGGGCCAGCAGGAGGGGCCTGGCTCACCACCAGCCAAGAGGGGACGAGGCCGTCCTCGCAAGCATGACGCGACCCTCGTCGGAGCTGCTAGCGGGCGTGGGCGGGCTCCTACTGCGCCCGTAACCGCCCTTGGTAGTCGTGGCGGTGGTTCTTCGAGTGGCGGGGGCCGCCGTTGTGTTGGCGGTCCTGTGAATGGAGGGAGACGCTCTGGGATCTCGAGACCTCCCCAGCCGCGCTCCCACTTGGCGGAGGTGACGCTGGAGTTCGTCGTGTGGTCAGATAGCCCAGCCGGCGCCCGGCTCCAGCTCCCGCGCTCTCTAGCCGGCGAACTCCTTGCTGCGATCTCCGACGGCTTTTGGTTGCAGGCGGATGGTTGTTGCAGTAGGGCTTCGTGGGTCACGGTAGAGGCCTCCGCCTTGGACGATGTGGCTTTGGCTCAATGCTGCCAAACAATCGCCCGTGTGCGCGGCTTGGGCGGTCGGTGCACCCTTCACTTCAAGTACGGCGACAGCTCGACCCTCTTCGTGAGGGTGTTTGGGGAAGGCGGGCGCCGCGCCGAGTGCTGCCCCGAGGACAATGGCGGCGACGAGGTACTTGGCCTGGGCGATGGCCGCAGCTCGTCCAGCTAGGGCGGCTGCTCCTTCAGCGGCAGCTCCAGCAGCGGTGGCTACGACCAGCCGCCACGCCTCCACACCCACCTGGAAGGTGGTGCTGGGTCGTCCCGTCGTCACGCACGGGTGAAGCATGAGGAAGGCTCTGGCTGAGCCCGAGGTGCAGGTCCTCGTGAGCAGTCGTGCCTCGAGAGTCGTCGTCCGCCGCTCTTGGTCCTTCTTTCTTCCTACATTGTTTGAACAAACAAGTATGGAGCCCTGGGAGGGCATGTAATGAACTACGGTTCTATGACACTTAGCACCATGCATAGTGTCTCTATCTATTATTGCACAATCTGTGTGCTACGCATCCTTAGGACGAGGAGACTTATCTTGATGTACTCGGGATTACCCTCATCTCGTGACGTTTGGCCCTTCGTGAGGCTGCAAAAACTCATTATGTGGTTATTATCCTTTACTGCCCGAGGCCCTTGACGCGGCTAAGCATGGTCGGCCGCCCATTGTCACGGTACCCGTGGGGCACAGACGTAAGAATGGGGGAACGTGCCAATCACGAGCCCTGGTTTGGGCGCCTCATGAAGGCTAATGGGGGAGTGCTGGGGAGAGCGTCGTGCAACTGCCACTCTCCCTAAGCAAGCCCAAGAACTGAGGGGATGACCACAGAGAGAAATCAAAACCAAGCAATCAAGGAACGCCAGAACCTTCAGAATCCATTAAAAAGGGGCAGACAGGGGCAAGCCAACTCCAGAAAGCAAATGAACAGCCGCGTCCGGCACCTAATCTAGTCTTCTCACCGGCGAGGGGCTAAGTGTTGCCACTAGGACATGGGAGGGAGCCCCTGAGGCCCGAGGGCAGCTCTCCGGAGACCCCGGGGCATGTACAGCCCCACTCATTATTACGTGAGAGTGTCACAAGCGGAGATCTTCACAAGCCGGAGCCTTGCTTCACGGGCATTGGGCCTTGGCTTCTCAGGCGCATGGCCTTGTTCCTCGCAGGCACGGAGCCTAGTCTTCTCAGGCGCAAGGGCCTTGTTCCTCACAGGCACGGAGCCTAGTCTTCTCAGGCGCAAGGGCCTTGTTTCATGGGTAGAACCTTCGGAGGTACCGGATATTCCATGCGTTCGGGACGGGGATGCCGTCTCCTGTTTCTAGATGCACTGCGCCGGGTCTGGAGACATGGGTGATCTTGAATGGCCCTTCCCACATGGGTCAGAGCTTGTGCAGCCCCTCTCTGGAGAGGATTCTCCTTAAAACGAGGTCACCTACCTCAAGTGTCCTGGGGCAAATACTGCGGCAATGGTACCGCCGCAATGCCTTCTGGTATCTTGAAGCCCGCAGTGAAGCGTCATGCCGGCGCTCCTCGCCCAACACGTGGTCTGTCCCCTGCACGACACCTTGTTGCGCCTCGTAGAATGATAGGACTCGCGGAGACCGGTGACTGACCTCGTGAGGGAGGACCGCCTCAGCTCTGTAAACGAGCAAGAATGGGGTCTCACCCGTTGGCTTGGTGGCAGTGGTGCAGATCGACCACATCACGGATAGGAGCTCATCGTGCCAACCCCTTCCGCAAGCTTCGAGTTTCTTCTTGAAGGTCCTAGTCTTGAGGCCCCTCAGGACCTCCGCGTTGGCGCGCTCGGCCTGGTCATTGCTTCTGGGGTACGCCACGGAGGCGTAGCAAATCTTCTTTCCAAGGTTAGCACAATATGTCTTGAAAAGGTTGCTAGTGAATTGTGAGCAGTTATCCGTGATGATGTGGTTGGTGACCCCGAACCGGTTCACGAGGCCCTTGACAAACTTGATCGCGGAGCCGGCTGGGATGGTTCAGACAGCTTCCACCTCCGCCCACTTGGTGAATTTGTCGACGGTGACATAAGGTATCGGTAGCCCCCGGGCGCTCGAGGGAAAAGGCCCAAGATTTACAACCCCTAGACCGCGAATGGCCAGGAGAGTGGGATGGTTTGGAGGCCTTGAGCTGGTTGGTGGATCTGTTTGGCATGGAACTGGCAAGCCTCGCAAAACTTCACCAGTTCGGCGGCATCGTTGAGTGCCATGGGCCAGTAAAAACCGATGCGGAATGCCTTGCCGACCAGGGTGCGTGATGATGAGTGATGTCCGCAGCCTCCGGCATGGATGTCACCTAGCAGCTCACCTCCTTGCTTCCTGGAGATGCATTGTAAAGAAACGTCATTTGGTCGCCTCCTGTAAAGCTCACCGTCTTGGATGTAGTATGCCGTAGCCTGTCGGGCCACACGTGTGGCATCCTCCTCCTTTTCTGGCAACACTCCTCGCACCAGGTATGACTTGAATTCCTTGGTCCAGCATCCCTCCTGAGGCTCGAGCGCCAGGAGCAAGCGAGCTCCTGAGGCCGAGCCACAGGTGGGGGCTCCCGAGGTCGGTGGCTGGGGGAGTTCCTCCTGAGGCTTCGCCGGTCCTTCCCGCGGTGGTGACGCCGAGGGCCTGAGGAGCCTCTCCTCGAAGACACATGGGCTTCTGGGGCAGGCGCCTGGAGGCCCTCTTGGCGATGTCGTCGGCCTCCTTATTAGTGCTGCGAGGCATGTGTTCCAACTCCAGGCCCAAGAACTGCTTCTCCATCTTGTGTACCTCCGTGAGGTATGCCTCCACATGCTCGTCCCTTGGCTTGTACACCTTGTTGGAGAAGTTGACGAGGAGATGGGAGTCACCCCTGATGACAAGGCGTTTCACCCCCAGGGCTATTGCCGCCTTGAGACCGGCAATGAGGCCCTCGTACTCTGCGATGTTGTTGGAGACCTTATCGCCCGGCTGAAAGCAGAGCTGTACGGTGTAGTAGAGCTTGTATTGAGTGGGCGAGATGAGCACAGCCCTAGCCCCCGCGCCCTGGCGGGCGAACACGCCATCAAAGTACATGACCCGGCCATTAGGCGCTTCGCTCCCCGGCAAGAGGGACTGGTTCTGACTCGCTTTGAGCCCTGGGGCGTCGGTCCATTCTGCCACGAAGTCAGCAAGTGCAGACCCTTGATGACCCTGGTGGTGCTGAACTCCAGCTGGAACGCTTACAGCTCTCTATTCCATTCCGCGACCCTTCCTACCGCGTTTGGGCTCCGAAGTGCCCTTTCCAGAAGGTAAGCTGAGACGACCTTGATGGTGTGGCCCTGGAAGTAGTGGTGCAGCTTTCGCGAAGTGATGATGAGCCCAAGCAGGAGCTTCTGTGGCATGGGATAGCGCGCTGACGAAGTATACCGGGTGCTCGACAGGGACGAGGTCCGGACTCGCCTGTGGCTATGTGGTCTGACTGGGTGAAGGCATTCCAGAGGCTTGGTCGCCAGTTGGGTAACTGCGACCTCATAGGGGTTGTCTTGCAGGACGCTGTCATCTCCCAGCCCAGCTGGGGCCTCGGGAGTGCTGCCCTTGGGTAGCAAGATCTTGTCTTGGCGCTGCACTAGCTGTGGTGTTGTGGCCAGGTAAAACACCAATGGTTCTTGAGGCTTGGGTGCCACCATCACTGGTGGGCTGGTGAGGTATCTCTTGAGGTCTTCGAACGCCGCATCAGCCTCAGGGGTCCATTCAATCGGGCCCTTCCTTTTCATTAGCTTGAAGAAAGGGAGGGATCTTTCCCCTAGCTTGGAGATGAAACGCCCCAGCGATGTTACACAGCCGGCTAGCTTCTGCATCTCCTTGAGGTTCCTGGGCGGACTCATCCTTTCTATGGCCTTGACCTTCTCGGGGTTTGCCTCGGTCCCTCGGTGCAACACCAGGAAGCCCAAAAGTTTGCCTGATTGGACGCCGAATACGCACTTTTCCGGGTTGAGCCGCAGGTCTACCTTGCGTAGGTTGGCGAATTTCTCTTTCAAATCCGTGATAAGGGTCGTGGCCTCCTGAGATTTTACCAAGATGTCATCTACGTACCCCTTAGCGTTCCTCCCGAGCTCTTTCCCTAGTGCAATGTGCATTAACTGCTGAAAGGTTGCCCCTGCATTCCGTAATCCAAACGGCATGCAGGTGTAGCAGTATACTCCACACGGGGTGAGGAAGGCAGTCTTCTTGATGTCTTGCAGCGCCATCTTGATCTGGTGATACCCGGAGAAGGCATCCAGGAAGCACAGCAAGTCGCACTCGACGGTGGAATCGACGATCTGATCGATGCGGGGCAGGGGAAACGGGTCTTGCGGGCAAGCTCGGTTAAGGTTGGTGAAGTAGACACACATGCGCTCTTTTCCTCCCTTCTTGGGCACGACGATGGGGTTCGCCAGACACTCTGGGTACCGAACCTCGCAGATGACACACACCACTTCTAGCTTGCGAGTCTCCTACATGATGAAGGACTGCTTCTTCATAGATTGGCGCCTGGCCTTCTGCTTCACGGGGCGCATGTTGGGGCATACGTTCACGTGATTCTCGATCACCTTCCTCGGGAATCCTGCCAGGTCCTTGGGTTCCCACACGAACACATCCCGGTTTGCGCGCAAGAATTCAACCAGCGCTTCTTCCTGGGCTGGGGGAAGGCCAGCACCTTTGGTGAAGGCGACACTCGACGGCTCATCGTCATCCACCGACACCTGCTTGGTCTCGTCTTGGTCCTGGGTGAACAATTGCTTCTTCTTGGCTGGTGCAGCCCCCTCGGCGCCAGGGGCGGCTTCCCCGGTCGGGTGCGCCGCCGCGGTAGTCCGAAAGACGTGCTTGAGGGCCGCCAGGGCTTCCTTGGCATCCCCCGACACAGTAAGGACACCGCTGCTCCCAGGCATCTTTATGAGGTTATATGCCGGATTGGTCGCGGCCATGAACTGAGCCAGCGCGGGGTACCCGAGGATGGCATTGTACGGGAGGCTGAGCCGGGCGATGTCAAAGTCGATCAGCTCGGTGCGGTAGTTGTTTCGTGTGCCAAAGGTGACCGGGAGGCGGATCTGCCCCAGGGGGCTGTTAGAACCGCTGCCAAACCCGGAGAAGGGTTTGGTGGGGTGCAGTCGCTCGAGTGGCACTTGAAGCAGGCTGAAAGCCTCCACTGAGAGCACGTTGAGCCTAGCCCCACCGTCGATGAGGGTCTTGGTGACTACCACATTGCAGATGGTGGGGGTGCAGAGCATCGGGAGAGCACCCAAGCCCGCAGTAGAGGCAAGGTGGTCCCCCGAGTCGAAGGCGAGGTCGGCCTTAGGCGCCACCCATCCAAGAGGAGCCCCCTTGCATGTGGAGGCGATGCCTGCCTGGCGAGAGGCCTGCTTGATGTGACGGCCGGAGGGTGGCGCCTGGGAGCCGCCGAGGAGAGCCGAGTCGGCGTGGGGCCCCGGCACACTAAAACGCGTGACGAAGAGGTCGCGCAGCTCCTGCCAGGATGCCATAGACGATTCTGGCAAGCTAAAGAATGAGGCGCGTGGCATGCCGTTGAGCACCATGGGGAGCCAGCTAGCCATGACCTTGTCGTCACCGCCGGCCGCCGAAATGGCCTCTTTGTAAGCCTGGAGGAAGGCGGACGGGTCCACCGCCCCGTTATAATGGGGCGACAGATTTGGCCTGAACCTGGGTGGTCACTGCACCCGCCATAAGGCGGGGGTGAAGGCCCGGTGGCCCGGAGCGCCGCCATGCACGGCCATCAAGCCGGTCGGAGGAGGGACACCCGCCATGGGAACTCGATGAGTGGAGAGCAGGACAGATGAGGGACACCCTACCTGTCATGCCAAATGTCAGATCTGGGGTTCCGGCAAAACCCTTAAGGTTCGAACTCTGGGGTCCGCACGAAAATTTCTCCTTCCGTCCTAGCTCGTCTACTCACCGATCACTAAGCCTAGCTCGTCAGATCCGAAGAACAACGGACACAAGGTTTATACTAGTTCAGGCCACCGTTGTGGTGTAATACCCTAATCCAGTGTGGTGTGGTGGATTGCCTTGTAGGCTGATGAAGAACTAGTACATGGATGAACTGCCTCCTGAGGAGAGGGGTTCTTGCGCTCGGATGAGCTTGTGGTGTGTGGTCTTCTATCTGATCAACTCAAGATGAGATGAGATCCATGGTGGTGGCTAGTCCTATTTATAGTGGCCTGGGTCCTCTTCCCAAATATTGAGCGGGAAGGGATCCCACAACGGCTAAATTTGAAGGGGGACAACTAGTACAAGCTATCCTGACAAAAGGTGGTCTTCGCCTGCCAAAGGATCAGGTGGTGACGCTGGGCTCCGCGATGACCTCCGTTCTACTGTCCTGCTGGTCTTGATCTTGTTGCGCCGATATGGAAACCTTTGCCTGATGCCTCGGGACTCTTCGTCTACACCTGCTCCTTTAGCACCAAAGAGGAAAATGGCACTCTACGCCAGCTGGCGCCCGCCTGGCCTTGGCCGTCACTGCTCACGTCACGAGGGCCTCGCGAGGTGTCCCTCGCCTTGATATCTCTGATCCTCATGAGTCGTCCTAGTGAGGCTGCCCCAGGGGATGCCTTGTGGCGTCCGCCAAGCAAGGCTTGGCCCCTATCGAGGGTCTTGAGTGGTCGCTGAAGATGTTGGGCCGTACCAGGCCGCCTGATGAGCCACGCCCTGGGCCGTAGGCGGGCAAGTCTGGGTACCCTCATCCCCAGAACGCCGACAAGGAGCGCCTGTGTTGTTGGGGTCAGTTGTTGGAGCAGGGCCTGCCGCAGTGTCATCCAAATCTTCATACTCGTCAGTCTCGCATGATGAAGAATATGAGCTGGCCACCAAGGAAGGAACTTTGACTTCCTTGAATTTCTTCGCCGGAGGCTGAGACCATTCGAAGTCTTCCTTGAAGCCCATTTTCTTCAGATCTTCTTCACTGTAGAGATTAGACATAACAGCCCGGGTGCGATTGAAAACTTCATGAAGGTAGTAATGGTTTTTCTTCACTACATTATAAGTCGCAGTCATGTTGTGAAGAATTGAACCAAACTGCCTCTTGACCCATTTATGGTTGCGATCAACCTTTTGATGAAGATTGGGGAGTATCTCATGATCAGTCATCACCCTTGGAGTTGTGCCTTGAGGATTTTGCTTTGAAGCATTGGCGGCTGAGTCATGAGTGGCAGAGTCATCATTGGTAGAGTAGGATGCAGCTTTGCGGATTTGACCATCCAATGGACGAATGCCTTTATCAATGATTGCAGCTTTGCCTTTTCCATCAACTGAAGAATATGTCTGTTTGAGGACTTCAAGGGGAGGCAGATAGCTGAGATGATTCTGAACATCAGACTTGTAATCAATAGAAGACCTTGTCCTAATGAATCTCATGATCCAGGGAGCATAAGGCTTCAGGTTGAAAGGAGACTGTGCCACATTTGCGAGAGTCCTCATGAAGAAATCATGATAGTTGATGGGGATCCCATGCATGATATAGAACATCAGGTTCTTCATGATGGGAGCGATTTCTTCATCATTTGAGTCGTGGCCTTTGATTGGACTCAAGGTCTTCGTCAGTATTCGATAGATTATTCGAGGCACATATAGCAATTCCTTCACTAGGAATTTGGTTCTTGGTGCTTGACCAGGTTCAGCGGTTTCATCAATATTTGCATATAGTGATCAGTAAGTTCAGGTTCATGGTATACACACCATGCACCTTCAAGGGGAGGACTGAGAGGCAGAGCCTGAAACAATTCAGAGGTCGGTGCCTTGAAGTGAGTCTTTTCTCTCATCCAGTCCAGCACCCAAGAGTTCACATCTTCATCTTTTCCGGTGATGTGCAATGTTGCATAGAACTGAAGAATGAGTTCTTCATTCCAGTCACATATGTCAGTGCAGAGGGTGAGCAATCCAGCATCGTAGAAATTGCTGAGGACCGATGTGAAGCAAGGCAAGGATTCCATATCTACATGAGGAATATGCTCATGGTCGAAGACTTTGTCCTTACCAAAAAGTAGTGAGGAACATAAGTTTAGTTGGCTGGCGGTCCAGAAACGCTTCCTTCTAAGATGACCAGAGTCATATGGATTGAAGTCAGTGAAGAACACATGCTCATGGAAGAAGTCATCAGCCTTGAAATTTTATTCTTAGAGAATGGATCCTTAGGCTTGGGCTGAGGATTGTCAGTCAATTTCATCACAGCCTCAGGAATCGCAGGCTGAGGAATTTCTGTTTCTGCTTCAGCTACAATTGCAGACTTCATTTCTTCAGCAGCTTTTTCATCAGCACTAGTGGCTGGAATTTCCTTTTTCATCAGCACTAGTGGCTGGAATTTCTTCATGGACGGAGGGAGTGGTGTGAGGTTCTTCAAAGCCTGTATGAACTTCAGTATGCTCTGGGGACTGAGAATTTGCTGCAATGGTGTGAACAATGGAGAGTTGGGGTGCATACTATCCCGAAAGTCAACGTTCAGCACGGGAGTTGTGCTCCCAATGTCCACGTCTTCAACATTGTCACTCATTTCTTCAACGCCAGCCTCTTCAGCTGTGAACTGAGGCATTGGCGATGAGACTACTAGGGTTGAAGGGATATCAGCCACTTCAATTTCTTCATCCAACTCCTCTAAAGAAGCAGCAGAAGGAACATCTTCATCTGATCCGCTTGGGATCACATATTCTTTGCCAAAAGGTATGATTTCCTTTGATGGCATGCTTGAGAGAGGAACAACATCAATGGGATTGTTCACAGAACTAGTCAATTTCTTCAGCTTCTTCGTGGAAACTGACTCTGAAGAAGCAGATGATTTCCTTTTCTTCACTGCTGCTCGTTCTACAGCCTCTGTTTTCCTCACTTCTAATGCAGAAGGAAGAACTTGACTAGGAGTTGGTGCAGGAGGAGCAGAGGAAATTTGTGCAGTTTCCTCGGGCACAACTGTTGCAGTTTGCCTGGCTTAGTCAGTTTCTTCACGCACAACGATTGAAGCTTCAGCAGGCCTGGCTTGTTCCTCAGGCGCAACACTAGAGGTTGCCCTAGCAATTTCTTCAGAAGCTGGAATAGAGTCATTAGCCTTGGTCACTTCAGTTTCCTCAGTAGCCTGATTTTCATCACCGATACTGGCATGTTCTTCACTGGGCTGAGCAGATGCTTGACCCTGAGGAATTTCATATTGCGTTGGTGCTGCAACTTTTGAGGTAAATCCCTTGGTCAGATTTACGAATCTGACTTTGGCTCCCACCCAATCAGCACGATAGCTTTCAAATTCATCATTGAGGGTTTACATGTCAGCTTGCAGCTTCGCAAGTTCCTCAGAAGACATATTCACGATGTTATTCTTCAGCAGTCTTTCCTTCTTGTACTGGTCCTTCTTTGCTTTTCTGGTCTATTCAAATTTCCATTTTTCTTCACCAATAAAGGCGGATAGAATATGATTTTGACCAGGTGTGATATTTATCTCAGGCAATGGAGTGTTGGGGTCCTTGTGCCATAGGTCGATAAAGTCAAGGATCACTTTGGGATCTAGCATCAATGGCACAATGCTGCCTTTGGCTCTAGCGACCCTTTCTTGTCTGTCTCTAATGATTTGGGCGAGTTCCTCATCATCAGCTTCGTCATCACTTGATGGTACACGGAAGGCGACTTGATCCTTGTGAGGACTTGGTCTAGCGCCACGTCCAGAAGTGGCCTTGGACTTCAACAGAGTGGGGCCAATTGAGGAATTTGGAGGAGCTGAAGAACTAGCAAAGGCTCCTGAGGCAATATAGATGATAGTTGTCCTTTGGCACATGGCGAGATGCACAGATGCTGAGGACTTTGATGGAGCTGGAGCGGCTTGAGGAACTGCCCGTGAGGGAATTGCTGAGGTGCTTGGCTTGCGAGCAGGTTTCTTGGGCATATCCTTTTTGGCCTTGCTAGCAGAGGCTTCAGCAACATCAGAGTCTTCATTGAATTTCCTCACAGCCTCCTTGGCCATCCCAGTCAACTTGGCTTGATGCTTGGCCCATTCCTTGGGAAATTCTTCACCTCTTCTTATGCTAGAGGGATCAGCAACTTGGCCTGGTGCCAATGGAGGTCTTGGGCATGGAGGGTGTACAGCGAATTTCTTCATGTTCTTGGGTGTGACATAGCGATATTCCCTCCATTCTCTAGCCCATCTTCTTCTATCCTCTGAATGCGCACCTTGCACTGGTTCTTGGTCTCATTGACATGCTTGGCTTCATCAGGAGTGCAGTATTCTTCATAGATATCATCAGGAATCTCAAAAGCAGTGTTGACTTCCAATTTCTTCCCTCCTTTGTGAGGTTTCTTGCCATCAGCCATTTTCTTCAGCTGAGAATTTTGAACTATTGAGTTCTCTAAGGAGGTATGCAATATTTCTTCCAGGAATACTGCAAATGAGTTAAGTTGATGAGAACCTAGAGATTCAGCAGCAGACATTTGTACCTATGAACAGAGTAAAGGTGCGAAGAATTTGAAGAGGTCATATGCGTTCTCAGCTGTTTTCGCAAAAGGAACAAGTTTGAGGAATTTGACCAGTGGTTTCTTGAAGAATTTCACTAAGCACTCTTTGACTTAGGTTCGAGAGTTGTGCAAATTCAAAATCCACACAATTTAGGAATCTTTTAGGAAAAACGTTGCTTAGAGAAACAGATCAAGAACAGATGTTATGTGAGGTGTTTAGAGTGTGAAGAATGAAGAATAAACGCCTTTTTAAGGATTTGTAAGAATCACTAGAATTGACAAGGGCAGTAAAAGTAGCTTTTAATTACCCTTGACGAAGAACACGATGAACTGTGAATAGAGGATTTGAAGCTTGTCAGTTCAGATCTCCCATGCCCTAACTTGGCAGAGGAAGACAGCTACGGCGGCAGCGGGGTGAAGAAATCCGCGTCCGGCATGAGTACGATGGCGACGAGGTCGAGGCTACGAAGCTCTTCCTCACCACGATGATGGAAGTAGCGGCGGCGCTAGGTCTTGAGAGCTCGAGCGAGGGTTTGGAGGTTGAGCGGAGTAAAACTGAAGAGAGGAGGGAGAGGGGGTATTTATAGCCGTGGTGAAAAACCGTTCGTCCGAGGAAAATAGATGAAAGTGCCCCTGACCCTTCTCATCCGTGCGACATGTGT
Source organism: Secale cereale (assembly GCA_902687465.1). NCBI lineage: Eukaryota > Viridiplantae > Streptophyta > Magnoliopsida > Poales > Poaceae > Secale > Secale cereale. The sequence goes on from LR738709.1 coordinate 165,496,802, forward strand.
CACCTACGTACAGAGAGGTGGAGATCATGTGGGATCGTGGGTGAATAGATAAGTCTTTTAGTGGAATGTGGAACGGTTTGAGCGGTAAAGCCGAAAAATCTGATAGAAAATTTTTTAACGTTGCGTTCACATATTCTTCAGCTGTCAAGGACACAGTGAAGATTTTGAACAAGTTTCAAATAGAATGCATATGAAGAAATTGTGAATAGATTAGGTTGAGTATAGCATAGACGAGGAAGGGTCCGATCACATTCACTTAGCAGAAGAACAATCTTGAAGAAATAGCAATAAGTGAATGATGTAGAGGACTTAAACTCATGTATATATATACTCATGTATATATATATATATATATATATATATATATATATATATATACAGCCGGTCTATTCTCATAACATTATGAAAATAATATTCTCATAACAGTTCCGAACTACATTGCAAATTGCATTCGAAAGCTATGCGCACTGCTTCCTTCTTCTGCTGTGCACCACATAGAGGTGCAGCAGGAAACATTCATTTAGCATCGTTTCTAGCTAGTTTGACTGATTTCTACTGGTTTATTCGTGCGTGCGCTGATTTAATATGTGGTTAAGCACTGAATTCTGCGAGAAAACGACGGAAATCCTTGGATTTGGCGGATCTGCGTCCGTTCGTCCGCTTTTCTCTGTTCTCTGTTCTCTGTTCTTCCCCGTGCGGATCGAAATTGCTGCGTTTTGTATGTAATATTCTGTTGTTTTCGGCAATTACGGGCTGCTTTTGATCTATCCGTATGAATTGGAGCGGTTTAAGTTGTTAATTTGGAAGAATTTTAAGTTTTTTGTCCATGTTTTTTTGCGGCGCGATTGGCTCTGGTCGTTTCTCAAAGATGTTCTTTGAGTTTTTTTGCATTATATAGTTGTTAGAAATGCATTGCAGGCTGTGTTTTTCGTCTGGGAATCGTGGTCAAGAGTGGTGGACTGCAGTAATATGCAAATGCGCGTTGAATTTTTTGTAGTGCGGCGAACTGCATTAATATGCAATGCGAGCCTGTATGAACTGCATTACAGCCACGGGGGTGTCGGGGGACTAGTTTGATTAGTTTTTTTTTGCTTTGGTCAAGCGCGGTGGACTGCAGTAATATGCAATGCGGAATGCATTTTGTCATGTAACCGCACTGCTTTATTTGTCGTTTTTTTATGTTGTTTGTTTTACATATATATATTGGTGGGTCAATTGGCCCCCCTCCCACCTTATCCCTGGCGGCTCCCATCTCACCTTATCCGTGGCGGCGCCACTCCTGCTCAATCTGTTTTTTTCTCCAAACCAGATCTGTTTTTCGCCTGGCAATGGATTGCGCGTGCGGCTGCCTGGCAAGGGTGGAGCCGATGCTGGAGACATGCGTTTTTTCTGAAGGTTTGGTTCTGAACCAGAGGCAGCGGCACAGCGCTCTCTGTTCTATTCTATATTCTTCAGGTATTGGATTTCGGGCTCCATTCGTCCATCAGTTGACTGACGATGATGTCAGTGTTTCATGCGTATGTATTTCTCGGATATTCTTTTTCATGTGTTGTTTGTAGTTAACGCTACCTGAATTTTTGTAGGAGTATTAGTTTTCTGAAGAAATTTTTTTGCTACCAAGTATAAGCGAACTGCTTTTCCCATAGTAGTTTTTTTATGAACATTGTAGGAGCAGCAGCAATGTTGTCTAGTCAATATTATTACGTGTTGACATCAATATTTTTTTATGAAAGATTGTAATCTTTTTCTTAGTTGTTCTTATTTTTTTTCTGTTCTTGTTGTTTTTCTTTGCAGAAATTACCTTCTGGTCTAGTTAGGGTAACCGAAAGCTGTGTTAATTTGGTGTTGGTCAGCAAGAATGGATATCATGATGTTGATGTTATGTATTCTGTTGGCTCTGATGATTGTTTGGTTCTCAAAGATGGCTGGAAGGAATTTGTGGAGGAAGCTGGTCTTCAGGCAGGGGATGTTGTGATGGCTATGTTTTTTAGGCATGCAAAGTGTTTGGAAATCAAGTTAAATTTGCTTTAGATCAGTCTCGCTTGAGCAGCAACAGCATGAGACATTTTTGTTGTAATAATCTGACATTTTTTGCGTGGCTTCTAGTGTATTTTCTTATGAGAATTCTGAGTATAAGTGAACTGCTTTTTTACATATAGTCTTTCATGTGCATCCTATCAGCAGCAGCAGTTGAAGAACATGCATTCTGGAAACCTCCACCAAGCTTTTCCTTTTTTTTAACCCACACACGGAACTAGAGTTTTTTTAATAAAAGAGCACTGCATCAACCTTCTTTAACAGGAGAAGTTTTGTGAAAGAATTCTCTATGTGAACTGCTCTGATAGTTTTGTTTTTTATGTGTATCCTAGCTACATCAGCAGTTTTGAAGCAATATACATACTGAAAACAGACTACGGAGAACTGCATATATTTGATAGATAGAAACCACGGTTCTGCGGTCATAATTAACATAGTACATCATCAAGCAAACTAACGCAACATAAGCAAACATTGTCCCAAAGCAAACTAGAACGAAAGCAAACTAATCTACATACACAGAGGGAAACTAAATCGAGCACTTGCGACAGGAATCCTTGGGTTTCAGCATCTTTCCTGCTTCACCAGTTCCGCCCGTTGGAGTTGGAGGTGGAAGTTGATGCCCCCTTGCCCCACCCCCTCCTGGATGACCTCGGGCGCTTCCTTGTCTTCTCTGTTTCAGCGCGCGCGAGGCTTTTCTTCATGGTGCTGATTCGGTTCCATATCTCGAACGCAGCGTAGGCATCCTTGGCAGCATACTCGACGTGCTTGGTGCTAAGAATGGAAGTCCGCAGGCTGTGGTCGTGGTCTGTCATCTTCATTTTCATGTCTGCATACTCGTCGTCGATGATGGCAGCAGCTACATCGCCCAGCGAGTCCAGTGGCTTCGTTCCATCAGGCACCCTCCAGTTCGTCTGGATGTCGACGAAGTTTGGGATGTGGAGGTTGCAGGCTGCGAGCTTCTGCTTGTCCTGCTCGATGGCGAAGCCAGCGAACTCGAACCTAAGGAAAGTGAACTGCAAGTTATACCTTTCGGAACTGCATACACGGGCATATAGAACTGCAACGCGTACTCGGCAGAGAGAATTGCTTACCTTGGGTCGCCGAGGAACCTGTCGAAGGTGATGCATCTCTTGCCCAATGTACCACATACCTGGAAAAGAAGCACTGGGTGATACTTGCCGATGGATAGTTGAACCAGGGCCGCTCTGCTGTGGTCGGGTGTGTACTCCACGTTGATGCCGACGATCTTCTGGCGGCGCCGCTGGAGAAGTGTCTTGAACTCTTCGACGTACGTCGCCATGGCGGCGACGTCGGTGGTGTAAATCACCTTCAGCTTCGTGTTCCCGTGCGCATACACGGCCTCGTAGGTTCTGCTGAACCCCATTGCTGCAAAGAGGAGGTAGGGGAGGAGGAAGGCGCAGCGTCGTTTGTTTTGTGCGGTTGGCCTGTTCGATGGAGCGCGGGATTTAAATGGGAGCGGCAGCCACTTCTGCCGAGGACACGAACTCTTCTCCCAACCGTGCTGGCGATCGTGGGTTCGTGATGATCGTGGCGTTCGTGCGGCGTGCAACCGTCGGGATAGAGGAGGGGCGGGGCGCGGGCGCTTCGGGCGATAGTGGACGCATTTATTTTAGGGCAGGCGAACCGAATCGTCCGCCGTAAGCGAGCTGCATCGCTTCAGAAGCGGAATCGTTTCCCGTAAGCGAACTGCATCGCTTCAGAAGCGGAATCGTTTTTGTTTACATTTTTTTGCACTAAGGGCACTGCATTGTGTACTTGAAGGTTACTGCACTGCAAGCTTTTAAACGCACCACTCACGCACCGCAGTGTATGTGAATCCTAGTCCGACTCTACATTTTTTTCTTTTCTATCTGCTTTTCTGTATTGATTCACGTTCATGTCAGATTCTATACGAGCAAGAGAACTGCATTCTCAAAATGACATTCCGATGTCAGGTTTTTCATACAGAAGAGAACCGCATTCTGAGAGTGGAATTCTCATCTTATTTTCTTTTTTCATATAGAAGAGAACTGCATATTATTATACGATACGATATATATAAATGATGAAGTTAATATGTTTTTTTTTAAATGCAAAACTGCATATGTGTTTGATCTACGTCCTTTTCCTGGTGCTTCTTCGCAGATTGTGCACTGCATTTGTTTCAACGGTTGTTGCTGCTTCTGTCTTGATCTTGTTGTTCGCATTACCCCTCGTAACGGGACCATGCGACCGCGATGCTTGCCTACGCGATGGATTCTGCGTTCTGTCTCTCCCCCTCGTTTTTGATGATGGTTCTTCGATTTCTTCATCTGCTTCTTCTTGTTCCTCGTCTTCTTCTTCTTCTTCTTCCTCATCTTCCTCCTCGGTTTCATCAGCTTCGATCGCTTCCTCACTCTCTTCTCTGTCAGCATCTTCTTCGTCATCTTCTTCATCTTTTTCCTCTGTTCTATTTGGACAAGTTCTCGCGTTATGCTTCTCTCTCTTGTTGCAGACGCTACATAGTCTTCTCTTTGGCGTATCATCTTGTTGGTCAGGTTGGTGATTTGTGGTGGCATTTTCAGCCTGGATTTGTTTCAGCCTCTCCTCACTTGTTCTTGAGTTGTGTCCCGCAATCTTATTGCATGATTTACACATCCTTACCCCCAGTGGTCTTCCTTCGCTGTCTAGTTCTGGCTCAGGCCTGCTATTTTTTCTAGGGCTTTTTTCATTTGCTGCAGCTTTTTTATTGGCTGACTTGCTCTCTTTCTTTCTCCCTTTTGTGTTTGAAACAGGCGGGGGAAGAATTGTGTCATCCATATTATGAACTGCATCATCAGCAGCATGGTCGTGCTCCTTTCCTTGTTCTTCACCCTGCGCATCCATTATCTTCTCTGCCTCTTCTTCTTCTTCATTTATTACGTTCACTTCTTGTATGAGTTTTCTCATCCCAGCTAAAGCTCTGTTGTACCCTCTATCCGATTTGACACCTCTGTTCGCCAGGTCCATTGCAGTTTCTGCAAGTAGTCTCCTACGGCAGAACATCGAACTCCCATCCGGAGCAGTTTGCTCATAGTCTCTGCGGTCAAAAGTTGGATTTTGGCGTGTGTTCCGTGTGTATCTCTTCAATATGTACTGTTCAGGTATCTTGTCCACCCGCAGCTGATCCAACATGCAAATGATGTGCACGCAGAACAGGCCTGCAGCAAAAGAAATTTTTTGGGTTACTCGTGCCAGCAAACTTCACATAAATAGGCAACATTTTTTAATTTTTTTGGTTTTGTGAACTGCATTATAAATAGGTCATGTGTCTGCTGCTATAGTGAACCTCACTATATATTTTTTCTTTTTAATCTCTTTTTTTTGCTACGAGCAATAAGTGAACTTCATTTTGTTTTACGTGTGCTTATTTTTTTCCTGTCTCACTTACCTGTGTGTGTCCACAGCTTGCATTCGCATTCGTAGATACCGTTCGTCACATCAGCAACCACCTGGAACTCGTGTCTTGCCCAATCAAAATCATCAGACCGGTTGTAGTGGCGCACCAAATATTTCGTTGGGTTGTCAGTGGACTGCTCTGATCTGAAGGCTGTGCTACGGTAGTGCGTTTGCTTGAAGTCAGCAAAGACCGCCCTGGTGTAAATCTTGGAGAGCTGAACCTCGAATCCAAACTGAGTAGTAGTCTTTATCTACATCTGTGAAACAAAGAAAACCAGTTAAGTAGTTGTCTTTTTTGCAGCAAAAATCAAGAAAGCGAGTATTGTTTTTTATTAATTGCTCATCCATCTCTAAAAAAATTTGCTCTGTTTTATATACCTCGTTAGCTATGGTCTCTGCGTGCTCGACGCCCTTCCTTGTCTGGATGCACCTGTCCACCTGGGATGCAAAGATGTGCAGGTCGTGTCTTTCCTTGACAAAGTTCCTCTTCAAGATCCGGTTCATGCTTTCACTTCTCTGTGTCGACGTCATCCGTGCACAGAACACCTCCTTGTAGTAAGCCGATATCCATTCTTTTCTGTCTGCCCACAGCGCCTTCATAATCTCATCATTTTGCAGGTTATACTTTTCCATGAGCTCACACCAAGCGCGTTCAAACTTTGATGGCATCAGTGGGTGGTTGAGAACGGAGGTCAGCTCATCCTTGAATTTCTCATAGGCTTTGTACAGCAAGGACAGGTGATCCTTGTATTTTTTTCAGTATATGCCAACGGCATAACTTGTGCAGCGTGCCTACGAGCGTACTTTTTATCGCGGCATCCATGGAGGGGCATTGATCTGTATGTTTTTGAAAAAAAAACAAGCATTGAGTTATTGAGAGAACTGCATATCCTTTTTCTGCTTTTTTTCTTTTTTTTTCATTGGATGTAAGAAATGTACTACAAAACTAGGGAGTGAACTGCATTGTTATTTAAGTTCACTCTTTTTTTAGCATACCTGTGAGTATGCAGATTGGCCGCTTGTTGTTCATGCAACGCAAGAACGTCCGGAACACCCACTCGAAAGTCGGTATTGTTTCGTCTCTGATGAGAGCCACAGCGAATATTGTACTTTGGAGGTGGTGGTTGACTCCAACGAAGACGCCCAGAGGCATGTGGAACTTGTTGGTCTTCTAGGTCGTGTCAAATGTGACACAATCTCCAAAATCTTCGTACGATCCCCTGCAGCTGGTGTTCGCCCAGAATATGTTGCGCACACGGTTATCGACATCTTTGTCGTAATCATAGAAGAACTCCGGGTTTATTTGCTGCATCTTCTCAAAGAAAGCTAGGAGTTTCTTCACATCGTCCTCTATTTCCTCCCTCGCGAATTGATGCTTCCTGCAGTTCGAATTAACAATATACTTTCAGCATTATGGACTTACAGAAAATGCACAAAGCGTACTGCATGAAATAGACGATATATCATTTTTTTTGTTTTTAGTAAACGTACCTGTTCACCCAGTCATGGCTGGTGCGCCCCATAAAGTGCAGTCCTCCTGACATCCTAGACAGGGTTGACATCATTTGTGTGTGCGTGAGGTTGTCGCTCTGCATGTCCTTCACTAGTTTATCGAGCAACGGGTCATCCGTCTTATGCGAGTGCATGTGCAGAAGCATAGCCGGGCTGTCAATCATCCTGTGGTTGTGATTGAGCTCAATCTCTGCTATCACAAACACATCCTTTATTTTTTTCAATCTCATCCCCGCCTTGCAGCCAGTCCTCTTTGATGTTTTTTCTCGCTTTCTGTCATAATCAGTGAGAGTTTGTTTGCTTCTGCCTTCCTTTGAGCACACGATGTATCTGTTTGTTCTGTATCCGCCGTTTTTGCGTGTGCCGAAGCCTGCATGCCTCGCATACGTGTTGTAGAATTCTCGCGCCGCATCTTCTGATGTGAACTGCATACCTTTCACAGGCACAAGTTCTTGGAGTATGTTCTCATCCTGCACATACACAACATGGAATGTTTCCTTTTTTTGTTAATGAGAATGCACAAGTTGAAACTATGCGTAATAACTGAACTGCAGTAGTCAGGCAAAGGATGCTTACGTGCGTGTACTGTTTTTCTTCTAACGGTGTTTGCAGCTCACCGATGTTTATTGGGCATGGAGGGGTGACAATAGACCTGTGTAATTGAGGATCGCGAGGAGGCAGGAGTGTTGAGAACTTTACTTTTTTGGTTGCCTGCGGCCCTCCTTGATTCTGCTTCCGATTCTTTTGTTGGGCAGTAGGCGGCCTGGGTGGAATTCCACTGTCCCTTTGTCGACAAATTGTTTGCACATGGACCTGCCGAACTTGCTGGGTTTCAACATCGGCTTCTGGAGGTGCTATATCATCCGTTCTGATCTGCTGACCAAATGTTTCAAAGACACGCGTGTACCTTGGCTGCATAACTGTTATGATTTGATCTTCGTCATCATCTTCCTCCTCATCATTTTTCTGCGCGTGTTCCCCAGAAGACCAGATCGTCGTCGTCCTCCTCGTCATCCTGCGGGTTTTTTTGTTTCACTGCCTTCTCCATCTCGAATGATGTTTGGTTCACTGTTTTCATCTTTATCCTCTACATCTTCCTCCACGGAGTACGCAATTCTGTTTGTTGTGTTAAAGAAACCCCTAGGTAATTCAGGTGTTATCCATCCAGGCATCTCCCACTCTTCTCTTCCAATGCAGTTCAGGGGCTCAGGGTCGTAAATGATTCGAGGCATCTTCTGTTTTTGAGGCATAGCGAATTCCTGCAGGTTATTAAGACAAAGCTTTTTTTTATGCACGTCAACAATGAAATGAACTGCATCTTTCGTTCTATATATCATTATATTTTTGCAAACGGTAAGAATTTGCACTTTCAATTTGTCATTCTACAGCAGGGGCACTGTTAGTTAACGTGAAGAAACAATGCACTTCAGCTCTAGGAACAGCGCTCTACTTTTTTAGTCATTGTGGACTGCAATTTTGATCCATATAGCGTTTTTTATTTTTCGAAGTATCCTTTTCTGTTTTTCCACTTGGAGACACATGTGACTGCAGTCGACGCAATATGGGGGACTGCATGGGTATAAAAACGGCACTGCAAACTGGATGTGGGGGTTAGTATGTTGATTTTCTTACCTTATATGCAGTTCCCTCCTTCTGCAGATGCAGCTCTTGCTGCTGTTGTCGTGCAGTCCACCTCCGCTGCAGGAACTCATGCGCTTTTTCCACCTTCGCCATTGTTGCGGGAGAAGGCTGGACGTGCACCATTGCAGTTCGCATCCACGACGAATGCGATGTAGTAGTCAACCTTGCAGTTCGCTTCCCCCTGTCATGCATGGCTGAGGCTGGATGCTTCAGGGGCGGATCCTCCAGGTGTTGTTGGGGCGAAGGTGAGGTGCAGCGTTGAGGGTGAAGACATGAAGAACAATAGCGGAAAGAGTGAAGACATTGCAAAGTTGAGGAAATTGAACAATTGAGGAATTTCAAAAACTGATGAAAAAACTCAATTTGAAGATTTTCAACTTTTGTTCGTGGCGTGACCCACCGTATAAGAATGATGATTTTAGACACCGCGTACAATTGTCGTAGGGCTCTGAGAATCAGTTGCTTCATTAATTTCTTCACACTTAGAGGGTTAGTCTTCATTGATTGAAGAAAAATGTTACTTCGTGTGTTGCGCATCAAATTCATCAATTTTGCATAAGTGTTAGGATGTGTGTCCTTTTCAAAGAACATTCGAAGATTCTAAGATATTTAGCTCACTCTGCAACTTGCAAAATCTCTTCTCATCCAAGGGCTTAGTGAAGATATCTGCCAGCTGGTCTTCACATGGTTGATGGAGATGTCGCCCTTGAAGACATGATCACGAAGAAAATGATGACGGATCTGGATGTGCTTTGTCCTTGAGTGTTGAACTGGGTTGTGATCAATCTTGATGGCAATCTCATTGTCACAGTAGAGTGGCACATTCTTCATGTTGACGCCATAGTCCTTGAGGGTTTGCTTCATCCATAGTAATTGAGCACAGCAAGACCAAGTAGCTATGTACTCAGCTTCAGCAGTTGAGAGTGACACACAGTTCTACTTCTTCGAGGACCAACAAACTAAGGATCGTCCGAGGAAATGGCATGTGCCGGATGTTGACTTGCGATCCACTCGATCACAAGCATAGTCAGAGTAAGAATATCCAATGAGATCAAAATCATAGCCCTTGGGATACCATAATCCAAGTGTTGGAGTGTGAGCTAGATATCGAAGAATATGCTTCACAGCCTTATGGTGTGATTCCTTCGGTGTAGCTTGAAATCGGGCAGACATGCAAACACTAAGCATAATATCTGGCCTAGATGCACATAGATACAATAAAGAGCCAATCATGGAGCGGTATACCTTTTGATCAAAGTCTTGACCATTTTCATCGGTGCATAGATGGCAATTTGTGGGCATAGGGATTTTGACGCCTTTGCAATCTTGCATGCCGAATTTCCTCATAACATCCTTGAGGTATTTCTCTTGAGATATGAAGATGCCATTACGTTGTTGACGAACTTGAAGGCCTAGGAAGAATTTCAGCTCTCCCATCATGGACATTTGATATTCTTCACGCATCATGTAGCCAAATTTGTCACTATAACGTTCATCAGGACAACCAAAGATAATACCGTCCACATAGATTTGACACACAAATAATTCATCATCATATGACTTAGTGAAAAGAGTTGGGTCAAGTGAACCGGGCTTGAAGCCTTTCTTCGTGAGGAATTCCTTCAAAGTATCATACGACGCCCGATGGGCCTGCTTGAGGCCATAGAGGGCCTTGTTGAGTTTGAAGACTTTGTCAGGATGTTTAGGATCTTCAAAACCTGGGGGTTGAGCAACATATACTTCTTCCTCAAGCTTACCATTGAGAAATGCACTTTTCACATCCATTTGATATAAGATGATATTATGATGGTTAGCATAAGCAAGTAGTGTGCGAATAGCTTCAAGTCTAGCAACAAGAGCAAAAGTTTCATCGAAGTTAATTCCTTCAACCTGTGTGTAGCCCTGAGCTACGAGACGTGCCTTATTCCTCACCACAAGGCCATTTTCATCTTGCTTGTTTCGATAGATCCACTTGGTGCCGATGATATTGTGCTTCCGAGGATCTGGTCGCTTCATGATTTCCCACACATGGTTGAGCTCGAATTGATACAATTCCTCTTGCATAGCTTGAATCCACTCAGGTTCTAGAAATACCTCATCAACTTTGGTGGGCTCTGTGATAGATACAAAAGCAAAGTGCCCACAAAAGTTAGATAAGTGTGAACCTATTAAGCATGTGACAGGACCTGGTGCATTGATTTCGTCGATGATTTTCTCGATCTGCACTTCTTTTGCGACACGAGGCTGAGCTGGCTGACAACTTTGGTCGGGCTGAGCATTTTCTTCAGCAACAGTTTCTTCAGGAGCACCAGAATGATTTTCTTCATTGTCAGGAATGACTTCTTCGGCTAATTCTTCAGTGGGGATGATATCTTCAGTAGCTTTGAACTTTAAGGATTCCTTAGGAGGTTTTTCACCTGACACAGAAGGTAAGTGCTCTCTTTGCGAGCCATTAGTTTCATCGAACCACACATCTACAGTCTCAACAATCTTGTGAAGATGATTGATGAAGATTTTGTAGGTGTGCGAGTCCTTTCCATAACCAAGCATAAAATCTTCATGTGCTTTCAGTGCAAATTTGAAATTGTGATGAGGATCTCTAACCCAGCATTTAGCACCAAAGACTTTGAGATAACTCACATTGGGTTTCTTGTCGGTGAGTAATTCATATGAGGTTTTCTTGAGGAATTTGTGAAGATATACCATGTTGATGATGTGGCACGCAGTGTTGATAGCCTCAGGCCAGAACCTGAGAGGCGTCTTGTATTCATCAAGCATGGTGCAAACCATCTCAACAAGAGTCCTGTTCTTGCACTCCACAACACCGTTCTGTTGAGGAGTGTACGGGGCTGATAGCTCATGTATAATACTAAGTTCATCAAGATAGTCATCAAGACTAGTGTTCTTGAACTTGGTCCGATTGTCACTCTGGATATGCTTGATCTTCACATCGAAATTTTTCGAGGCCCTTGAGGAAAATCGCTTGAAGATTTCCTGCGGTTCATGCTTAAATGTGATGATATGCACCCATGTATAACGAGAATAGTCATCAACAATTACAAAGCCATAAAGAGATGTTGCATTTGTGAATGTAGAGTAATGTGTAGGGCCGAAGAGATCCATGTGAAGCAATTCAAATGGATGAGTGGTAGTCATGATAGTCTTCAAGGGATGCTTGGATTTGGTCATCTTCCCAGCTTCGCAAGCCTCACAGAGATGATCTTTGAGGAATTTGACACCCTCAATTCCAAGGATATGCTTCTTCTTCACAAGCATGTGCAAGTTTCTCATGCCAGCATGATCGAGTCATCGATGCCATAGCCATCCTTTTGAAGCTTTTGCAAGTAGGCATGTGGCAGGCCGTGCTCCTGTAGACAAATCGACAATATACAAGTCTCCTTTCCTAAAGCATTCATAGACTTGGGATCTGTCAGATTCATGATAACAACATAGTTGTATTTGCCAAAGACAACAAGCATATCAAGGTCACAAAGCATTGAGACAGACATGAGGTTGAATCCAAGAGACTCGACAAGCATGACTTTGTCCATGTGTCGATCTATTGAGATTGCAACCTTACCTAGACCCAATACCTTGCTTTTTCCTTTGTCAGCGTGGGTGATATGCTTCAGGTGAGATGTAGATAAAGCAGAGTCCATCAGTAGGTTCTTGTCACTGGTCATCTGATTTGTGCATCCACTGTCGAGGACCCACTCAATAGCTTTGAGAGTCTCATCTTGTAAAAGAATTAGTACATCTTACAACTCATATGCTTCAATGTGAAGAATATGACATCAATTTCATCAGTATGAATTTCATCAATAAGAGTAATATATGAAGAATGAGGACGTGAAAAATGAACGAATCATTTCTGCATGATTTGCTTGCGTCCTTTCAAGCAATTTTCAGGTCTCCAGCAAATTCTTCAGACGTTTAAGTTCGTATGGAGACCTGACCCTGCATAAGAGATTAGTTCTTTTTCTTCACCACCCACATCTGGAGGGGTGGTAAAGAGTTCATCATTCGACGAGCACTTATGAACATAATGGATCCATATGAAGATTTTGATCCATGTGAAGTAAGTGCACTTCGTTTCACAGGAGAGGGGTTAGAGTATGAATATGAGTAAGCAGAGAAATTCTTCGAGGACTTATGAACATAATGATTTGAAGAGTAATGCACATATTCATAATCCTTCTTTCCCTGTGAAACAGATGTGTTAGCGCGATGATGATCATATGAGGAATTTGATCCACTTGAGGAATTTTGTCCATATGAGGACTTGGATCCATATGAAGATTTTGATCCATGTGAAGAATTTGATCTGGGGTTCCTATTCCTCACAAGAGGTGTCATGAGGACATTCACTTGAAGACTTTCAAGGTGCCTCTTAGGGACCCTGATTTTCTTCATAGGGGGGGCATTCCTGTAGTTAGTTCCAACATATCTAGCAAATATTTCACCATTCTGATTTTTGACCAGTTTATAGTTGGAGTCAAATGACTCATCAGAAGAAAGTGAAGTCTCACAAGTAAAGCCATATATGGTAGATGGATCTACTGGAGGTCCATTTGCAGCAACCCATGAGGTTTTGGGATACTGCTCAGGTTTCTAGTAGGTCCCATCAACATCGAGTTTCCTCTCAAAGGCAATACCCTCTTTCCTAGGGTTCCTATTTTGAATCTGCTTTTTAAGCACATCACAAAGAGTCTGATGACCTTTGAGGCTTTGGTACATGCCTATCATGTACAATTCCTTCAACCCTGCATTTTTGTCAGTAGCATCGCTGTTTTCTGTAGTTTAGGAAATTGTCACCACAGAGACAGTTGAAGAATTTGTAACAATAGAAGCATTTGAACTTTAAGGTGAAGAATTTGCAGTTTCACATTCAATGCATTTAAGGCATGGGGGACTGAATTCCTCCTGGGCAGTGCTGATCTATTGAGCAAGCAATGAATCGCGTTCCTTCTGAAGATCTTCATAACTCTCCCTTAGCTTCTCAAGATCTTGCTTTCTTTGAAGAAATTCATACGAAAGCTTCTCATGATCAGATAAGAGAGTGTTATGATTATCCTGAAGGTTATCATACTTGGACTGAAGTCGCTGAAGATTTTCAGTCAAGATTTTAGATCGATCCATTTCTTCACCCAACAGATCATCACTTCTTTCTAGCATATTTTGAACCTTACCAAAAGCTTTCTGCTGTTTTATGGCAATTTTAGCAAGTTTGAAATAGCTAGGTTTGAGGTTTTCATCAGATTCATCTTCACTAGAATCTGACACGAAACGGTTGAGTACCTTGGCACCTTTTGCCATGAAGCAATAGGTGGGATAGTAGTCATCGTTGTCGTCGTCAGCAGTGTTGGGGAAGTCTTTTTCCTTAGTGTTGAAGATGGACTTGCTGACGAAAGCGGTAGCGAGAGCAAGGCTTCCCACACCAGAGTCTGATTCCTTAGTTTCCTCCTCTTCCTCATTTTCTTAAGATTCAGCTGAGTCCACTTTCTTGCCAATGAATGCCCGAGCTTTCCTGGAACTGTTGTTCTTGTTCGAGCAAGACTTTGAAGATTTCTTCTTTTTCTTCGAGTCGTCTGAGATGTAGTCCTTGTATTTTTTTCTTCTTCGATTCCTTTGCCCACTGAGGACAATCAGTGATAAAGTGACCAGGTTTCTTGCATTTGTGCAGGTCCTCTTCTTGGGATCATGAGATGAAGAATCTGATCTTATGTCATCACCTCTTGAAGATTTCACAAAGCGACCACGTCTAGAGAACTTCTGAAATTTCCTCACGAGCATAGCTAGCTCCTGGCTCAGTTCCTCGGGATCACCAATGGTGCTGTCAGATTCTTCTCCTTCAGATGAGGGGATTGCTTTGGCCTTCAGTGCATGAGATCTACCATAGTTTGGACCATAGATCTCTCTCTTTTCAGCAAGTTGGAACTCATGAGTATTTAGCCTCTCTAGAATGTCAGCAGGATCAAGTGACTTGTAGTCTCCACGCTCTTGAATCATCAGTGCCAGAGTGTCGAATGAGGAGTCAAGTGATCTCAGCAGTTTCTTCACCACCTCATCGTCAGTGATGTTTGTAGCACCAAGCGCTTGTAGCTCATTTGAGGTATCAGTGAGGCGATCAAAGGTTTGCTAAACATTTTCATTGTCGAGTCTCTTGAAGCGGTTGAAGAGATTGCGAAGAACATCAACTCGAGAGTCACGTTGAGTTGAGACTCCTTCATTGACCTTGGACAGCCTGCCCTAGATGAGCTTTGCAGTCTCCAAAGCACTCACTCTGCCATACTGCCCTTTGCTCAGATGGCCACATATGATATTCTTCGCTTGTGAGTCGAGTTGCTTGAATCTCTTCACATCAGCAGCGTTCAAGGAAGGCGTGACAGAGGGAACACCATTTTCCACAACGTACCACAGATTGTTGTCAATTGCCTCATGATGCATGCGCATCTTGTTCTTCCAGTAGGGATAGTCCGTCCCATCAAAGGTAGGACACCCAGCCGAGACTTTGATCATACCTGCAGTCGACATAACTAAAACTCCAGGCAGTTAAACCAAAATCACATAGAACAAGGGAGTACCTTGCTCTGATACTAATTGAAAGTGTGTTATATCGACTAGAGGGGGGTGAATAGGCGTTTTTTATAAATTCGTCCCTGAGAAAATTCTAGCTGAGGAATTTCCTAATTGATACTCAGGTGCAAGCATAACAAGACATTAGCATGGTCATCTTGATGAAATGAAAACAAGCATAGAGTATAAGTAGCGTGTAAATAGAATAAGCAGTTTGAGGACTTAGGACTGAAGAAATAGGATTGAGGAAATTGAGAAAGTCTTCAGTAAAAGTGTTCAAATAGTACAGATCAAGTTCAACAACACAAGAATGAGTAAATGGAAGAGTTGAAGAAATAGAACTAGTAAGCTTGATGAAGACAATGATTTGATAAACCAGTTCCAACTATTGTGACAGTTGTACGTCTGGTTGGAGCGGCTAGGTATTTAAACCCGAGGACACACAGTCCCGGACAACTAGTCCCGGACACACAGTCCAGGACACCAAGTCCTCATCGTATTCTCCTTGAGCTAAGGCCACACAGTCCTCGCCCAATCACTCGTGGTAAGTCTTCACAGGTGACTTCCAAACCGTCACAAATTTCGGTCACCCGGCGATCCACAATTCCTCTTGGATGCTCTAGACCATTGATCCCTAACCGTCTGGAAGATCACAGTCTTCAAAGGTAACAAGCGTCAGTTCCACATAGGAACGATCTCTTCAGTGATGCTCAATCACTTTGGGGTTTTAGGTGTTTGGGTTTTGGGTTTTTCCTCACTTGATGATTTTTGCTCAAAGTCCTCGGAGGATGGGTTGCTCTAATGACAAGTGTCAGTTTCTCTCAGAGCAGCCAACTATCTAGTGGTTGAGGGGGGCGGCTATTTATAGCCTAGGGAGCAGCCCGACATGATAAGACATAAATGCCCTTAAATGATATGACCGTTAGGTAGGTGGATATTTTGGGACAGCTGGCGCATAGCACAGCAACGGTCGGAATGTTGAGTATCAAATTCCTCAGGGCTATCATGTTCCTCACTTGTAGAAGATCCGCAATGGTGAATTCCTAACTCCTCAGTTAGAACAAATTCCTTAGATACCAGAAGAACTACGTCTCTGTCGCTGAAGAAATTGACTGAACTGTATGAGATTTCCAATGGCTTCACTGGAAAGGATTGGGTAGTGTACGCTTTGAGTTGAGCCTCATTTGGAAATATATTTCCTTAGTTTTACCTCAACCCCCTTTAACAGTATAGTGTTTCCTATGACTCAAGAAAGAGAAAATGAAACTATGAAAACAAAAGTCTTCACGCTTCACAATCCTCGCAATGTTATCCAAGTCTTCAAGGTCACACCAATTTCTTCACTTTCAAAGTCTTCAGAAAGTCTTCAGAAATCCAAAGTCTTCAGTTGAAGACATTCATTTTTAGGGGTCGACTTTCTCTATAAATATCAAACTCCTCATAGACTAATAGACCTGCGTACACTCACAAATGCATTAGTCCCTTAACCTATAAGTCTTTAGTACGCCAATATCACTAAGGGGCACTAGATGCACCTACAGAGGGTGAGTAGAGTAATGGCCAGGCTAGCGATGGGAGTAGGGCGGGGCGGTGAGGTCTGCGCGGCAGCACAGCCACCCACGGGAGGTAGGAGCACGCGGTACGGCTGACGCAGGTTTGGGCGGCTGGAGCAAGAAGACCAGAGGTTGAAGAAGGAGCTTGGCCATTGGATTAACATCCTATAGTCACTGCATCTAGAATCATTTATTATTGACTAAGTTGACAAATCATGCATCCGCATCAACTTTATAGGCCCACAAGTCAGCCTCAAAATAAGGTGGGTCCCAGCTAGCAGGGGGAGGAATCATTTGTTTTGCGCGTAATAAGGAGGCACTTCCTTGCGTGCGGCCATGGATTTAACTGTCAACCTCTCCAGGTACAGTCATCTTCTAATGCATGTCATTCCCTGACAACATTGACCAGGACGCACCGAGAGCACCAAGGCGGTGGACGACGGCGAGGCATAGGAAGGGATTGACATGGAGCCGGGGAAGACTCGGCAGTTATTTCCCACGCGGAGGGGGGTACGAGGGTTTACTGGTTCGGCTACAGTGTGAGGTTGTCGTTGCTAGAGAATAACATGAGGTCTGGGTGAGTGCAGGTATGGCGAGGCCTGTGATTGGATTAGGGTGGAGTGGCAAGGCCTGTGCAGAGCACAGCCGGCCATGGTAGGCAGGAGCAGGCAGCACGGCCGATGCTGGTTTGGGCAGCTGGAGCAAGAAGACCAGAGGTTGAAGAAGCATGACAGTGGTTGGATTAACATCCAACGGTCACTGCACCTAGGATTGTATGTTGACTAAGTTGACAAAGCCCTCCTTACGCTTCATCTTAGTAGGCCCACAAGTTAGCCTCCAAATCTGGTGGGTTCCAGCTAGCACGGGAACCAATTTTTCTGCGCGTAATAAGGTGGTATTTTTTTGTGTGCGAAGATGTAGTTGGTGGGTCCCAGCTATATGCGAGTGGAAACTTTTTTTACGTAATAAGGAGTCACTTGCTTGGATGAGAAGATGTAGCTGGTGGGTCAAACCTGTGAGGGGGATAAATCATTTGTTTTCGCGTAATAAGGAGGCAATTGCTTGCGTGCGGACATGGACCATGTGGGTCCCTACTATCAGCAACTCCACGTACATCCCTCTTCCAATGCATGTTGTTTGTTGACAAAGTTGACCACGCCGCCCCGAGAAAACCAATGTGGCGGACGACGACGAGGCCTAGGAAAGGAACGACCCACAGCCGACGAATATGCAACAGTGGATGCCCACGCGGAGGGGACTACGAGGGTTCACTGGTATGGCTGCGGTGTGAGGCTGCCATCGGTAGAGAATAACAGGAGGTGTTGGTGAGTAGAGGAATGGCCTGGAAGCAATCGACCCGGATCATTCAATACAACAGTATGAACACGATACTAAGGCAAACCCATGGAAATACCCCTTTAGCAAAGAAAAATAGACACGATGTCGCTTTATTTTATCGCATTGAAAAAGACTATCCATATCCTATGTACCTAACCCTTCTAGGGGATTATGTGTCAGAAAGCACGAATATTTATTTCATTCCATTATAAATAAGAAGCGAATTCTATTCATAAGAAGAAAGAGAAGCAGATCTATTCTATACTCGATAAGTGCCAATATGCAATGGGTAACTTGGCCAATTTAAAAAAAACGAAGAATAGATCGCCACCCCTCTTTGTTTAGCATTTGAATCACCCATTCCTTTTTCTTTAATGACGATGGGAGTAGGGTAGACTGGTGAGGCATGCACGGCAGCACAGCTGGCCACGGGAGGCGGTAGTAGGCGGAACCGCCGACAGTAGTTTGTGCGGCTCAAGCAAGAATATTTGAGATTGAGGAAGCACGACAATCGTTGGCTGAACATACAGCGACCACTGTTGCTAGAATCATGTGTTGACAATAAGGTGAAAAAGTCTTGTGTTTGCGTCAACTTTGTTTTTTACGACTGCGTACGCATTGTCGGATTTCGGGTTCCGCAAACCCTTGAGAGGTTCGAACTCAGGGGTGCGCATGAAGAACACTCTCTCCCCAGCGCACTCGGCCTATGATTCCACGGCCTAGCTCGATGAACTCGAAGAACAAGGGACACAGAGGATTATAATGGTTCAGGCCACCTTGCGGTGTAATACCCTAATCCAGTGTGTGTGGTGGATAGCCTTGTGGGGCTGAGGATGAACTGGTACAAGGGATTAACAGCCTCCGGAGGAGAGGTGTTCTTTGCTCGAATGAGCTTGTGGTGTGTGTAGGGTGGAATGGATCTGATCTCTCTCTCTCTCTCTTCCCCTAGGCGAGCTGCTCCCTTCTTCGACCTCCCTCCATGGTGGTGGCTAGGTCCTATTTATAGGGGCCTTGGTACTCTTCCCAAATATCCGCGGGAAGGGACTCCACAACAGCCAAATTTGAAGGGGAACAGCTAGTACAAGCATTCCTGACAAAAGTGGTCTTCGCCTGCAATAGGCTCTGGTGGTGACGCCACGTCGAGCTCCATGATGACCTCCACTCTTCTGCCCTGACAGTCCTTGGTCTTGTTGCACCGATATGGAAACCTTTGCCTGATTCCTTGGGACTCCGCACCTGCGCTTGCCCCCTTGGCACCAAAGGGGATAATGGTACACTGCGCCCGCTGGTGCCCGCCTGGCCTTGGACGTCATGGCTCATGTCACGTGAACCTCGCGAGGTGCACCTTGCATTGATATCTCCGCTCCTCGGGAGACAACCTAGAGATGCCGCCCCTAGGGAGGTCTTGATGTCATCCACCTCACGAGGCTTGGCCCCTCGCAAGGTTCTTGAGTTGCGGTTGATGAAGCTGGGACGTACCAGGCTGTCGATGGAGCCACGCCACGGGCCGCAAGCTGGCAGGTCTGGGTAGCCCCGTTCCCAGAACGCCGACAGTAGCCCCCGGGCCCAGGGCACGCTCAAACTTGTCTTCGAGGTGAAGCCAAAGGGGCAAGGGCGAAGAGCCACGGGCCCCAATCGCGTGCGGCCTAGGTCGACGCGTGGCAACTTGATTAGACGTGCGCGTCTCTGCTTCCCCATGTTGCCTCGATAACTGCCCGACTTGACGAGACCCTGCTGCATGCATAGAAAGACCATCATTACATGACATCATGGAGGCCGGCGGTTGGCCTCCTCCAGGCTATAAATGAGAAGAGGGTGAAGCCCCCGTTGCTCATCTCCTTCTTCTTATCGCCCGCCTCTTCTTCTTCCTCCCTTATCACCCTCTTGTTGCAGCCTCCATGGCGCCAACGAAGAGGTTCTCCGCCGCGGAGAAAGGGAAAGCTCACCAGGAGGGATCTGACTTGCCGCCGTCCAAGAGGGGGCGGGTCCGCCCCCGCAAGCATGTCGCTACCCCTGCAGCGGTGCTTTAGGGTTGTGGGCGTACTTCTTCTGGGATCGATGCCGCCCTTGGCGACCGTGATGGCACCTCTTCCTGCGGCAGGGGCCGCTCTTGTCGCGGCAGCCCCCCTGCCATGAGAACGCGCACCATGGTTGCCCGGCCTCCCCGGCCAGGCTTCCATTCGTCGAAGGTGTCCCGGAGTTCGTCGTGTGGTCGGAGAGTCTGGCTGGCACCTGGCTCCAATTGCCACACTTCTTTGCCCACGAGCTGCCGATCGAGGGTCTTGACGGCCTCTGGTTGCAGGCAGATGGCTGCTGCAGCAAGGCCTCGTGAGTTGCATTGGAAGTCTCTGCTGGGGGCAACATGGCCCTGGCCCGCGGTTGGCAAACGTTTGCCCGCACACGCAGCTTGGGCAGGTGATGCACCCTCCACTTCAAGTATGATGGCGCCGCGACCCTCTTTGTGAGGGTGTTTGGGGCAGAGGGCCGCCGCGTGGGGTGCTGCCTCGAAGACAACAGCGGCGACAAAGGGCTCGACCTTGGCGACGGTCATGACGAGGCTGCAATTGGACTTGCCCTTGGCGACGGCCGTGGCTCATCCAGCGGCAGCGACTCCTCTGCCAGCGAAAGTACCATCAGTGGTGGTTATGACCAACCACCTCACCGCCGGGCTCGCTTCGAGGATGGCGACGGGTCATCCCGCCGCCATGCGACGGTGAAGCGTGAGGAGGGCTCAGACTGAGCTGAGTCCGGGGGACCCTTGGGACAAGATCATGCGAGCGGTTGTGGCTACGTGGCCCGCCTTTGTTTAACTTTTCCTTTCTTCTTGCATTTAAAAAAAGGTAGGTAACCCCCTGGGGCGTGTAATGAACTTTGACACCTATGCTGCTATGACGTTTTTATGCTCTTGTGTTGTGTTATGATATTCATGCTCCTCGTGAGTGTAAAGGGGTAAATTAGCTTGATACGCTTGAGGGTGGCCTCTTGCCTCGTGAGGGTGCACTTTTCGGTATCTGGAGAGGCTTCCTTGCTGCCTACGCAAGAGCTGCTGGTCGGGGGGGCATCTGCAAGATTTGTTTGGGAATCCGTCGGGTACCTTGCTCCTCCTTGCGTGAGCCCTCAGGTGTGGGCTAATCATGGCTTGATGCACCATGTCGCGATACCCGGGGGGGCATGGACTTGAGGGGGTCCACCAATCACGAGCTCATATGGGGGCGCCTCGCGAAGATCAGGGAAGCCGAAGCTCTTGTGGTGGCAGGGTTTCGGAGAGGTGTGCCCGCGGTGTGGGCTGGCCAACGCGCAAACACGGACACACCTGCCTAGCACCCGCGCGTGATGTGCGAGGGAGAATGGCAAGCAACTGTCGTCCTCCCTGAGGCAAGAAAAAGGGAGGAGCAAAGCAGAAGGGGAAAACTCAACTAAGCAATCGAGAAACACCAGAACTCCAAAATCATTTAAGGATCACAACCAGATACAGAAAGCAAATGAACAGTCGTGTTTGGCACCTAGTCTAGTCTTCTCACCAGCGCGGAGCTAAGTGCTGCCACTAGGACATGGGAGGGAGCCCCTGAGGCCCGAGGGCGGCACTCCGAAGACTTCGGGGCGTGTACAGCCCCACTCGTTATTACGTGAGAGTGTCACAGGCGGAGACCTTCACAGGCACTGGGCCTTGCTTCAAAGGCACTGGGCCTTTCTTCACAGGCACCGGGCCTTGCTTCACAGGCACTGGACCTTTCTTCATGGGTAGAACTTCCGGAGGTGCTCGATATTCCAGGCATACTAGATAGGGACGCCGTCCCCCGTCTCCAGGCACACGGCGACAGGCCTAGAGACGTGGGCAATCCTAAACGGGCCCTCCCACATGGGTGAGAGCTTGTGCAGCCCTTCCCTGGAGAGCACCCGCCTCAGGACCAGATCACCCACCTCAAGCATCCTGGAGCGGATGCTGCGGCAGTGGTATTGCCGCAGCGCCTGCTGGTATCTTGCTGCCCGGAGCAAGGCTTGACGGCGGCATTCCTCCGCCAACAC
Organism: Secale cereale; assembly: GCA_902687465.1. Taxonomy (NCBI): domain Eukaryota; kingdom Viridiplantae; phylum Streptophyta; class Magnoliopsida; order Poales; family Poaceae; genus Secale; species Secale cereale. Next base: position 165,518,905 of record LR738709.1, read on the forward strand.
TAGGTCCATCCCTCGCATGGCGTCCTGGCGTGCCTCGTCAAATGCCAAGACCCGTGTGGAGCGATGTTTGCCTTCATGAGGGAGAACCACTTTGGCTTCGTAGACGAGGAAGAACGGGGTCTCGCCTGTTGGCCTGGTGGCGGTGGTTCGGATGGACCACAACACTGACTGGAGCTCATCGTGCTAGCCCCTGCCCCAGGCCTCGAGCTTCTTCTTGAAGGTCCTTGCCTTGATGGTTACTCCTGGGGTGTGCCACTGAGGCGTAGCATATTTGTGTTCCAAGGTTAGCACAATATGTTTTGAAGAGATTGTTAGTGAACTGCGAGCCGTTGTCGGTGATGATGTGATTAGGGACCCCAAACCGGCTCATGAAGATCTTGACGAACTTGACCATCGAGCCGGCAGGGATGGGGCGCACTCGCTCCACCTCCGCCCACTTGGTAAACTTGTCGATGGCGACATAGAGGTAGTGATAGCCCCCGGGAGCCCGAGGAAACGGTCCCAAAATATCCGGCCCCCAGACCGCGAACGAACACGAGAACGGGATAGTCTGAAGTCCCTAAGCAGGCTAGTGGATCTGCTTGGCATGGAATTGGAAGTCTTCACACGAGCTCACCAGCTCTGCCGCGTCGCTGAGCGCTGTTGGCCAGTAGAATCCACTGCAGAATGCCTTGCCCACCAGGGTGCGCGATGATGAGTGATGCCCGCAGTCCCCGCCATATATGTCAGTTAGTAGCTCGCACCCTTGCTCCCTGGAGATGCTGCGTAAGGAAACGTCATTGGGTCGTTTTTGGTATAACTTACCATCCTCAAGGCAGTAAGCCGTGGCCTGCCGGTACACGCACTCCGTGTCCTCCTCCTTCTTCGGCAAGGTTCCCTGTACTAGGTAGGCCTTGAACTCTTGAGTCCAGCACCCCTCCTGAGGCTCGATTGCAAGGAGCAAGTGTGCTCCTATGGTCGTGCCACGGGCGGGGGCTCCCGAGGTTGGTGGAGGGGGGAAGCTCCTCCTAAGGCAGTGTCAACTCCACAGCCGGAGGGGCTGCGGAGGGCTTGAAGAGGCGCTCCTCGAAGAAGCCGGGCTCCTCTGGCTGGTGCTTGGACGCCCTCTTGGCGACGTCATCGGCTTCCTTATTCATGTCGCGCGGCACATGCTGTAGCTCCAGACCCAAGAATTGACTTTCCATCTTGCGTACCTCCGCTAGGTACGCCTTCATGTGCTCATCCCTTGGCTCGTACACATTGTTGGAGAAGTTCATGAGGAGCTGGGAGTCTCCCTTGATGGTGAGGCGCTTAACACCTAGGGTGGCCGCAGCCTTCAGGCCTTCGTATTCTGCTATGTTGTTGGAGACCTTCTCGCCGTGCTGGAAGCAGAGCTGCACGACGTAGCAGAGCTTGTCCTTCGTGGGCCACGACGTGCCGCTAGAACGCGACGATGAACTACTGGGCTATGCTTGCACGGGCGTGCCGCCATTCTGCTCCTCACCCCCGCTCCAGGTCGTAGGTGGGGCGCTGGTGAGGCCTTGGCAGGCGCACGCGTCCCCTGGAGCGGTTGGAAGACCTGACGACACCAACATGAGCGTTGGCGCCATCCTCACGACCGCAGCGACTTCGTCACCAGCAGGAGCAAGCGTCGGTGGCCCCTCGCGAGGGTACGCCGGGGTATAACTCAGCGGGCGCCAGGGCTAGGTGCCGCAACCGGGGGCTCAAGGCGCGGGGCACGCAGGCGGTGCCCTCGGTGGGGGCTGCCGATGAAGCCTACATGCCCCGCACGGTGGACCTGGCATACGTGTTTGGGGAAGGCCCGAATGCCTTCCTTGGGCCGAGATGGAACGGCGGGGCGCTCGAGGAGGAAGATTACCACGAGAGGCCCGGGGGCTCTATGGAACCCTTCAGCGATGACGATAGAGCACAACGGGTATCACAGCAGCAGGCGTACGCTAACAATGGACTGCAGGTGAATCAGACCACGACGATGGTCGAAGATCTGAGAGCGGCCGCTCCGCCCTCAACCCGAGCAAAACGATGGTGGCTACGTGTGGAGGGCCTAGAGCCGCAGCCTCTCCCGTGAAGCGTGGAGCAGGTAAGTATGCGAAAATAGGTCCTATGTCGGGGCGAGCCTCGCCAAGCTTCCCCCCCCCCCCCGGCAAAGGGCCCGTGGTCGCAGAGGGCGCCGCTAGCGTCCCCCCTGCCTCCTTGGTCCTGTCTTGGTTTTTGGTCGCCCCAACGGAGGTCAGGGGTGGCGCAAGGCGCGGCCCTCATCTGGCGATATGAAGTAAGGCTCGTGCCTATGAAGATCTCCGCCCGTGACACTCTCACGTAATAATGAATGGGGCTGTACATGCCCCGATGTCTCGGGAGAGCCGCCCTCGGGCCTCGGGGGCTCCCTCCCACGTCCTAGTGGCAGCACTTAGCTTCGCATTGGTGAGAAGACTGAACGCTAGACAGGTGCCGGACGCGGCTATTTGCTTTCCTTGCCTTCCTTTTTGTGATTGGATTTGCCGTGTCTTTCAAATTGAATTTAAAGTCTTGCTTGTTGCCGAAATGGGGGGAGGGGGGTTTCGTTGATTTCTGTTGGATTTTGCCGCCTCTGGTTGTCTTGAAGATCTTAACCCGGGCCCTCCGGCTCAGGGACTGGAAGGCTAATCTCACTTGGCATGCCGCTGTAACCTCGACAGGACCCCCTCGGGGCAAGAGCCTACCTGCCGCAATTTTGCCATGTAGGCATCCTGCCGCGGCTAGCGGAATACCCCTGGCCCTGCTCCTCGGAGCAGGGCCACATGTTGCTCAGGAGACTCAAGGCCGTGGACCGCCTGTGATCCACCCCAGGACGGAGGCGAACCCACGGCCTCATAACCTGCATGAAGACATGCAAGATCTAGGTGAGATACGACGGCAACTAAGCTCGGGAAACTCAAGGACGCACGTCCCAGGTTCGGATTCAAGCGTCAAAAGAAGGAAAGTGGAATACCAGTTTACAAACATAGGGGGCTCCCCCCATCAAAATGCTCTCACACCCTACGGGGCCTCTTGCAAGTCTATGCGTGCAGGGCCAGGGCAGAGGAACACAAGCTCAACCGGACACATCGCTCGTCGCGCCGTCCGAGTCGCTCTCATGTACACTGCCAGCGCTGTCGCAGGCCACGTCTCCATCATCTTCAACTGCGCCGCCTTCATCCGCCACGACCATGGCCTCGTCATTATTGATGGCAAAGGCCTGGACTAGAGCATCCACGTGGTTGTCCACCCAGTGCGCCAAGTTATCTCGGACAGCCCTAGGCACGGGGGCGGTGGCGGCGTCGAAGTCAAAGTCGGGATCAATGCTCTGGAGGTAGCTGAAGACCCAGGAGAACACGCGCCCCAAGAGGCTCCGACTCTTTTCTTCAACAAGGCAGTGGGCCCTCGCAGCCTGGCTCTCCAGACGCGTCACAACCTCGATGAAGAAGACAAGATGACCAGCGTAATCCTCCGCGTGGGGGTCGGGGGCGTTCTCCTCACAGATTGCCCCCAACGCCCGGTTGGCCTTCGCCCAAAGAGTCCACAACATGGGGACATGCTCGTGCTGCGGTAGTAGTCGATAGAAAGCCTCATCCTCGCTCTTATGTGCAAGAACTGCGGCGTCATCAACTTGTCGCCGGAGCAAGGCCAATTCTGCATGCGCGGAGGCCAGCTCAACCTAGACGGAAGACTGAGCTGCCATGGCGGCCCTCTCGCGCAGCTCTGCTTCTCTCAGCCTCGCCCTGAGGGCAGCAGTCCTCCCATCGGCCTCCGCTCGCTGAAGCTCCAACTTCAAGTTATACCCCTCGGTGAGGTTCGCGCGTGCCTCCGCCACCTTCCAGTCAATTTCCTCCTGGACTCTGGCCTCGCGAGTGGAGACGACATCCTCAGCCAGGGTCACATGGCGCTCCCTCGCCTCCAGCCGCTCAAGCTCAAGGCTGCACTCCCGGCTTCTAGCATCAGCTCCTCCTCGCGATGCAAGATCTCCGCCTCTTCGGAGGGCATCCCCCTCATCGACGCCAGGGCGGCCCTGCACGCTTCCACTCGCTCTTCCAAGTCGGCGTTCAGGACCTGAAGCTCCAGCAGGCGCCTCTCTGCAGCCTCGCGGCGGGTGTTGGCTTCCCTGTCCTCCTCCAGGGCTTGGGCGCAGGCCTCTCGCGAGGCTGCGAGGGACGCGTCTGCCTTCTGTCAGGCCCAATATGCGATTCTATCTCGATCACGTGACACTTACGTGATTGAGGCACAATCGTATTTCGGGCGCTTAGCAAGATGGATATCATTACATCGTACCATTACATACATACATAGGGGATACAACAATACATACAAATCTCATGAATACAACAATATCAATACAAGTATCCGACTACGGATACAAACAAGAAAAGCACAAAGACATCCATCTGCTATTCCAGGCTGCCGACCAGGAACCTAACCCAAGACTGAAGAAGAAGAAGAACAAAGAACTCCAAACAATGAACAACGCTCTCACGTCAAGACATCGGAAACCTGCACCTGCAACTGTTGTTGTAGTATCTGTGAGCCACGAGGACTCAGCAATCCCATAACCATGGGTAACAAGACTATCAAAGCTTAGGTAGGAAGAGATAAAGTGGTGAGGTTGCAGCAGCGGATAAGCAAAAGTATGGTGGCTACTTACGAGTACAAGAATAAGATGAGCATCTACGCAAACGGTCGCAAAAGTAGTGATCGCTAAAGATCCTGAACTACATACGAGTCAAACATAACCCCACCGTGTTCTCTTCTCAAAATGAAAAGAGACAGTCACGATTACTCACGCAGTTGTGTGTTTTACTTCGGATCCTCTGTCAAGTTTTCTACAACCGGACATTAACAAATTCCAATCTGCCACATAACCGCGGGCACGGCTTTCGAAAGATCATAACCCTGCAGGGGTGTCCCAACTTAGCCCATCACAAGCTCTCGCGATTAGCTGAAGTGATAAGTATAATATCATCACTCCTTATCTTAGGGAAATCCGATCAGGCTCGGCATCCCGGTGCACAAGACATTTCGACAATGGTAAAACAAGTCCAGCAAGACCTCCCGGTGTGTCGACACCCTGATAGTAGCCGCGCGTATCTCGTCTCAGGCCACGACCGGATGGGCGATTATACGAGTAAAACCAAACCTTGAGTTTCCCCGTGGTGGCCCCGCATACTCCCCATTTGGGACCAACACCATCAGCACTGGCCCCCCTGCTATGTAGAAAGAATCCTCGGGTAGCGCTAACTGCCTATGCAATTTAATTAATTAATTAAGTTGTTATTATGAGCAAATTAAAACCAATGTTGGGCCTTGCAGGAGGAGTTTTATGCAAAGTCGAACTGTCAAGGGGTCCCCATCCACCCATCGTGTAAGGAACGTAAAATCAAGGAACATAATGCCGGTTTATCGGCGCCTAAGGTGGCATGAGTGGAACAAAACACCGAGCAAAAGGCCAAGCCTTCCACCCATGCCCAGTATATAGGTGTGTTAATAATAATAATAGATATTGTGATATATCCAACAACAAGTTCCCTCCTAGAACGAACTTCATCTTCACCTGCAACTAACAACGCTATAAGAGGGGCTGAGAAAGCGGGTAACATTGCCAAACAGTGGTTTTGCTAGGAAGGTTTCAAAGGTTAGAGGTTTCATGGCAACAAGGAGAGGCTGACATAGATGATGGGTAGTGCGACATGTAACGATAGCATCGAGACTACTAAGCATGGCAATGATAGTAAAGGTATCCAAGGGTATGGTCATCTTGCCTGAGATCCCGCAAGGAAGAAGAACGGCTCCGTGAAGAAGACGGAGAAGAAGCATTGAAGAAGACCCATGAGTAGACGATCGAATCCTCACAACGCAACGGAACAAGCACTAACGAAAAGAAGCAAGCAATACGGTAAACAAACCACTCAAGAACATAACAATATGCACTACCCAGTATGATGCAAAACAAGTCTACTTATGATGCACAAGAAAGTCTACACAGGAACCACAATATGGCAATGTAGGAAGCACAGCAAAAACAGCACAAGTTTATATGATGCAATACATGGCAAGATATGATGCATGACAAGTCTACACAGGAAGCACAGGGAGCATGGCAATTTGCATCAAGCAAAAATACTTCAAAACATGATAACAATAGGATAATATGAATCTACATGCAAAATCACCCAAGTTTCATATAAAGAACACCCCAAACAGAGCAACGGGCTAAAAGATACACATGAAACAAGATATAACAACAAGCTGAAAATAACAGCCACATAGCAACTTTGGAGCATGATAAAAATAATCTACAACAATCAAACATCATGGCAAGAAGCATGAACATAAAGTAGACATATCCTACAGCAAACAAGTCCATTGGAGCATCCCCAAAGGAGCCATGGATCAATAGCAACAAGTTATGACATATGGAACTTGATAACAAAATCCTGACAGCAACATTTTATAGCAACTTGGGAGCAAGAGTTAACTATGCTACAGCCACTCAAATAAGCATGTGAGAGCATGAATGGATAGCCAACAATATATACAACAAGGAATCATCAAGAGTCACCCCGAAACTATCATGGATTGGCCTAGAACAACAAGCAAACATGGCATCCGGATATTACAGATTCCAGACGTAGTGAAATTTCACTAAGTGTTAAAACAGCAGTTTTATCATGGCATGTTTGTGAGCAAGTTTAAGACACCTCAAAGCTTAACATGGCCAGTGGTAAGCACCACAGCAAAGTACACATGATGGGGAGTCCAAAACATCTAAGCATGCGACAAGGGGACAAACACAACGATAGCAAAGGGCAATTGAAAATAGCACCTCATAACAAGTTTAACAACATAACAGCCACATGCACTTTTCCAAAGGAGATAAACATGGCAAGATGAATTCTATCATGCAAGCTAAAGCATTCAACATGTAGAGCATCTCAAGACGAACATGTGGACATATCATTTGCATCATTTGGATAAACATGCACCAAGTTATCACATTGCAAACATGGCAACAAAATAACAACTAACAGCAGTTTATAATAAGTTGCAATCTTCCCACAGATATTTAAGCATCTAGATGAGCTCAAACATGCATGTCACAATGGAACAAAACGTAGAGCATAACTCCACGATCATTTTGACATGTCATTCACTCAAAACGGATAAACACACAAAAAGTTATTAGCAGTCAAAGTAAGCATCAGATTACAACAGCAAAAGACTTAGCAGAATTTGACTAGGGAAAAACAACACGGGCGCAGAAAAACTATGTGACGCCCGGGGCGGGAGCTGAGGGGCTGCTCACCCATTGGGCTCGGCCAACAGAAGGAGAGGAGGCAGGCCGCGCGGTGGCTTCGGGGAGACGGGCCGCGGGACGGCGCTGGGGAGGCGAAAGCAGGCCGGCCGGGTGGGCCACCTTGGCTGCGGTGGAGCTGGAGCCTGGCGGGGTGAGGCCGACGGAGCAGTGGGCCGCGGGGAGCGAGGCCCAGGCGGCTGTAGCGGGGCCTCCGCCTCGCGCTGGCCTGGAGCCTCGGCTCGGTGCTGGCTGGGCCGCGGGAAGGCCCAGGTGGGCACGCTGGCGGCTCGCTAGCGATCCGGCGCTGCGGCGCTTTCACCCCCATTCAAGAGGAGGCCGGCGGCCATGGCAGGGACCGGCGGCGGCGCTGCGAGAGGAGGGCCGGGGAGGCGGATCCCGGCCGGGAGGAGGCAGATCCGGGGGCGCCGGGCCCGGATCCGGCCGGAGGGAGATGGGGTGGGGCCGGCGGCGAGGATGACCTCCGGCGGCGGGGTCGAAGGAGCTCGAGGCTCGGGAGCACACGGAGGCGGGGAGCTGCGGACGGCTGGCTCGGGGCGCGGTGCTCGGGCCCATCCGCGGCCTCGGGCGGGCCTGGCCCGGGCCGAACGGGCTGGCGGCGGTGGGGAAGAGGCCTGGGGCGACGTGGCGCTCCCTGAGTGGAGGAGGGGCGGCTCAGGGGTCTGGGGAACCAATGGGGGCGCGCCACTTGGCGAAAATAAGGTGGAGGGTGCTGACTTGGCGGCGCCAAGTGGCGGAGGTGGAGAGGGGCTGCGCGGAAAATGATGCAGAGAGGGGCTAGAGGTTAGGGAAGGGTCAGGCTGTCCATTTTTGGCATGGAGGGGCCTTTATATAGCAAAAGGGGTAGGGTTTTGGGGGGTTTTGGGGCATTCCGGAACCATCGGATCGCGATCCAACGGCAACGGAGCAAAGGGGGAGTTAGGTTGGGCCAAGAGGAGGTTAGTGGGCTGTGTAGAAGTGGTTGGGCTGAGATGAGAGGAGAGGAAGAGAGACCCGCGGGGGTTTTCGGAGACCGAAAACAACCGATGAAATAACCGGCGACTAGTGCCGCTATATATAACCGTTGGGCTATCAAACGAGCTCCGAATGCGATGAAATTTGGCAGGCAGCCTGTCTACACTATAATAAGACCACATGACAAGTTTCATCCCATTCCGAGAACATTTTTCGGTCACTCACAAAATAAAAAATTGGAGGCACCGCGGGCGCGTGCAATTGTGTCTGGGCTCAGAACGGACAACGGGAAGGACGAGGAGACTCGACGGATGCAAGTTTTGAAAACATGCTGATGCAACACACAAGATGACATGGCAAGATGCAACACACAAGCAGATGACATGGCACTGACAACGAATAACTGGCTGACACCTGGCGCACCGGTCTCGGAGTGTCACAACACTCCCCTACTAACAAGAGATCTCGTCCCGAGATCTTAGGAACGAGACGGGGATGAAAAGGAAGAACAAAGTTCTTGGAAGACAAAAGAACGAAACCAAGAACCTTGAGAGGTTGAACCACTCGACAGGAAGAAGAATGCAACGAGGAAGAACGAAGTTGCAAGGGCTTCGTTAGACAAGAACTGAATAAGAATGATTATAAACCACTCTGGTTAAAAGAGATAGAAAAGAAATCTCCACGAAGGAATTCGGGAAGCACTCCGGCTGAAAATGGAATGAAATAGCACATCGGTTGAACACAAATGGAATAGGACAAGATCTTGAGGAGATGGAACGATACTCGACGAGAGTAACAACACAACGCCTCCGGAAGAATTGAAATGATGGAAATCACGAAAGAATTTAAAAGAGCATCCTCAAGAAGGACTTGAATGGAGTTGTTGATAAAATCAACAACAAAAGAATGAGCTTGTAGTGGACATATGTAAACATCTCAACGCTTGAGGTGAATTACCGCCGCAACGAAAAGAAGGATTATCTGAGAATGAAGAATTGCAAAACTCCACTTCAAAAGGAAAAGGAGAATTATTTGCACTCGAGAAGCAAAAGAATAAGATTGCTTGAGCTGCTCTAGAAGAATTAGATGAACGTTTGAAGAACGAATTACATGATGGAGAACCACCATGAAGAACTCCAGTAACGATAGGATGATGAATATAGAAATACGGACGAAAAGAATAAGATTAACGCCTTGCAATGATTAGTCGAGGTTCCGACGAGATAACCGAGAAAAACTTGAACTCCGGGAAGAAAAGATGAAAGGCTTGGAACTAGAATTTATTCATGGAGAATAAACTCCGAAGGAAGGGATTAAATCAACTCGATGAAAACGAATAAGAATTATGTTATGCTATCCTCCACCAATTAAATTGATGAGAATCAATGGACTAGCATACTACTTAGTCTTGATGAAATGAATAAAGAGGGATATATCACGAACTTGCGAAATCTTCATGAAACACCGGTAGGATTGGAATAAAATGAATGGATTGATATGCTAACACCGGAAAAGAAATCTTGAGCGAACCACCGTAAAGAATTGAAGTCGAGTGAAGAAAATGAACGAGCCACCGTGAAGAATTAAAATCTAGTGAAGAACGAGAATGACCACCGTAAGGAAAGAAATAGAACGATGCAAGAGGACAAGCCACCGTAAGAAATTGAAATTGAGTGAACACAAGAGAATGAATCTCCGGGAAGAATAAAGCACTTGAGGACAATTAGAATGACGAGAGCAACGAGATCATGAACTGATTAAGGAATACTTAAACGAAGCACCGGAAGAATATGAGACGAACGAAGAGGCATCGATGAAGAATATTTGAAGGACGAAGTTGAAAACTGAGAACGAAGAAATCTTCTGAAATGATGGCCTTCGGAGGAACACAAGAAAAGAATTAAAGAAATACTCCGGATGAAGAAAAGAAGAAAGATTGAACGAACGATAAAAGAATTGAAAGCGATCTTGGAGAAGGCATATGACTGATGGAATCCATACTTACGTCACACTTGACAAGAATTTCGGAACACTCCGGGCAAATTAGAAGAGTCAGGTAAGATCCTGGGAAAAAACCTGTGGGTTAGGGCCCACCGAAGGAAGAACTCCGTTGGAAAGGATTGAAAAGGAGATAATGCACCGGAACGATTAAAAGACTCAAAGGAGGTGACAACCTCGAATTAATTGGAACACAAACGAATCTCCTGAGATGACTTTGGAACACCGGAACAATTAAAAGGTGAGATGCGAACAAGCAAGGGGAATATCCGAGCTGAGGGAAAAGAATATGATCCACACCGAATACTTGAATTGAATCCACCGGAAAAGAAGAAGAGGTGAAGAATATCAAACGAGAGGGGAATTCATCGGAGAAGAAAAGAGATGAAGGATGACGTACAAGACAAGAATTCACCGGTTGAAATAACTGAGTAAATAATGCAAAGGATTCACACGAGTAGGATGGATACTCGATTAAGGACTCCGGCTCCGAGAAACAAAAGGGTGGGCGGGTGGGAAAAGAAAGACCACAACGGACGGGAGAAACGCCGTCGGTTGAAATAATTGAAGGTTGAACTTGCAAAGAAGAAGAGGGTTGAATCCACTTGACGAGAGATGCACCAGATGAAAGAACTAACAACGCAACGAACAAAAACTATCCACGTGATCCTAAAAAAAATTGAAGGGGAAGAGGGGTAATTCAAAACACCTACGTCAGGATTCCTCACCAGAGCGACGAAGGGGCAGGGGAGTAAAAGAATTCCTACTCTCCGATATAACTAGACCCCGAAAAAAGTTTTCTGCTAGACTCAACAACGGCCAAACTACGATCAATCAAGGGGGCTCCTATGGTCGGTCGAGGCTCTGATACCAACTTGTCAGGCCCAAGATGCGATTCTATCTCGATCACGTGACACTTACGTGATTGAGGCACAACCGCATTTCGGGCGCTTAGCAAGATGGATATCATTACATCATACCATTACATACATACATAGGGGATACAACAATACATACAAATCTCATGAATACAACAATATCAATACAAGTATCCGACTACGGATACAAACAAGAAAAGCACAAAGACATCCATCTGCTATCCCAGGCTGCCGACCAGGAACCTAACCCAAGACTGAAGAAGGAGAAGAAAGAACTCCAAACAACGAACAACGCTCTCACGTCAAGACATCGAAAACCTGCACCTGCAACTGTTGTTGTAGTATCTGTGAGCCACGAGGACTCAGCAATCCCATAACCATGGGTAACAAGACTATCAAAGCTTAATAGGTAGGAAGAGGTAAAGTGGTGAGGTTGCAGCAGCGGCTAAGCAAAAGTATGGTGGCTACTTACGAGTACAAGAATAAGATGAGCATCTACGCAAACGGTCGCAAAAGTAGTGATCGCTAAAGATCCTGAACTACATACGAGTCAAACATAACCCCATCGTGTTCTCTTCTCAAAATGAAAAGAGACAGTCACGGTTACTCACGCAGTTGTGTGTTTTACTTCGGATCCTCTGTCAAGTTTTCTACAACCGGACATTAACAAATTCCAATCTGCCACATAACCGCGGGCACGGCTTTCGAAAGATCATAACCCTGCAGGGGTGTCCCAACTTAGCCCATCACAAGCTCTCACGATTAGCTGAAGTGATAAATATAATATCATCACTCCTTATCTTAGGGAAATCCGATCAGGCTCGGCATCCCGGTGCACAAGACATTTCGACAATGGTAAAACAAGTCCAGCAAGACCTCCCGGTGTGTCGACACCTTGATAGTAGCCACGCGTATCTCGTCTAAGGCCACGACCGGATGGGCGATTATACGAGTAAAACCAAACCTCGAGTTTCCCCATGGTGGCCCCGCATACTCCCCGTTTGGGACCAACACCATCAGCACTGGCCCCCCTGCTATGTAGAAAGAATCCTCGCGTAGCTCTAACTCCCTATGCAATTTAATTAATTAATTAAGTTGTTATTATGAGCAAATTAAAACCAATGTTGGGCCTTGTTGGAGGAGTTTTATTCAAAGTCGAACTGTCAAGGGGTCCCCATCCACCCATTGTGTAAGGAACGCAAAATCAAGGAACATAATGCCGGTTTATCGGCGCCTAAGGTGGCATGAGTGGAACAAAACACCGAGCAAAAGGCCAAGCCTTCCACCCATGCCCAGTATATAGGTGTGTTAATAATAATAATAGATATTGTGATATATCCAACAACAAGTTCCCTCCTGGAACGAACTTCATCTTCACCTGCAACTAACAACGCTATAAGAGGGGCTGAGCAAGCGGGTAACATAGCCAAATAGTGGTTTTGCTAGGAAGGTTTCAAAGGTTAGAGGTTTCATGGCAACAAGGAGAGGCTGACATAAATGATGGGTAGCGCGACATGTAACGATAGCATCGAGACTACTAAGCATGGCAATGATAGTAAAGGTATCCAAGGGTATGGTCATCTTGCCTGAGATCCCGCAAGGAAGAAGAACGGCTCCGTGAAGAAGACGGAGAAGAAGCCTTGAAGAAGACCCACGAGTAGACGATCGAATCCTCACAACGCAACGGAACAAGCACTAACGAAAAGAAGCAAGCAATACGGTAAACAAACCACTCAAGAACATAACAATATGCACTACCCAGTATGATGCAAAACAAGTCTACTTATGATGCATAGGAAAGTCTACACAGGAACCACAACATGGCAATGTAGGAAGCACAGCAAAAACAGCACAAGTTTATATGATGCAATACATGGCAAGATGTGATGCATGACAAGTCTACACAGGAAGCACAGGGAGCATGGCAATTTGCATTAAGCAAAAATACTTCAGAACATGATAACAATAGGATAATATGAATCTACATGCAAAATCACCCAAGTTTCATATAAAGAACACCCCAAACGGAGCAACGGGCTAAAAGATACACATGAAACAAGATATAACAACAAGCTGAAAATAACAGCCACATAGCAACTTTGGAGCATGATAAAAATAATCTACAACAATCAAACATCATGGCAAGAAGCATGAACATAAAGTAGACATATCCTACAGCAAACAAGTCCATTGGAGCATCCCCAAAGGAGCCATGGATCAATAGCAACAAGTTATGACATATGGAACTTGATAACAAAATCCTGACAGCAACATTTTATAGCAACTTGGGAGCAAGAGTTAAATATGCTACAGCCACTCAAATAAGCATGTGAGAGCATGAATGGATAGCCAACAATATATAAAACAAGGAATCATCAAGAGTCACCCCAAAACTATCATCGATTGGCCTAGAACAACAAGCAAACATGGCATCCGAATCTTACAGATTCCAGACTTAGTGAAATTTCACAAAGTGTTAAAATAGTAGTTTTATCATGGCATGTTTGTGAGAAAGTTTAAGACACCTCAAAGCTTAACATGGCAAGTGGTAAGCACCACAGCAAAGTACACATGATGGGGAGTCCAAAACATCTAAGCATGCGACAAGGGGACAAACACAACGATAGCAAAGGGCAATTGAAAACAGCACCTCATAACAAGTTTAACAACATAACAGCCACATGCACTTTTCCAAAGGAGATAAACATGGCAAGATGAATTCTATCATGCAAGCTAAAGCATTCAACATGTAGAGCATCTCAAGACGAACATGTGGACATATCATTTGCATCATTTGGATAAACATGCACCAAGTTATCACATTGCAAACATGGCAACAAAATAACAACTAACAGCAGTTTATAATAAGTTGCAATCTTCCCACAGATATTTAAGCATCTAGATGAGCTCAAACATGCATGGCACAATGGAACAAAACGTAGAGCATAACTCCACGATCATTTTGACATGTCATTCACTCAAAAAGGATAAACACACAAAAAGTTATTAGCAGTCAAAGTAAGCATCAGATTACAACAGCAAAAGACTTAGCAGAATTTGACTAGGGAAAAAAACAACACGGGCGCAGAAAAACTATGTGACGCCCGGGGCGGGAGCTGAGGGGCTGCTCACCCATTGGGCTCGGCCCACACAAGGAGAGGAGGCAGGCCGCACGGTGGCCTCGGGGAGACGGGCCGCGGGACGGCGCTGGGGAGGCGAAAGCAGGACGGCCGGGTGGGCCACCTTGGCCGCGGTGGAGCTGGAGCCTGGCGGGGTGAGGCCGACGGAGCGGTGGGCCGCGGGGAGCGAGGTCCAGCCGGGGCGCTCGGCCGGCTGGCACCTGGCCCAGGCGGCTGGAGCGGGGCCTCCGCCTCACGCTGGCCTGGAGCCTCGGCTCGGTGCTGGCTGGGCCGCGGGGAGGCCCAGGCGGGCACGCTGGCGGCTCGCTAGCGATCGGGCGCTGAGGCACTGTCGCCCCCGTTCAAGAGGAGGCCGGCGGCCATGGCAGGGACCGGCGGCGGCGCTGCGAGAGGAGGGCCGGGGAGGCGGATCCCGGCCGGGAGGAGGCAGATCCGGGGGCGCCGGGCCCGGATCCGGCCGTAGGGAGACGGGGTGGCGCCGGCGGCGAGAATGACCTCCGGCGGCGGGGTCGAAGGAGCTCGAGGCTCGGGAGCACACGGAGGCGGGGAGCTGTGGACGGCTGGCTCGGGGCGCGGCGCTCGGGCCCATCCGCGGCCTCGGGCGGGCCTGGCCCGGGCCGAACGGGCTGGCGGCGGTGGGGAAGAGGCCTGGGGCGACGTGGCGCTCCCTGAGTGGAGGAGGGGCGGGTCAGGGGTCTGGGGAACCAATGGGGGCGCGCCACTTGGCGAAAATGAGGTGGAGGGTGCTGACTTGGCGGCGCCAAGTGGCGGAGGTGGAGAGGGGCTGCGCGGAAAATGATGCAGAGAGGGGCTAGAGGTTAGGAAAGGGTTAGGCTGTCCATTTTTGGCATGGAGGGGCCTTTATATAGCAAAAGGGGTAGGGTTTGGGGGGTTTTGGGGCATTCCGGAACCATCGGATCGCGATCCAACGGCAACGGAGCAAAGGGGGAGTTAATTTGGGCCAAGAGGAGGTTAGTGGGCTGTGTAGAAGTGGTTGGGCTGAGATGAGAGGAGAGGAAGAGAGACCCGCGGGGGTTTTCGGAGACCGAAAACAACCGATGAAATAACCGGCGACTAGTGCCACTATATATAACCGTTGGTCTATCAAACGAGCTCCGAATGCGATGAAATTTGGCAGGCAGCCTGTCTACACTATAATAAGACCACATGACAAGTTTCATCCCATTCCGAGAACAATTTTCGGCCACTCACAAAATAAAAATTCGGAGGCACCGCGGGCGCGTGCAAGTGTGTCTGGGCTCAGAACGGACAATGGGAAGGACGAGGAGACTCAGAAGGATGCAAGTTTTGAAAACATGCTGATGCAACACACAAGATGACATGGAAAGATGCAACACACAAGCAGATGACATGGCACTGACAACGAATAACTGGCTGACACCTGGCGCACCGGTCTCGGGGTGTCACACCTTCGCATTGGATAGCTCATGCTGGAGGCGCCCGAGGTTAATGGCCACCCCCAGTCGGCGCCACTCGTCCAATAGCTGAAGGCCCTCAGCCTCAAGATACGCTTCGCCTCCCTCAAGCTCTTCCCCAAGTCGGCCCAACGCATTCATCGCCTCTCGGAGAAGCTCGCGGCGGGCGGCTCCGCGCCTACGCGCTGACTCGAGCTGGACGCTAGGGCCCTTTTCGACGCCAAGAGCAGTTGAAGAAGCTTGAGGAGACCCATCTTCCCCCGGAGGCGGGACCTGGGTCTCCTCCACCCCAGTCGTCTCTCGGGCCTCAGCCGGGGCCCGGAGGGGCTAGGACCCACCACCTGAAGAACACGCTAGGGCCAAGGCGGCCCCGCTGCGTTCAACGACCATGGGGGGAGCCCTTGGCACGCTCCCCGGTCCTCAGGCGGAGCCGCGAAGAAGGAACAGCAAGAACGCAGTTTCGAGGTGCCAGGCCGTCGCATCCGACCTCGTGGATGGCCTCACGCCAGAGGTGGTGCATCGACCGAGGGCGCTCTGGGCTGACGAAGAGGTCGGGGCCGCAGGGCCCGGCTTCTCAGTAGGCGTCGTCTCGTTGGCAGGAGGGGCCCTGAGGAATCATGGTCAGGAAGGAAGGTAACACACAAGAAGTTACAAAGATAAGCTACTCACTCGTCTATGGCGATGTACTTCCTCAGCTTCAGCGGTCGGAAGGCGACATCACCACAACTGGGAGACCTCCTCCTCTTGCGAAGAGCTTCAAAGTTCGGCTGGAGTCGGACGAAGCCACGGAAGCGACCGGCAACATCAGGCACAACTGGGGCATCTCCGGAGGAGGCGCCCCCAGAGGCGCCAGGTCGGGGAAGGCCCCCTGCCCCCGCCTCAGGACGATGCGAAGAGGCCACGGCGGCTTCGGCCTCGGGAGCATCAGGTAGCACTTGCACCTCAGCCGCTTCTTCTGGCCTACTCTCCTGAGCTCCGGAGGGCGGCACTTCAGGGACCTCAGGAGGTGCCAGCACGAAAGTAGCAGCGCCACCAGCACTCAGCAGTGATCGTCCCCCCGCGCCCACTTCTGGGACGACCACCTCGACGGCAGCAGGCAAGGGAGCCACATAGACAGGGTTCTCGCGAGACCCAACAAGGCCGAGCGGACGAAGCCCCCATTCATAAAAGGAGGGCATCTGCCTCACGAAGTCCACCCTGTTTGAGCAGCAGTACAGGAGGCAGCCCACATCCGGTAACCGGGCTGGCATCGGATCACCCGTCAAGACCTCGAGCATCGTGCGCCGCACCTCGTGAGGCAGGGTATACGCATGGAGGCTCATGCGGTCCCCGAGGATGGAGAAGGCCCACATCGGCCGAGAGTGGCGCTGAAGCGGGGCGATGCGGCGCTGGATGAACTCCCTCGCCACCATAGGCGCCGTCACTCCAAGCCTCTGCAGCCTGGCAAACTGGAGCCAAACAGGAGCCAGCTTCTGGTCGACGAGCCTCACGTGGTTCCAGCCGGAGCTCGGAGCGGCCGGAATCCATGGTGGGAGCAGCAGGGGGCTACGCACGCCGACATCAATGAACACCCACCGCTTCCTAAAGCGGCCAACAATCGTTGCTAGGTCGAAGTCGATGCCCGAGCCGGCCGTCGTCGCGATCGTCTGGAAGGACACGCATCCAGAGCACTGGAGCGCATCCGTCAGATGCAACGAGAAGAAATGGCGGAGCAAGGTCATGGAGGGAGCAATGCCCACCATGGCCTCGCGGGCAAAGGCAAAAACAGCAAGGAGGACGATGAACTTAGGATCAAGATGCAATGCGCTGATCTGGTAATGCGAGAGCACCGCATTGAAGAAATCAGAGAAGGGAGGGATCAGGCCAGCCCAGAGGGCGTGAAGATGGAGGGGGGCCTCTGTGGCTGACCTATCGATCTCGGCACGGGAAGCGGGCCAATCCACCATCGCACCCCCACTCATTGGAATCCGCGGCGAGTGCTGGGCGCACCTTATCCATCATCTCTTTGTTGATCACCACCGACCGCTCGGTGGCGGGCCTGAAGATCGGCGGCGAGGGGGCCAAGGCGCAAGGCTCCGCCCCCTCTTCCTCCTCTCGGCTGGAGGCCATGATTACGGAAGAAGTTGGTGTTGAATCAAGCCGGGGGAGGATATTTAGAAGACGAGGAAACCGCAGGGCACACTGCTGGCAAAGGAGGCGGAGCTGAGCAAGTGATAGTGGCCGTCCGGCCGGGCAAAAATCGAGGCTATATGGGGAAGTGGAGACGCCCATGCCCCGTCAGTCTCCACGCGTCAGTCAAGGCTGTAGGCTTTTGGGGCCCGCGGCGCTCCGCACTTGTCCCTTGGCTTCGCTACGAAGCCAAGCTCGAGCGCACCTTGGGCCCAGGGCTACTATTGGTGTTTTGGGAACGGGGGTACCCAGACTTGCCTGCCTGTGGCCCAGAGCGTGGCTTATCAGGCGGCCTGGTACGTCTCAACATCTTCAGGAACCACTCAAGACCCTCGCGAGGGGCCAAGCCTCGCGAGGCGGACGATGCAAGACATCCCTTGGGGCAGCCTCACTAGGCCTGCTCATGAGGATCGGAGATATCTAGGCAAGGGGTACCTCGCGAGGTCCTCGTGACGTGAGTGGCGACGACCAAGGCCAGGCGGGCGCCAGCGGGCGCAGAGTGCCAGTTTCCTCTTTGGTGCTAAAGTAGCAGGTGCAGGCAAAGAGTCCCGAGGCATCAGGCAAAGGTTTCCATATCAGTGCAACAATACCAAGACCAGCAGGACGGCAGAGCGGAGGTCATTGCGGAGCCCACGTCAGCATCACCGCCAGAGACTTTGGCAGGCGAAGACCACCTTTTGACAGGATAGCTTGTACTAGATGTATCCCTTCAAATTTGGCCATTGTGGGATCCCTTCCCACTCAATATTTGGGAAGAGGACCTGTGCCACTATAAATAGGGCTAGCCACCACCATTGGGATCATCTCATCTTCAGTTGATCAGATAGTAGGCCACACACCACAAGCTCACCCGAGCACAAGAACCCCTCTCCTCAAGAGGCAGTTCATCAATGTACTAGTTCTTCCCCAGCCTACAAGGCAATCCACCACACCACACTGGATTAGGGTATTACACCACAACAGTGGCTCGAACCAAGATAAACCATGTGTCCCTTGTTCTTCGGATCTGACAAGCTAGGCCTAGGGATCGGAGAGTAGATGAGCTAGGGAAGAAGGAGAGATCTTCATGCACACCCCAGAGTTCGAACCTCAAGGGTTTTGTCGGAACCCAAGATCCGACAGTGACATCCTTAGAAAACATCTTGATGCGAATTATACAGAGTTGTAATAAGGAGACACTGGCATACGTACGGCTATGGCCCTGGTGGGTCCGTACTGTCATCCTCTCCACGTAAATTCATCCCTTGATTCCTCATGTTCATTGACCATGTTGACAACGCAAGACGGCAGCGCCACGGCGAGTGCAACAACTCGAAGGACGACGGAGAAGGCCTCGCGGGCCATACAGATGGTTTGATATAGCACCCGCTGCTCATCCAGGAAGTCGGGGTCATCGGCCAGCATGTCCGCGACGGCATTGTCATTTGCTTGTTAGCCAGTGATTTGTCCCTCAGCGTGCTGGCGCTTGTTGAGGAGACAGAGGTTGTAGCACTGCTCCTCCTGTGCTTGCCGGAACGCCGAGACCGGCGGCGCTGGTAGCTCTTCCACCATTACGGCATCGAAGTGCGGCCACACCTTCTCTATGGTGAACACGGCATGAACCAGCGCAGGTGATGGCATCAGCTCCTTGTCGGAAGCCTCGTCCATCGCCTAGTCTTCGTCGCTGAGCTCAGCAAGTTCGCCAGCGAAGAAGACGGATTAATCGGAAAATATAAAAAGAAAAAGAAAAAGATGGGATTAGAATGGAAAACCTATGCTATGCAGCAGCTTACTGTATTACAGTTGGACACTGACCGGTGAAGCCTCAAATTTTCTCATCTGCATCTGGATACCTCATACTAGAAATCTTAAATCCATTCGAGCAGGTGGTTGTTCCTTTCCCTCCTCCTCCTCCGCCAGCTCCTCCTCCTTAGGCTCTGGTGAGTCCTGAGGCAGCCCTGCGGCGATGCAGGCGGTGTGCCTAGCGAGGATCTCCTGCTGATATGGTACCGATACTCTGGCATGAGCATAGTGTAGGTGGTTATCTTCTTGGCCATGGAGTATTTGGGCTATATATGAGGGGTGCCGGTCGGCCCGGGCATTTGACACCCATTTGAGGAGCCCATCTGGGTCGAATTTCGTGACCGGGACATCACCTTGTTGTTTGAGGTGGGTTACGGGCGTCCGGCTGATGATCTAGTTTCTAAAAAGAAAAGGAGGCGGTAAATGCTCTTACGACTATAAGGGCGGAGAATTTAAGTTATTCTGTACATTTATATTCTATAACATAGGTTTTGCATGAAACAGTAAGATTTTCTGAACACAGTACAAAAGCAAGTGCTCATACATACGCGCATACACTCATCCCTATGAACACACACACGAACATCCACCCCTATGAACACCTTCGAGAGACTATTCCGGCATGAAACGGTAAGATGATGAGTTGGTCGGAAGATCATATGGTTTCGCCTCTAGCTAGCCTACCCGAACTAGTTGTCATATAGGTAATGAATGAAACCTAAGACGATGAACTTCTTAAGCACAGAAACAACAGAAGAGGATGATCTTCTTAGCATGCAAATCACTAGCATTAGATCAACATGCAAAACAATATGAAGCATTATTCTCTGGAGGCATGGTGAATAGCTTGTGATGCCGCGTGCCACAACATTCCAAGCTCAACTTTGCAATCAAACTTACAAGGCCTGGCATTTCATATACAACATTCATAACAAACTCTTCAAATACCATAGTAAGTCAACATTCATGATTATGCATCTCATAAAAGACAATATTTACTTCTGAACTGAACACACGAATAGGAAAAAAATGATTGAGCTGCTCACGGAAAAGGGTGTCCCATTCCAAAATATCAAATGCATCTCTTCTTGCTAACATCAATGAGAAAATTTGACAAGGTTTTCCAATTCAAAAATATCAAACGTATGTATTCTTACTAACATCAACGATTAAAGTTTGACAAGCTTTTCCCATTCAAAATATCTAATGCCTATGATTGTGGAATGGGCGGAGTTTGTCATTAGTTTGCACACTAGAATGGAACATGGAGCTGGATTAACCAGCTTACATTTTTGTGCAGTTAAACTGAAATCAAACAATGTCTTGCGCGGCATGGTGGATTTCGTATTTACATGTTGCAAGGCCTTGATACGTTGGCAGCTCCATTCAAGTAGATAATATGTTTGCTGAAGGTGACGGTGAATGATTAGAGAACCATTCAATGTATTATGCATGATGAAGTATTATGGAGGACACGGACCATCTGAACAGTTTATGCAATTCCACTAAAATCAAGACGAGCATCCGTGTCTGCATAAATACAGAGAAAGTGTGATGAATATAATAGTGGTACTAGTAGATTAAACATGCGCTCACAAATATAATCATCTTCATTATCTTAGCAGGAAAAGATAGCAATACAATAGCTTCAATTAAACATTTATTCATAACAATACAACAATATAATTAGCACAACATACCAAGCACGACCATGTGGATGAAGGACGATACTGACCTCGTTTGTTAAAGCTGCGTCGGCCACTGACTTGGTCAATAACTTTTCCTTGTGGAATGAATTTTGCACTCCATGTGTTGTTGAGTTTTCCTTGGTCTTTATAGACTAGTCATGTCACCAGCGTCTACTAATACTCTATAGCTTCTCAATCATTCCTTATGTAATGTAGTGCAAACAGTGACTGCTTCTTTCTGCATAGTGGAAAGACCAACTGGACCCACTAATGCAACAATTTTCCTTAAACACATTAGCTCCTTTTGTGTAGTTCAACTAAAATCATAGTCAAAATAGAACCGAGCAGAAGTTTTGATATCCCTGTATGCACAAATAGGTATAAAGGAAACAGTTACAGAGAAATAACAGTTGATGACTTATACTCCTAGAAGAAAAAGAACTACCTTATCTTAATGGGAAACAAAGCATGACAGTAGCATTTCTCAAACAGTGTGATTCATTCATATTAAGTGAGACATTATCTTAACAATACCTTGGTTCAACATGTAGACACAACTACAAACCATGGTAGTACCATTTCTACCTTTTCTTGATGGAAAACAAATGCTGCAGTTTTGAACTAAGATTCAATAGTTAATTCTAAGAGTGGCATTGCTTAATTTTACCAGTGGCATTAGATTAACAAAAAAACATAAACAGTTGCAGGGGAGAGTGGGCGCAACAGCACCATGTGCTTCCATTGACTTATAAAGGGGGTGATGCAGTGTTTTTTGTAACAAAGAAACATGCATCATGTCTGGGTTGGTCCCATTTTTGTTCACTTAATGGTAAAAGAGAACAATTCAATAGCTTCAATTGAACATTTATTTAAAATAGTACCAATACAAGTAGCACAACATGTCAAAGCACACTGCACGATCATGTGGATGAAGGGCGGTACTAACCTTTCATGACGCAGTCAAGATCAACTATGAATCTGCCAACACGAATAGGAAATCCAATCTCGTTTTGTGTAGTTCAACTAAATCAAGCAAAGTCGTTGATGTGACATTTAAGTTGAACTCCACAAAACCCTCTTAAAACAAAAGTGTTTCGCATAGCAAAGCAAAAGGTCGCAAAAGCAATAAGTTGAATAGATATCCCTGTTTTAACATTGGCAAAACATGAAACAATTACTCGCCAATAAAGGAGGATGAAACATACAGTGACAAAAACAAGCATCGACCTTAACTTGATGGAAAACAGAGTCGGATAGTAGCATTTCTAAAACGGTTACATTGATTCATATTAATACAAACATTCTCTTAAAAAAATGTTAAAAATGTAATTTACTTTTAATAGCGGCATTGCTTTAATTTCTAAATATTTTTCTTTTTACAGATATCAAATGGACTACCACATATGGATGTATATAGACATATTTTAGAGTGTAGATTCACTCATTTTGCTCCGTATGTAGTACTCACTTGTTGAAATCTCTAGAAAGACAAATATTTAGGAACGGAGGGAGTAGTTGTATGTAACACGGGACATGCCAGCACCATGTGCCTCCACACGTACGAATGGGTGATGTAGAATACGTTGCCAGGTAGCACATCTGTGTTGGTCCCATATTTGTTCTCTTTGAACCTTTTTCCTATGTGAGGGCAGCAAATCTAGTCCTGAACAAACTCCCTGACCCCCCGATTTATTTCCTTCTGCAACTAAGAGATCAGTTCCTTGCAGATGTGTGTACTGGGTTACCCCCCTTTTTCCCTTTTCGACCAACAGAGCGGCTGGATACCCAGTCGATACTACTTTCCATCCCTCCTTTCCTCATTGAGCCACATCCTAGATTCATGCTCCACCCCACCCCACCCTTCTTTCCTCTTTGAACCAAGTCCTAGATTCGACGGAACACACTCGAAAAATATCTACATATAGCTAGAGCAATGACGATTTTAAAGAAAGTTATACCGTAGGGTTGTCGGGATGTGGCTAGGCATGCGGCAGGAGGACGGATCTGCCCACACTATGTATGGCAGGAAGGAAGAAGGGGTCGAAGGCCCTCGTGCATAGGCGCTGGGTGAAAGAGAACAACGCTGCTAGCAGTGGATTGCCTCCCTCGCCGAAGGCGACAGAGTGAATGTTGCACCTCCTCCCCTTCCAGGTGTGACGGAATCCGGACGACTCCTTTACCAGTTGTGAGGGGGAGGAGAGAGAAAGGCCAAAGCAGTCTGGTTTAGATCTCATGAAGAGGGTGAGAGATTGTGTAACATCCTGGATTTTTGCCCATTTCTTTTTCTCATGATTTTCTTGAATTCATTGATTTAAATTGCTTTTTTGTGGCTATGTGGTTCTGAAACTTGGGAACATCATGTCTTCGTAGGTTTTATAGTGGCTTGCCATCCTCATCATCATCCCAAGACCGTGTCATTCTCATCATTGACCCAACCCAATATTCTTTTTCCAAGGAATATTCCTTTTCTATTAAAGGAATAATTCTTTTTTTCCCAGGTTGTGAAGTAACCTATATCTTTGTCATTCTAAAAATTCCCAAATAATTCTCATAAATTGTTTGTGTCATATCTTAATCAAATATAGCAAAACATTTCATTGCAATGTTCAAAAATAATTCTCCAATAAACATTTTCCTATTCTGCCCTAATTGGCACTTTGTGAAGCAAGTGCTCTTTATCTTTGCTTGATTGCCTCCAAACTTTTTGTACATCTTTTCCTATCCAAATTACTGCCATCTGCAAATTTTCATATTCGTTTTCTAGTAAATATTTTTAAAAAAAATTCCCAGGTTTCTGTCCAGGAAGGAACTTTGTGAGAGAAGTATATTCTAGGCATGACTAAATGAGTTGAAACTTTGCCACATACTGCATTTGACCAAATCATGATTATCTACCCAATTTGAGCCTATGTTGATCATCTATGTGAGCCCACCTCCAAATCATGGTTTCTGGTCAGATTTTCATTTTGTGAAGCAACCCTAATTTATATTGCTTCATTTAAGCTGAAAATTTTCCAGGACATTCTCTTATCTATACCAACTCCCTCCACCAAGTTTTGGCTCAACTCATCTACCCATCTGCCCTGTGCAAATCTCCCAAGATTCTGGTCAGAATGAAGCATTGTGAAGCAAGTGCCACTTTGGTATTTCCAAATGGCATGAAAAATTTACAGCAGCTTCATATGATCAGATAACCCACATCCACCAAATTTCAGCTCATGACTATTAAGTATGTGAGTGCAACTTCATAGTGTCCTAATTTGGCCAGTTTTGCACTTTCTAGAGCAACCTTCATCTACACTCCTCCTCTTAGGCTGATTTTTGGTGATCAACATCATCTTAGTATGTGATCATCACTAGAAAAATCCCTTACTTCATTCCCAAGCTAGTTTCCCCACTGCACAGCACAATCACTAGGCTGTTGGTCTGCTTTGGGGCCATCTGCAAATCTCTTCTTTGCCCCTGGACCCAAATATCTCTTCGCCTGCACTGAGGGTATCAAGGTCTATCTACTTAACATGGTCTGTCCGGCCAAAACGAGCTCCTTGCACCAATGCCCGTGGTGATCACGCTGACGTCATGCCAATTGCGTGGTCTGGCTCATTCTGGTCGTTATTCCCGTCGTCTCCCTCGTCATCTAGACGCATCTCCTTGTCCGAGAGCTGCCCCGTGAGCTCCTGCATCGCCCTGTGCCTCTGCCTCATCGTCGTTCGCCTTAAATGCGCCGCTAGAGCCGTGCCCGTGCCACGCCCAACAACTGTCCTCCATTAGACCTTGGCTTGAGCTCGCTTGTGATGCTCCAGAGCCTTCCCCGCGTCTATATAAGCACGCCCGAGGTCCTCACGCACCTCACCAGCCTTTTCCCCGCCTCTCTAGCCCACTGGAATGGCCACACCTCGCCTCGCATCGCCTCTGTCCGCCATGGCCGCCGCGGTTCCTCCTCGGTTCCGGTGAGCCTAGCCCCCTTCTCCCCATTACAACACAACTAGAGCTGTCCTCTACTCCCCGCAGTTCGCCCCAACCCCTCTACCTTCGCCGGAGACGGCCGCAGCGCCTGGAACCACCGTCACCCGAAGCTTTCTGCCTCCTCCTGGCACCGCCCCTCCCTTCCTCTCCACTCCTCCCCGACGTCGATCGACCATATAAACGGGACCGCCGTGGACTCCCACACCCATCTGTGCCCTTGGCTCGGCCGGGGAGCGCCGGAGCTGGCCGGCCCCCTCGCCACAGCCTCCCTTGTGTACTCTGTAGATGTACAAGCCACCGTTACCCCAGCCCCTCTTCGGTGCTGCTGCTGGTGTAGGAGGGAGCGGCACATCGCCCCACGCTCGCCGGCGATGCCCCCTCGATCGGGGGTGGCCAGAGTCGCCGGGGCCGGCGCCCGACCAAACTCCTGTGCCTCCTCCTCTGTTCCGATCAAGGACAAAGCGAGCGAGGAAGGAGACTCCCAGCTGGCTCGGCCCCCTGCCAGTGGACCCCCCCCCCCGGCCCGCGCGTAAGTGACTTGCGCCTTATCCACTCACATAAGTGGAAGCGTACTTTCAAAAGTATGTTTTCTGCTATTGAAAGAGTATTCTTTTTCTGCTTTGGCCCAAAGTACGTTTTCCCATTTTGAAAATGTATTTTTTTATACGCGCTTCTGTCTTATCCACTCAGGGACCCAACTGTGTATATTATTTTTATAAAAAAGTCCCTGATCTTCTTCACTTCATATCTCTACTATCGTAGATCCGAATCAGGTGAATCCAAAGCTCACTTCTTCGTCTCGTAGAGATCTTTCTGTTGGTACCATATTCACTAGGTTGTCACACTATGAAAATGACAATGATGCCCTTGCCCTTATCAGCTCCCTTCGAGAAAGAACCGTCCGGTATTTCATTCCGCGGCTTCACGACACTTCTTCCCGGAGTCTCTGTCACCCAAGGCAAGCCACAACAACCACTTGCATGATAGTCATGCAGTACCCATGGTTTCTACTTGAATATTAAATAAAAGTTTGCACGTTATCTGCCTGCTTGTTTGCTGCTACTGTCGTTGTTTGGGCTATGCTCGTGGTTTCATGTTCACTTCCATGCTATGTTCTGATGTATCGTGTTATCATGTACTATCTTCAAGTATCTTGTTCACATGTTATGCTTGGTAGTAGATGTACATGTTGGTAGTAGTGATATTCTTCCAGATGCATGCTTGTCGTTTGTCAAGTATCATTGCTGTGCATGTTCTGTTGCAACTAGTTGGTTACATGCTTACTTGGTTATATTCTTGTTATGTTCTTGCATGATGTTTATTTCTGATGCTAGTGGTCCTGCTATGCTCATGTGTATTGTTATGATCAGGCTCGTCAGTATGACATGCTCATTTGGATATTGATACGTCTCCAACGTATCTATAATTTTTTATTGTTCCATGCCATTATATTATATGTTTTGGATGTTTAATGGACTTTAATATACACTTTTATATGATTTTTGGGACTAATCTATTAACCCAGAGCCCAGTGCCAGATTCTGTTTTTTCCTTGTTTTTGAGTATCACAGGAAAGGAGTACCAAAACGGATTCCAATTGACATGAAATTTCACGGAAATTGTTTTTGGACCAGAAAAAACCCACAGAGTACCGGAGATGGACCAGAAGAGTCCCGATGCCACCACGAGGGTGGGGGGCGCGCCCTACCCCCTGGGAGCGCGCCCCTATCTCGTGGCCGCCTTGGGGACCCCCCTGACTTGTTCCCGACTCCAACACCTCTTATATATACCCAAACTTCCAAAACATAACCTAGATCGGGAGTTTCGTCGCCGCAAGCCTCTGTAGCCACCAGAAACCAATCGGGACCTTGTTCCGGCACCCTGTCGGAGGGAAGATCCCATACCGGTGGCCATCTTCATCATCACAGCGCTCTCCATGACGAGGAGGGACTAGTTCACCCTCGGGGCTGAAGGTGTGTACAAGTAGCTATGTGTTTGATCTTTCTCTCTCTCTCTCTCTCTCGTGTTCTTGATATGCAACAATCTTGATGTATCGCGACCTTTGCTACTATAGTAGGATCTTATGATGTTTCTCCCCCTCTATCTTCTTGTAATGTATTGAGTTTTACCTTTGAAGTTATCTTATCGGATTGAGTCTTTAAGTATTTGAGAACACTTGATGTATGTCCTGCGTGGGATACATGTGGTGACAATGGGGTATTCTATTGATTCACTTGATGTATGTTTTGGTGATCAACTTGCGGGTTCCGTGACCTTGGGAATCTATGCATAGGGGTTGGCACACGTTTTCATCTTGACTCTCTCATAGAAAATTTGGAGCACTCTTTGAAGTTCTTTGTGTTGGTTGAATAGATGATTTTGAGATTGTGTGATGCATATCGTTTAATCATGCCCACGGATACTTGAGGTGACAATGGAGTATCTAGGTGACATTAGGGTTTTGGTTGATGTTTATCTTAAGGTGTTATTCTAGGACGAACTCTAGGATAGATCAAACGGAAAGAATAGCTTCGTGTTATTTTACTATGGACTCTTGAATAGATCGATCAGAAAGGATAACTTTGAGGTGGTTTCGTACCCTACAATAATCGCTTCGTTTGTTCTCCGCTATTAGTTACTTTGGAGCGACTCTTTGTTGCATGTTGAGGGATAGTTATATGATCCAGTTATGTTATTATTGTTGAGAGAACTTGCACTAGTGAAAGTATGAACCCTAGGCCTTGTTTCAAAGCATTGCAATACCGTTTGTGCTCACTTTTATCATTAGTTACCTTGCTGTTTTTTGTATTTTCATATTACAAAAACCTATATCTACCATCCATATTGCAATTGTGCCACCATCTCTTCGCCTAACTAGTGCACCTATACAATTTACCATTCTATTGGGTGTGTTGGGGACACAAGAGACTATTTGTTATTTGGTTGCAGGGTTGTTTGAGAGAGACCATTTTCATCCTACGCCTCCCATGGATTGATAAACCTTTGGTCATCCACTTGACGGGAATTTTCTACTGTCCTACAAACCTCTGCACTAGGAGGCCCAACAACGTCTACTAGAAGAAGGTTGTGTAGTATACATCAAGCAATTTCTGGAGCCATTGTCGGGGAGGTGAGTGCTTGAAGGTATATCCTTAGATCTTGAAATCGAATCTTTTAGTTTCTTGTTTTATCACTAGTTTAGTTTATAAAAGAAAGCTACAGAAAAAATGGAATTGAGGTTGCCTCATATGCTTCATCTTTTTAATATCTTTCGTGAAAATGATGGAAAGGAAAATTGTGCCGAAGTGCTAGAAGAAGAATGCATTAAAATGTTTGGCACTAAATACTTGAATGATGACAATATTGTTAGTGTGAATCCTTTGAATATCCACGATGCTAACGATATGCAAAGCCACAAGCTTGGGGATGTTATGTTTGATGAATATGATATTTTTTTGTCCCCCAAGTTTAGATGAGCAAACTTATTTTGATGATAGCATGCCTCCTATTTATGATGATTATATTGATGAAAGTGGATTTGGAGAGGTCATGACTTTATTTAGTGATGAATCCACTATTTTTGAAGAGGTTCCAACTGATTATGAGAACAAAGTTGCTATCTATGATTATTATTGTGATGACTTGTATGCTATAAAGATTAATGATAACCATGAAACTTGTCATCATGATTTTAATTTTCAATTGGATTATGCCTCACATTATAGTTATTTTGTTGAGTTTGCTTCCACTACTATTCATAAAAAGAATTTTCCTTATGTGGAGAGTAATAAAAATTATATGCTTATGCATCATGAAAATAGTGTTGTATGTGATAGTTATATTGTTGAATTCATTCATGATGCTACTGAAATTTATTACGAAGGAGGGACATATGCTTGCTGGAATTGCAATAATATCAAGTTTCCTCTCTATGTGTTGAAAATCTTGAAGCTATGCTTGTTTTGCTTTCCCATGCTAGTTGATTTTTGTTCCCATAAGTTGTTTGCTCACAAAATCCCTATGCATAGGAAGTGGGTTAGGCTTAAATGTTCTAGTCATATTATTCATGATGCTCCCGTTATGTTTCAATTCTTATCATTTATGCGAGCATCATTGAAATCATCATGCCTAGCTAAAAGGCTTTAAAGAAAAGCGCTTGTTGGGAGACAACCAAATATTTTTATTTCCTGTTTTTCAATAAATATATCATCTAGCCTCTGGTTAGATGAGTTTTCATGTTTTAAATTAGTGTTTGTGCCAAGTAAGACCTTTGGGATGATTTGAAAGATAGTATATTGGTTTTGCTGAAAAACAAAAACTTTTGCGCCTAGTGTTTGAATTATTAGATTGGTTTTGCTGAAAAACAAAAACTTTTGCACCGGTGTTTGAATTATTTCTGATTACTGGTAAGTGATAAATTCTTGAATTTTTTACAGAACTCTGACCTACAAATTACACATGTTTTCCTAATTTTTCAGAATTTTTAGAGATGCAAAGGTTTTACATCAATTCGCATCTTTACAGGGTACCTTGTTTAAGACAGATTCTGTTTTCTTGTGTTGTTTGCTTATTTTTATGCATCTATGGGTAGTATCATGGGGTATGAACCATGGAAAAGTTGGAATACAGTTGATATTACATCAATATGAAACAAGAATGAGTTCACAATAGTACCTACAAGTAAGGATTGGATTTGGTTTACTAACGCATCTCGCGAAGTTCCGCTAAGTTTGTGTTGTGAAGTTTTCAAGTTTTGGGTAAAGATTCGATGGACTATGGAATAAGGAGTGGCAAGAGCCTAAGCTTGGGGATGCCCAAGCCACCTTAAGGTAATATTCAAGGACAACCAAGAGCCTAAGCTTGGGGATGCCCCGGAAGGCATCCCCTCTTTCGTCTTCGTCTATGGGTAACTTTACTTGAGGCTATATTTTTATTCACCACATGATATGAGTTTTGCTTGGAGCATCATTTTCTTCTGTTTATATTTGCTTGCTATTATTCAGAGGTATTTTTCTACCTTTTGTTTTAATAAAAATGTCAAGTCTAGCCTTTACCATGCTTATTTTGCAAGTCTTTGTGTTGCTGTTTGAAAACAGAAAGTTTTCTATCATTGTCGGAATTATTCTAGATAGTCAGAATGTGATAAAATCTTGAAATTTTTGCACGGTGAGCATGCATAAGTTCTCTGTAACGTGGTATTTTTTCAGAATTTTTAGAGATAGGGAAGTATGATAACAATTCCACTCTTTACAAATTGTCATGTTTAGACAGATTGCTGTTATGTTTGCATTGTTTGCATATGTTCGCTTGTTCAATGATTCTATTTGAGGATGGGAGTATTAAATATCCAGAGGCATTTAGTATGCAATGTTAAATAATAATTTTAGTGATTTTCTATAGTAGACAATGTTAAGGTTTTTATTTGATTTATACTAACTTAACTCATGAGTTCTTGTTGAGTTTTTGTGTGAATGAAGTTTTTAAGATTCCGGAAAACTATGATATGAGAGGAACTAAGGAGACATAACAGCTCAAGCTTGGGGATGACCAAGGCATCCCAAGATCATATTTCAAGAAGTCTCAAGAATCTAAGCTTGGGGATGCCCCGGTTGGCATCCCACCTTTCTTCATCAACAACTATCGGTTAGTATCGGTTTAGCCTAAGTTTTTGCTTCTTCACATAATATGTTCTATCCTTGCAATGTCATTTCATTTTGTTTTGCTTTCTGTTTGAATAATATCCCAAGATCTTAAATTCTTAAATGTTAGAGAATCTTCACATAGTTACATAATTATTCAACTACTCATTGATCTTCACTTATATCTTTTGGAGTAGTTTCTAATTGGCTCTAGTGCTTCACTTATATCTTTTTAGACCACGACGGTAGTTTTATTTTGAAGAAATTGATGAACTCTCATGCTTCACTTATGTTATTCTGAGAGTCTTAAACAACATGGTAATTTGCTTTGGTTATAAATTTAGTCCTAATATGATAGGCATCCAAGAGTGATATAATAAAAACTTTCATATAAAGTGCATTGAATACTATGAGGAGTTTGATTCGTTATGATTGTTTTGACATATGAAGATGGTGATATTAGAGTCATGCTAGTGGAGTAGTTGTGAATTTGAGATATACTTGTGTTAAATTTTGTGATTCCCGTAGCATGCACGTATGGTGAACCGTTATGTGATGAAGTTGGAGCATGATTTATTTATTTATTGTCTTCCTTATGCGTGGAGGTCGGGATCGTGCGATGGTTAACTCCTACCAACCCTTCCCCTAGGAGCATGCCTGCAGTACTTTGTTTTGATGACTTGTAGATTTTTGCAATAAGTATGTGAGTTATTTATGACTAATGTTGAGTCCATGGATTATATGCACTCTCACCCTTCCACCATTTCTAGCTTCTCTTGTGCCACGCAACTTTCGCCGGTATCATACACCCACCATATACCTTCCTCAAAACAGCCACCATACCTACCTATTATGGCATTTCCATAGCCATTATAAGATATATTGCCATGCAACTTTCCACCGTTCCGTTTATTATGACACGCTTCATCATTGTCATATTGCCTTCCATGATCATGTAGTTGACATCATATTTGTGGTAAGGCCACGATGCATAATCTTTCATACATGTCACTATTGGCTCATTGCACATCCCGGTACACCGCCGGAGGCATTCATATAGAGTCATATCTTGTTCTAAGTATCGAGTTATAAGTAAACAAAAGTGTGATGATCTTCATTTTTAGAGCATTGTCCCAGTGAGGAAAGGATCACGGAGACTATGATTCCCCCACAAGTCCAGATGAGACTCCGGACGAAAATAAAAAAAGAAAGAAAAAAAGAGGCCATAAAAAAGGAAGAGAAAAAAGGGCCCAAAATAAAAAAAAAATAAGAGAAAAAGAGAGAAGGGGCAATGCTACTATCCTTTTACCACACTTGTGCTTCAAAGTAGCACCATGATCTTCATGATAGAGAGTCTCCTATGTTGTCACTTTCATATACTAGTGGGAATTTTTCATTATAGAACTTGGCTTGTATATTCCAATGATGGGCTTCCTCAAATGCCCTAGGTCTTCATGAGCAAGCAAGTTGGATGCACACCCACTTAGTTTCTTTCTCAGCTTTCATAAACTTATAGCTCTAGTGCATCCGTTCCATGGAAATCCCTACTCACTCACATTGATATCTACTGATGGGCATCTCCATAGCCCATTAATACACGTAGTTGATGTGAGACCATCTTCTCCTTTTTTGTCTTGTCCACAACCACCATTCTATTCCACCTAGAGTGCTATATCAATGGCGCACGCTCATGTATTGCGTGAGAGTTGAAAAAGTTTGAAAACATTAAAGTATGAAACAATTGCTTGGCTGAAACCGGGGTTGTGCATGATTTGGGTATTTTGTGTGACGAAGATGGAGCATAGCCAAACTATATGATTTTGTCGGGATGAACTTTCTTTGGCCATGTTATTTTGAGAAGACATGATTGCTTTGTTAGTATGCTTGAAGTGTTATTATTGTTATGTCAATATTAAACTTTTGTCTTGGATCTTATGGATTTGAACATGCATGCGACAATAAATAAAATTACATTGATAATTATGTTAGGTAGCATTCCACGTCAAAAATTCTGTTTTTATCATTTACCTACTCGAGGGCGAGTAGGAATTAAGCTTGGGGATGCTTGAAACGTCTCCAACGTATCTATAATTTTTGATTGTTCGATGCCATTACATTATATGTTTTGGATGTTTAATGAGCTATAATATACACTTTTTATATGATTTTTGGGACTAACCTATTAACCCAGAGCCCAGTGCCAGTTTCTGTTTTTTTCCTTGTTTTTGAGTATCGCAGAAAAGGAATGCCAAACGGAGTCCAATTGACCTGAAATTTCACGAAGATTGTTTTTGGACCAGAAGAAGCCCACGAAGTACCGGAGATGGACCACAAGAGTCCCGAGGCCACCACGAGGGGGGGCGCCCTACCCCCCTGGGCGCGTCCCCCTATCTCGTGGCCGCCTCGGGGACCCCCCTGACTTGTTCCCGACTCCAACACATCTTATATATACCCAAACTTCCAGAACATTACCTAGATAGGGAGTTCCGCCGCCACAAGCCTTTGTAGCCACCAAAAACCAATCGAGACCCATTTTCGGTACCCTACCGGAGGGGGGGTCCCTCATCGGTGGCCATCTTCATCATCCCGGCGCTCTCCATGACGAGGAGGGAGTAGTTCACCCTCGGGACTGAGGGTATGTGTTTGATCTCTCTCCCGTGTTCTTGATATGGAATTATCTTGATGTATTGCGAGCTTTCCTACTATAGTTGGATCTTATGATGTTTCTCCCCCTCTATCTTCTTGTAATGGATTGAGTTTTCCCTTTGAAGTTATCTTATCGGACTGAGTCTTTAAGGATTTGAGAACACTTGATGTATGTCTTGCGTGGGATACCTATGGTGACAATGGGGTATTCTATTGATTCAGTTGATGTATGTTTTGGTGATCAACTTGCGGCTTCCGTGACCTTGGAAATCTATGCATAGGGGATGGCACACATTTTTGTCTTGACTCTCCGATAGAAACTTTGGGGCACTCTTTGAAGTTCTTTATGTTGGTTGAATAGATGAATCTGAGATTGTGTGATGCATATCGTATAATCATGCCCACAAATTCTTGAGGTGACAATGGAGTATCTAGGTGACATTATGGTTTTGGTTGATGTCTATCTTAAGGTGTTATTCTAGTACGAACTCTAGGATAGATCGAATGGAGATAATAGTTTCGTGTTATTTTACTACGGACTCTTGAATAGATCAATAAGAAAGGATAACTTTGAGGTGGTTTCGTACCCTACAATAATCTCTTCGTTTGTTCTCCGCTATTAGTTACTTTGGAGTGGCTCTTTGTTGCACGTTGAGGGATAGTTATATGATCCAGTTATGTTATTATTGTTGAGAGAACTTGCACTAGTGAAAGTATGAACCCTAGGCCTTGTTTCAAAGCATTGCAATACCGTTTGTGCTCACTTTTATCATTAGTTACCTTGCTGTTTTTATATTTTCATATTACAAAAACCTATATGTACCATCCATATTGCACTTGTATCACCATCTCTTCGCCGAACTAGTGCACCTATACAATTTACCATTGTATTGGGTGTGTTGGGGACACAAGAGACTCTTTGTTATTTGGTTGCAGGGTTGTTTGAGAGGGACCATCTTGATCCTACGCCTCCCACGGATTGATAAACCTTAGGTCATCCACTTGAGGGAAATTTGCTACTGTCCTACAAACCTCTGCACTTGGAGGCCCAACAACGTCTACAAGAAAAAGGTTGCGTAGTAGACATCAGATATATTCTTCATTGTTGTTATGCAAGATGATTTATTATGGTTGCACATCCATGCTCATGCATCGTAGATGCATCCTGTTATTTTGTTATGACTTAAGTTATTGCATTCAAGTTTAACCGGATAATAATGAACTTGAACAACTATTGGCTGAGTCATGGTGCCACCAAATCGAGCTGACCAGTGTAGCCACACTTACCTTTATGGGAAGGTCCTAACTGTGTCTATTGTCATGACTCCCGCCGGTGCCTCCAACGAGGGAAGGTTATGGGCGTGCGTTACCCTGATCAGGTAGGCGGACATAAGCCTTGTGTGCCCGTTGTTGCTATTGTTGTTGTTGTTGTTGTTGTTGTTGTTGTTGTTGTTATGGTACCTTGTCCCCATTTGGGACCGTTTATGTTTTGCCACGACGGTGGCCGTGGATGTCACAGGTTGACATCGGGGCGACCCATGACTTAGCCCTAAAGAGAGTTTGTCGGGGTGGCCGGGAGAGTGTCATGGTGGTAGATCGGTTTTCTCGGAATGCCGTTGGTCCACACATATGGGAGTGCGAGGCCATGGGTTCCGTGGTGTGGGTACAGTGTACTAACCTCTATAGAGTGTGTGCTTAATCTATTGATAGTCGTGCCCACGGATAAGGGCCCAGTTCATAGTCGGTCATACTATGATCCAACAATAATAATAATGTGCTTAATAATAATAAACTCGGTGCGATGATGAGATTGTTGGGGAAACCTGTGAATGGTTTCCGTTGAGATCCGTGAATGATCACCGTGTTGAGGAAGCCCGTGAATGGTTTCTGTTGTGATCCGTGAATGATCACCGTGTTGATGAGATTGGTAACGAGGTAACCCGAGCAGATTAAGTTGGTGCATGAAAATGTTAACCTATTCCATGTAGTATCATCATGATCATATGCTCATGCCATGCTAAAGTTTTTCTGGTGGTATCTTGTTCAGTTGGTGCATGCCATGTTGTTCTGTTAATATCAGGTTCATGAGTGATTTAACCTATTAATGACATGCTATTGTTTCTCCTCATTGCTTTAGGTTTATTGTGAGCTTGCAAGTACATTCAATGTACTAACCTAGCGTGTCATGCCAGTTTGCAGGTCGTTCCTGGATTGCTGGCTTGTTTGGTGTGGTTCCCATGTTCACAAGCTAGGATAAACATTCCAGCCAGAGTCCCTGCGGATTCGAGTCCATCATCGTCGTTCATTGTTCCGCTGCCAGTAGAGGTTCCGCTGCCTCGAGTTGTCATGCTGCTTGCATAGAGCAATTGTGGTTGGCGTAGCATCGCCGTGTCGGTGTTATTCATTGTAATATCGAAGACCTTGTATTCGTATTCATGTTGTAATAGAGAGCTGGTTTGTTCTATGCTAAGCAGTGTTGTATTCCAAAAGACTTCATCTCAATCTATGGGCTGGAATACCGGGCATTCCGGTTTCACTGAGCCGGGGTGCCACAAGCTTGGTATAAGAGCAGGAACGTTAGAAAACGATAGTATACGGTCCAGTTGTTGCCCTTGCTTGCTGAATTTGGTTGTTGCATTTGTTTGCTACATATAGTCTTATTCGGTTACATCTAACCCCTATTTCGTGCGTAGATGGAAGTCAACTTCCATGAGTTCAGTGCCATCCCCAGAGCTCACGGTGTTGTTCCTATTGAGCTCAGTCCCAATCCTGCACCTCTCAGCTTTGCCACCCTCCTTGGAGATATGTGGCGTAGCATTTATCCCCATGGAGATCCACCTCATTTCCAAGTATTCCAGTCTTCAGCCGGAGGAAGAATTCTGGAATAGGTTGATCATGTCCATATGCCAGCCTCGATTCCTATTGGTAAGCGTACCTATAGTTTCCACGGTGGGTACGACACTTCTACTGAACATGCCGTTGTGCTTGCCGCAATGGCAGGAATCACCAGTCTTCGTCAGCAACAGAGCATGGTGCAAGAGAACCGTGCTTATCAGTATTATCCCACCATCGTCGAGAATCCTAGGCGAATCCAGTTTCCTTCTGTCAACCCTCAAGATGACCCGGCTATCCTCGCCATGTCCCATTACATGACGGTCGAGGTTCTTCTTATTTCCGAGTTAGTCCGAGACACCATTCAATCCAGGAGATTGCTTGGTGCCGCCCTACCTCAATCTCCGCCAGCTTCTCCAACCCCTCCGCCTCATCCATCCAGAGTTTCGGAGTCAGTAGTTCCACTCGCTACTCCCTTAGCTTCTTCGTCAGCTCTCGAGCGTTGTCTCAAGTGTAGGGTGTAGTCCTTCGTGTAGTGCATGTGCATCTGCTGTAGTATTATGCTTGTGTGTGCCTGTGTGGAATAATTTTGTAGCTTGGTTGTTGTGTGTTTTATTGCAATCGATCATTTTCTCGTGTTTCTTTTGGATATTTGTTGTTACTCCTTATGGAAATAGCTCGTCAACCGACACCAGATCAGAAGAAGCCATGAGAATCAAATATATACCCCAAGGCACTCAGTCACATGCAAAAAGATTTTCTGCTGACAGCGTTGTATTGCAGACATCTGGTCTGAATACAAATTATATTCTGCTCAGACTTCTTGTAACAAGTATACATCAGAGATACATCTTTATTGCAGTAATGATTAAACTAGCAGGAGAACGAAATTGGATCCAAGTCCAGCATGCATTTCAAGTCAAAGGTATGGTACGTACCCAATAATTGATTCTACCATGAGTCATATTTAAGATGTGCGACAACCAGAAGTCATTCAAAATATGCAATAAGTTCAACAAGGACAGTCAGGCAATTCTTGTCACACAAGTAATCAGCAGCTGCAATGCTCTTAGTCCGCATCAGTAAGGTATGAATGGCTTCCCGTGCAAGATATTCAGTCTTCTTCAATAAGATACTGCACAAGCTTCTGGCATAAGGTATCGAGTCTCCCATAGTAAGTCTTTAAGGGGGAAGTTTCTGAGATACGGTACCCAACCTTCCTCAGCAAGCTATCTGTCCAAAGCTTCGAGCACAAGCCATGTGGCTTTCCTTAGCAAGATACCCCGGTGGCTTCCGATGCAAGCTACCCAGTCTGCTTCAGTACGACACTGGTACAAGAAAATAGACAATGAGTTGTCAACCTATGTCAATGTTTTCCAAGTGTCAGATCTGCAACAGTTGTGTCAGGAATAAGAAATCTGTCATAACAAAGGTATGTCTCGAGAATCCGATATTTCTACATACGGTAAGAATACTGTCAAGTTCGGGCAAGTCTCTCGCAAAATGAAGAATTCACGGTACACATCCAACAAACTCACGGTTATTCAAGGGATAGAAAACCAGTGGGTACTGCAAGAATCGACAAGTCTTGAAGAAAACAGCATTGAGACACCATCTCAGCCGTAATTACCGAGATCAGCCCCGCACATCCGACAAGGTGATGTCATTAATTCTATCACAGTCAGGCATAGTCAATGGCAGTAACGAGATCTAGATAATAACACATGAACCGGATAAATATTCTGAGACTCGAGACCAAAGTATGAATTGTAAGATATTGCATATGACAGTACTCAGGGCTGCGAAAATAATCAAGGCCCTACTCTTTTAGTTAAAGGTCCAGAGGAAGAAGATAATAACGAATGAGCAAGACCAACGATACAGGACCTCATATCAAGAAAACTTGCTCAGACCTAACAGCATTGAATACCCGAGTCTGTCAAGTCCGACCCAAGGACAACTCGATATATTCACTCCAGTAACCATGCTTAAGTATCACACAACCTACTATTCCCATGAGTATACCGGCAAAATGAAGAATCGGTGTGAGAGCACATACCTTGAGGATTGTTATTTCTCGTATATGGGAAGCAATTACAGAATAACCTGCCGTGAATGGGATTCTTTGCCAAGAGCACCGTCAGTCAAGTCTGCAAATATTATCATGAAGGAGATAGTGCATTTTCTATCAGTCACGTTAAGCGATAGTCAAAACTTTGATACTTAAGACTGTGAAGCCAGTCAAGATCAGTCAGAAACTCCTGCAAGGTGTCCAAATACATTAGAAGAATATGCATGATTCACATC
Organism: Secale cereale; assembly: GCA_902687465.1. Taxonomy (NCBI): domain Eukaryota; kingdom Viridiplantae; phylum Streptophyta; class Magnoliopsida; order Poales; family Poaceae; genus Secale; species Secale cereale. The sequence continues at coordinate 165,557,661 of LR738709.1, forward strand.
ACTGTATTGAACCCAGAAGGAATGCATATATATTCAAGGAACCCAATGCCTGAAGAAAAGAGAATTCTTTGTTCCACGGGAAGGTGTTCCCAACTCCATGGAAGATTCTCAGTACTCGTTACAAAATAATACCTCTCTCAAGGATTAATATCGGGAAGGACACCTATGTCAGCAAAGATAATTTTTCAGACCCCAGCTAAGCCGATAGATATGAAAGAAAATTTGAGCCAGTATGAATAGGAACATATGAGGCAAGTCCTATCAAAATGTCAGGTACGGTCAAGCAAACTACCCCAGATCAAGTCAGTTAGTCAGATCCAATTCAGTGGGAACATAAATAGGAGAAACCCGAGTTGGAAACAGTTTCCTCAAGTCAGAATATTGACTTGTTCCCTAAGCACACAAATCTCAAGGACGAGATTTCTTTAAGGGGGTAAGGTTTGTAACATCCTTGCTTTTGCCCTTTTCATTTTCTAATGATTTTCTTGAATTCATTGATTTAAATTGGTTTTCTGTGGCTATGTGGTTCTGAGACTTGGGAAGATCATGTCTTCCTAGGCTTTATAGTGGCTTGCCATCCTCATCATCATCCCAAGACCCTGTCATTTTCATCCTTGACCAAACCCAATATTCTTTTTGCAAGGAATTTTCCTTTTCTATTAGAGGAACAATTCTTTTTGCCCTAGGTTGTGAAGCAACCTATATCTCTGTCATTCTAAAAATTCCCAAATAATTCTCATAAATTGTTTGGGTCATATTTTGCTCAAATATGGCAAAACATTTCATTGCCATGTTCAAAAAAAATTATCCAATAATTATTTTCCTATTCTGCCCTAAATGGCACTTTGTGAAGCAAGTGATATTTATCTTTGCTTGATTGCCTCCAAACTTTTTGGACATCTTTTCCTATCCATATTATTTCCCTGCGCAAATTTTCATATCCGTTTGCCTCGTAAATATTTTCAGCAATTTTCCATGGTTTCTGTCTAGAAAGGAACTTTGTGAAGGAAGTATATTCTAGGCATGACCAAATGAGTTGAAACTTTGCCACATACTTCATTTGACCAAATCATGATTCTCTACCCAATTTGAGCCTATGTAGATCATCTATGTGAGCCCAGCTCGAAATCTTGTTTTCTAGTCAGATTTTCATTTTGTGAAGCAACCCTATTTTATATTGCTTCATTTAAGCTGAAAATTTTCTAGGACATTCTCTTATCTATACCAACTCCCTCCACCAAGTTTTTGCTCAACTCATCTAGCCATTTTCCCTGTGCAAATTTTCCAAGTTTCTGGTCAGAATGAAGCATTATGAAGCAAGTGCCACTTTGGTATTTCAAAATGGGATGAAACTTTTACAGGAGCTTCATATGATCAGATAACCCACATCAACCTAATTTCAGCTCATTACAATTAAGTATGTGAGTGCAACTTCATAGTATCCTAATCTGGCCAGTTTTGCACTTTCTACAACAACCTTCATCTACACTCCTCTTAGGCTGATTTTTGGTGATCAGCGTCATCTTACTATGTGATCACCACTAGATAAGTCCCTTCCTTCATTCCCAAGCTGGTGTCCCCACTTCACAGCACAAACACTTGGCTGTTGGTCTGCTTTGGGACCATCTGCAAATCTCTTCTTTGCCCCTGGATCCAAATATCTCTTCGTCCGGACTAAGGGTATCAAGGTCTATCTACTGGAAATGGTCTGTCCAGCCAAAATGAGCTATTTGCACTAGTGCTTGTGGTGATCATGTTGGCGTCATGCTAATTGCGAGCTCTGGCTCCTTCCGACCGCTATTCCCATCGTCTCCCTCGTCATCTCGACGTCTCTCCTTGTCCTAGAGCTGCCCCGTGAGCTCATGCGTCGCCCTGTACCTCTGCCTCGTCGTCGTTCACCTTAAATGCACCACTAGAGCCATGCTCGTGCCGCGCCCAGCCAATGTCCTCCATTAGAGCTTGGCTTGAGCTCGCTCGTGAAGCTCCAAAGCCTTTCCTGATGTCTATATAAGAACGCCTGAGGTACTCCCGCACCTCACCGGTCATTTCCCCGCCTCTCTAGCCCACTGGAATGGCCACACCTCTCCTCGCATCGCCTCTATCCGACATGGCCATCGTGGTTCCTCCTTGGTTCCAGCGAGCCTAGCCCCCTTCTCCCAGTGGTTCGCCCCAACCCTCTCTCCCTTCGCCGCAGACGGCCGCCGCGCCGTGAACCACCATCACCCGAAGTTGTCTGCCTCCTCCTGGCACCGCCCCTCCCTTCCTCTCCGCTCCTCCACGGCATCAGCCGACCATCTGAACGGTACCACCATGGACTCCCGCACCCTCCGGTGCCCTTGGCTCGGCCGGGGAGCACCGGAGCTGGCCGGTCCCCACGCCATAGCCCTACCTCTGTGCTCTGTCGCCGTACAAGCCACCGTCGCCCCTGCCCCTCTCCGGCGCTGCTGCTGCTCCAGGAGGGAGCGGCACATCGCCCCACTTTTGCCGGTGACGCCCCCTCGACCGGAGGTGGCCTGAGTCGCCAGGGCTGGTGCCAGACCGAATGCCTCTGCCTCTTCCTTTGTTCCGATCGGGGACAGAGCGAGCGAGGAAGACGACACCTAGCTAGCTCGGCCCCCTTGCCAGTGGACCCGCCTTGCCCTCCGGGGCACGCGCGTAAGTGACTAGCGCCTTATCCACTCAGATAAGTGGAAGCGTACTTTCAAAAATACGTTTTCTGGTATTGAAAGCATATTCTTTTTCTGCTTCGGCCCAAAGTATATTTTTCCCATTCTGAAAACGTATTTTCTTATACACGCTTCTGTCTTATCCACTCAGGGACCCGGCTGCGAATATTCTTTTACAGAAAAGTCCTTGATCTTCTTCACTTCATATCTCGACAACCGTAGCTCGGAATCTGGTGAATCCAAAGCTCACTTCTTCATCTCGTCGAGATCTTTCCGTTGGTATCATATTCACTAGGTGGTCACACTTTGAAAATGACAATGATGCCCTTGCCCTTATCTGCCCCCTCCGAGAGAGAACCGTTCAGCGTTTCATTACGCGGCTTCACCGCACTTCTTCCTGGAGTCTCCGTCACCCCAGGCAAGACACAACATCCACTTGCATGATAGCCATGTAGTAGCCATGGTTTCTACTTGAATATTAAATAAAAGTTTGCCCATTATCTGCCTGCTTGTTTGGTGCTACTGTCGTTGTTTCGTTTATGCTCGTGGTTTCATCTTCACTTTCATGCTATGTTCTGATGGAACGTGTTATCATGTACTATTTTCTAGTATCTTGTTCACATGCTATGCTTGGTAGTAGAAGTATATGTTGGTAGTAGTGATGTTCTTCCGGCTGCATGCTTGTCATCTGTCAAGTACCGTTGCTATGCATGTTCCGTTGCAACTAGTTGGTTACATGCTTACTTGGTAGTATGCTTGCTATGTTCTTGCATGGTGTTTATTTATGATGCTAGTGGTCCTGCTATGCTCATGTGTATTGTTATGATCAGGCTCGTCAGTATGCGATGCTCAGTTGGATATATGCTTCATTGTTGTTATGCAAGATGAATTATTATGATTGCACATTCATGCTCATGTTGGTATCATGCTCATGCATTGTAGATGCATCATGTTATTTTGTTATGACTCTACTTATCACATTAAAGTTTAACCGGATAATAATGAACTTGAACAATTGTTGGCTGAGTCATGGTACCACCAAATCGAGCTGACCAGTGTGGCCACACTTACCTTTATGGGACGGTCCTAATTGTGTCTATTGTCATGCCTCTCGCTGGTGCCTCCAACGAGGGAAGGTTATGGGCGCGTGCTACCCTGATCAGGTAGGCGGACATAAGCCTTGTGTGCCCGTTGTTGTTGGTGCTGTTATGGTACCTTGTCCCCGTTTGGGACCGTTTATGTTTTGCCACGACTGTGGTCGTGGATGTCACGGGTTGACATCGGGGCCACCCATGACTTAGCCCTAAGGGGAGTCTGTCGGAGTGGCTGGGAGAGTGTCATGGTGGTAGATCAGTTTTGTCAGAATGTCGTTGGTCCACAGTGTGGGAGTGCAGGCCCATGGGTTCCATGGTGTGGGTACATTGTATTTACCTCTACAGAGTGTGTGTTTAATCTATCAATAGCCGTGCCCGCAGATAAGGGCCCAGTTCTTAGTCGGTCACACTATGATCCAACAATAATAATAATGTGCTTAATAATAATAAACCCGGTGCGGTGATGAGATTGTTGTGGAAACTCGTGAATGGTTTCCATTGTGATCCGTGAATGATCACTGTGTTGATGAAGCCCGTGAATGGTTTCCATTGTGATCCGTGAACGATCACCGTGCTGATGACATTGGTAACGAGGTAACCCGAGCAGAGTAAGTTGGTGCATGAAAATGTTAACATGTTCCAAGTCGTATCATCATGATCAAATGATCATGCCATGCTAAAGTTGTTCTGGTGGTATCATGTTCAGTTGGTGCATGCCATGTTGTTCTGTTAATATCAGGTTAATGAGTGATTTAACCTGCTAATGACATGCTATTGTTTCTCCTGACTGCTTTTGGTTTATTGTGAGCTTGCAAGTACATTCAATATACTGACCTGGCGTGTCATGCTAGTCTACAACTCATGCCTGGATTGCTTGCTTGTTTGGTGTGGTTCCCATGTTTGCGAGCTAGGATAAACGTTCCAGCCAGAGTCCCTGTGGATTGGAGTCCATGATCGTGGTTCGTTGTTCCGCTGCCAGTAGAGGTTCCGCTGCCTCGAGTTGTTATGCTGCTTGCATGGAAGAACTGTGGTTGGCGTAGCGTCACCGTGTCGGTGTTATTAATTGTAATATCGAAGACCTTGTATTCGTATTCATGTTGTAATAGAGAGCTGGTTTGTTCTATGCTAAGCAGTGCCGTATTCCAGAAGACTTCATCTCGATCTCTAGGCTGGAATACAGGGCGTTCCGGTTTCTCTGAGCTGTGGTGCCACAAGCTTGGTATCAGAGGAGGTATGGCTGTAGAGCATCCTAGTCCGCTGGAATGTTAGAAAATGATAGTATAGGGTCCAGTTGTTGCCCTTGCTTCCTGCATTTGGTTGTTGCATTTGTTTGATGCATATAGTCTTATTCGGTTACGTCTAACCCCTGTTTCGTGCGTAGATGGCGGACAACTTCCATGAGTTCAGTGCCCTCCCCAGAGCTCCCGGTGTTGTTCCTTTGAATTCAGTCCCACTCCTACACCTCTCAGCTTTTCCATCCTCCTTAGAGATATGTGGCGTAGCATTTACCCCATGGAGATCCACCTCATTACCAAGTATTCCAGTCTTCAGCCGGAGGAAGAATTCTGGAATATGTTGATCATGTCCATATGTCAGCCTCGATTCCTATTGGTAAGCGTACCTACAGTACGCACGATGGGTACGACACTTCTCTCGGACATGTCGTCCAGCTTGCCGCAATGGCAGGAATCATCGGTCTTCGTCATCAAGAGAGCATGGTGCAAGAGAATCGTTCTTTTCAGTATTATCCCACCATCATCGAGAATCCTAGGCAAATCCAGTTTCCTTCTATCAACCCTCAAGATGACCTGACTATCCTCGTCATGTCCCGTTACATGACAGCCGAGTGTCTTCTTATTTCCGAGTTAGTCCAAGACACCATTCGAGACAGGAGATTGCTTGGTGCCGCCCTACCTCAGTCTCCGCCAGCTTCTCCAACCCCTCCGCCTCATCCTTCCAGAGTTTCGGAGTCAGCAGTTCCACTCGCTACTCCCTTAGCTTCTTCGTTAGCTCCCGAGCGTTGTCTCAAGTGTAGGGTGTGGTCCTTCGTGTAGTGCATGTGCATCTGCTGTAGTATTATGCTTATGTGTGCCTCTGTGGAATAATTTTGTAGCCTGGTTGTTGTGTGTTTTATTGCAATCGATCGTTTTCTCATGTTTCTTTTGGATCTTCGATGTTACCACTTATGGAAATTGCTCATCAATCGACACTGGATCAGAAGAAGCCATGAGAATCAAATATATACCCCAAGGCACTCAGTCACAGGCAATAAGATTTTTAGCAGACAGTGTTATATTGCAGACATCTGGTCTGAATACAAATTATATTCTACTCAGACTTTTCGTAACAAGTATAAATCAGAGATACATCTTTATTGCAGCAATGATTAAACTAGCGGGAGAACAAAATTGGATCCAAGTCCAGCACGCATTTCAAGTCAAAGGTATGGTCCGTACCCAATAATTGATTCTGCCATGAGTCAGATTTAAGACGTGCAACACCCAGATGTCAGTCCAAATATGCAATGAGTTCAACAAGGACAGTCAGGCAATTCTTGTCACACAAGTAATCAGCTGCCGTAATGACAATAATATATATATATATATATATATATATATATATATATATATATATATGTTATTCCGTTCACCAATAAGATTAGTTCAATCATTCTTCACAACTTATCAGCGAAGTGTACAAGGCAAGATCCCTCAGTCCGCACCAGTAAGGTATGAATGGATTCCCTTGCAAGATATTCAGTCTTCTTCAATAAGATATTGCACAACCTTCTGGCATAAGGTACCGAGTCTCCCATAGTAAGTATTTAAGGGGGGGGAAGCTTCTGAGATACGGTACCCAATCTTCCTCAGCAAGCTATCCGCCGAAAACTTCGAGCACAAGCCATCCAGCTTTCCTCAGCAAAATACCTCAATGGCTTCTGATGCACGCTCCCCAGTCTGCTTCTGTACGACACTGGTACAAGAAAATAAACAATGAGTTGTCAGCATATGTCAGTGTTTTCCAAGTGTCAGATCTGCAACATTTGTGTCAGGAATAAGAAATCAGTCAAACAAAGGTATGTCTCGAGAATCAGATATTTCTACATATGGTAAGAATAATGTCAAGTTCATGCAAGTCTCTCGCACAATGCAAAATTCACAGTACGCATCCGACAACCTCACCGGTTATTCAAGGGATAGAAAACAAGTGGGTAATGTAAGAATCAACAAGTCTCGAAGAAAACAACATTGAGACACCATCTCAGTCGTAATTACCGATATCAGCCCCGCACATCCAACAAGGTGATGTTATTAATCCTATCACAGCCAGGCATAGTTAACAGCAGTAACGAGATCTGGATAAGAAAACGTGAACTGGATAAATATTCTAACACTCGAGACCAAAGTATGAATTGTAAGATATAGCATATGACAATACTCAGGGCCGCGAAAATAATTGAGGCTCTACTCTTTTAGTTAAAGGTCCAGAGGAAGAAGATAATAATGAATGAGCAAGTCCAACAATATAGGACCTCGTATCAAGACAACTAGCTCAGTTCATAGTATGCTCAGAGCTAACAGCATTGAATACCCGAGTTTGTCAAGTTTATCCAAAAGGACAGCTCGATATATTCACCCCAGTAACCATGCTAAAGTATCACACAACCTACTATTCCCATGAGTATACCGGAAAATGAAGAATCAGTGTGAGAGCACATACCTTGAGGATTGTCATTTCTCGTATACGGGAAGCAATTGCAAAATTACCTGTTGTGAATGGGATTCTTTGCCAAGAGCACCGTCAGTCAAGTCTGCAAATATTATCATCAGGAGATAGTGCATTTTCTATCACTCACGTCAAGCGATAGCCAAACCTTTGATAATTAAGACTGTGAAGCCAGTCAAGATAAGTCAGAAACTCCTCCAAGGTGTCCGAATCCATCAGAAGAACAGGTACGATTCACATCATTATTTTGAACCCAGAAGGTATGCGTATATATTCAAGGAACCTGATGCCTGAATAAAAGAGAATTCTTTGTTCCACGAGAAGGTGTTCCCAACTCCGTGGAATATTCTCGGTACTCGTTAGAGAATAATACCTCTCTCAAGGATTAATATCGAGAAGGACCTATGCCAGCAAAGATAATTTTTCAGACCCTAGCTAAGCCAACAGGTATGAAAGAAAATTTGAGTATCTATGAATAGGAACATATGAGGCAAGTCCTATCAAAATGGAAGGTATGGTAAAGCAAACCACCCTATATCAAGGCAGTTAGTCAGATCCAATTCAGTGGGAACATAAATAGGAGAAATCCGAGTCGGAAACGGTTACCTCAAGTCAGAATATTTACTTGTTCCCTCAGCACACAAATCTCGAGGACAAGATTTCTTTAAGGGGGGATGGTTTGTCACATCCTGGATTTTGACCTTTTTCTGATGATTTTCTTGAATTCATTGACTTAAATTGCTTTTCTATGGCAATGTGGTTCTGAAACTTGGGAAGATCATGTCTTCCTAGGCTTTATAGTGGCTAGCCATCCTCATCATCATCCCAAGACCCTGTCATTTTCATCCTTGACCCAACCCAATATTCTTTTTCCAAGGAATATTCCTTTTCTATTAAAGGTATAATTCTTTTTGCCCTAGGTTGTGAAGCAACCTATATCTCTGTCGTTCTAAAAATTCCCAAATAATTCTCATAAATTGATAATTCGCATAAATTGTTTGGGTCATATCATGCTCAAATATGGCAACTGTGGTTGGCGTAGCGTCGCCATGCCGGTGTTATTCATTGTAATATCAAAGACCTTGTATTCGTATTCATGTTGTAATAGAGACTTGGTTTGTTCTATGCTAAGCAATGTCGTTTTCCAGAAGACTTCATCTCGATCTCTGGGCTGGAATACGGGGCGTTCCGGCTTATCTAAGCCGGGGTGCCACATACTGTGAATAGAGAAAACCCTAGCAAAGGAACGCTGAGCCTCTAGCGTGTACTCCGGTGTGTGTGTGTGTGTGTGTGTGTGTGTGTGTGTGTGTGTGTGTGCGCGCGCGCGCGCGTGTGTGTGTGTGTGTGCGTGC
>LR738709.1:165566683-165827426 GCA_902687465.1 Secale cereale
GTGCGTGCGTGCGTGCGTGTGTGTGTGTGTGTGTGTGTGTGTGTGTGTGTGTGGGTGGGTGGGTGGGTGGGTGGGTGTGTGTGTGTGCGTGTGCATGTCTGTAGCAAAAATGCCCATGCGTTGCGACGGGAGAAAAAACCACATGCACATTGTCTAATGAGCATGACTCAAGACCTTCTGCCCTTGCTCACTACGCCAGCCTTGCTTGGACAACTGCCTTACCCCCCAGCCTTGCTTGGACAGGGGTCCCTTTTTGGTTCGGCGGGGGGATGGGTGATGGCTTCTCGCCCCTCGTTGGTTACCCCAAGTGGAAGGTTTGAGATGTAGCGTAGCAGCAAGTTTCCCTTGGCAAAGGTACCAAGGATCGAATCCCGTGAGACTCCGAGGGTCGACAAGAAGGTGTCAACGGCGCCAGAAACTTAGCGGTTGACAGGACCTGCACACAGATACAAATAACTTTGCTCCCAACGAGTACAGAGAGGTTGTCAATCCCTCCGACCTTGTCGTTTACAAAGGATCAAACACAAGAGATAATAATGATAGGTATGACAACAACTAGGAAATAAGAACAGGAAGTAAATAGCGGGTGTGATCAGTGGTGGTAATATGGACCGGGGTCCCATGATGTTCACTAGTGATATCTCTCTCCCAAAAGACGATAAAACAGCAAAGCGAGGTAAACAAATTACAGCTGGGCAATTGACAGGATTATGTGCGCAAACCAATGCTAACTATGCTGCAAAGAAAGGTAGAGGCTCAAAAGCATGGGCGGTACGCCAAGGCAAGTAGACCGAAATCCATCTGCATCTACTACTAATCATCCACCTTGAGATATCTATCCAGAACATCTCGCTGGTATTAAGTTGCGAATCCCACCCAAAGTGTAGACTCAAAACAACAGACAACTGCATTAAAAGAACTTTGCGTAAAGTAAACAATCCTTGCACCCGCAAGTACAAGCACCGTTGTTTTCCCCCTTGTGGCAACAGCACATCCCCTAGACTCATGTTTCTGTCACTCAAGCCAGTCATCAGGGGGCATGAACCCACAATCAATCATAACGCTCCCTCTTGGAGTTACTACCTACTACTCGGCCAAAGAAATAAACAGCAATGGAGAACATGCAAGAATTACTCAAGAACATAAATATAAAAGAGGTGAATCAAATATATTACTCATACACAATCTGAACATAATCTCATAATCCATCGGATCCCAGCAAACTCAGCAGAGCAACAGCATAAAGATTACATATGTGCCTCGATCATGTAGGGCAGCTCACGAGGTCTAAACCATGAAGAACAAAGAGGGGAGGAGAACATCACATAGCTATTGATCATGGACCCATGGTCCAAGGTGGACTACTCACGACTCATCCGGGAAGCGTCCATGGTGGTGGAGAAGCTCCCAGTGGTGGTTCTCCCCTCCGGCAGGGTGCCAGGAAGAGTTCTCCTGATGCTCCCGATCTTGGAAGCGCGGCGGTGGCGGAACAGAGGCGAGATCACGAAAAAGGGTTCCGTCCTCGAGGGTTTCGGGACGCGAGGAATATATATGCGAAGGGGGGTCACCAGAGGCGGAGCCGGGGCCCCAGGCGCCCCCCTGGCGCGGCCAGGGGTGGGGCCGCGCCAGGTGGCCGCCTGGGCCACCCCTGGCTCCCCTCTGGCCCTGCTTTGGTTTTTCTCGAAGCTTCCTGTACGCTGATTTTTCCTGTATTTTTCCCGGAATTTTTGGAGCACTTTTAATATGGGGGAAACCTGAAATAGAAAAACAGCAGAAAACAGGAACTGGCACTGTGGTGCACTGAGTTAATAGGTTAGTCCAAATATGATCAAAAGTGTATGGAAGTGCATAAATATCATAGCAATATCACACAAAAGAGGCATGGAGCAAGCAGAAATTATAGATACGTTTTGGACGTATCAACATCCCCAAGCTTAATTCCTGCTCGTCCTCGAGTAGGTAAATGATAACAAGCATAATTTTTGTGGTGACATGCTATCAATCATATAAGACTTTTAAGTAAAGCAATCAAGGCATGTAATTCAAATCAAGTCATAACAAGCAAGAGTCTATATTAGCATTGTAACAAGCAACATAAGAACATAAAGGTGCAAGAGCTCTCGCTGTCCGTGACTCGAATGTCTCCAAATGGTGTTTGCGTGCAAGAAAGGGGATAGGGATATATGAGAGAGTAAAACATAGTTTTTGTATTGTTGAGAACTTAATCTATTAAAGTTTCACACTTGGTCTTCTTTGGAATCTTATCTTGACTCATCCCCAGACCGTCAGCCAGGTACAAGTCAAAATGATCCACTCCCTTTCGATATTTTGAGCACTCATGCAATGGATGAGCGTAAGCAAGAAAGTCGACACTTAGGATGGCAAAAAGAGAAAATTGATGGAGGGGGAAGACAAAAAAGGTGTGAAAGGCTCACATCAATGAGGACAATCATCGGCGAGAGAAAGCCAAATGATAGATATGATGTGAGGAGTAGGGATTGCCATGCAACGGATGCACATATGAGCTAAGGTAAGCTCTCCAATGGAACTAGTGGGGGTGCATCCAACTTGCTTGCTCAAGAAGACCTAGAGCTCTTTTGAGGAGGCTCATCATTGGAATATACAAGCCAAGTTCTATAGTGTGAAGGTCCCCACATAGCTATATGCATGAATGATAATCTCTATGGAGTACAAGGTATAAGATGGAGTACGAGTGTGGATCTCTCAAAAGGAATAGTAGTGTGCCCCCTTCTCTCTTTTTATTTCTTTTTCTCTTTTTTTGTGGCCTCAATGGCTCTTTCTATTTAACTCTCATTTGTCCTCTTTGGGATCTTTTGATTTTGTCCTCTTTGGGATCTTTTCCTCACTTTAGGGGCAACACTCTATTTACTACAAGAAGTATAGAAGATCTATCACACTTTACAAAAGTACTCAACATAAAGAAAATGAAACTATCATGATGTATGCAAATGTATGCCTCTGCCGGTGTAGCAGGATATGCAATGATACTAGCGCGTCATGTAGCAATGATTAGGGCAAGGCCCAACTAGCATGCGGCTCATCGATCAAGCAAAAAGCATGTATGACATGAAGATCAAGTCATGAGAAGATGGATGTTGCATGGCAATGTATCTCGGAAAGGCTATGGAAATGCCTTGATAGGTAGGTATGGTGGCTGTTATGAGGAAGGATATAATGAGGCTTATGATGACAGAGCGTATCATGCCAAGGATTTGGATGCACCGGCGAAGTATGCGCCAACTCTCGAGGTGAGAAAGGGCAATGCATGGTACCGAAGAGGCTAGAAAAATATGGCTAGGTGGAAGTGTCAACTTTCGAATACTCACATTAGTCTGAAGAACTCATGCACTTATTATCGGTAACTCTCAATCTAATTAGGAGGTTCACAAAGAGACAAGTACCCCGAGGAGGAGTGTATGGGGGTTTGGTTATCCTTGCGCATCCTCGGCTCATGGTACGTGAGTGTACTCTAATATTCGATCCCTCCAAAGATTAGTGATCCATTTAGTAGCTAAAGTTCTCAACTATTTGTAGGTTTTCGAAAATAAACACGGATTGCCCAAAATACGACATCTATCACTAATAGGCTAAAGCTCTTGACACCAAAAGTTCAGACATTACTCATGGCAATACCTCAAAACTATTGCAAGTTACTACTAAAATTAAATAGCAACCTCAATTACCTACTTTAAGTTAAGACACACAACTCAGTGCAACAGGAAAACTCTCTTAACAAGATAAACATGAAAACTCAATAGAGTTCAGCAACCAACTAAACAAAAGCTCTTTAAAAAGAAAGGCATGAAAACTAAGAGCTAAACATGACAGCAGCTATGGAAAGACAAAGAACATATAGAGCAAAGATAAGCATGAAAATCCTATGTTGTGTTCTAGGTTGAAGTGGAGCGTGTTTCTCTCCCACACAAAGAAAGCTGGGTTCTAACTTGTTATGAACAGCAAGCAAAGCTAAAGAAAACTAAAAAGGAAACTAAGAGCAAGACGCTCCAAGCATAGCACATAACACATGAAGTGATAATTATAGTGGAACGAAAGTAGAACTGATAATTGTTGATGGAGAAGGGGATGCATGGGGGCATCCCCAAGCTTAGACGCTTGAGTCTTCTTGAATATTTCTTGGGGTGCATGGGGGCATCCCCAAGCTTGAGCGTTTGACCCTCCTGAATCTTTTTATCATCTTCCCTCGCACACTTGAAAACTCCCTTCATACATAACTCATCATAATCTGATTAGCGAGGTTAGTACCCACAATAAAATAACTTTTCCCTACTGGAAATAAAGATAATCTTGAAGAGCTACTGTTTCTCAAGATTGCCAAAAGGTTTTTGCAAAGAAAAAGCAAGATCAAGGTTTGCAAAACGAAGAAAAGGCAAAACAGGACAGAATCTGTGAAAAACAGACCAGCAGGTAGTAAATAATTTTTTCGGGGCACTTCTGCAACTCAAATCAAAAAAACTCAGAACAGACGCCCGAAAGCCAATTGTATAGAGCACGCGGTCAAAAAAAATCAGATCAAAAAGATGATCTGGTGATTTTATTCGAATTTTTCTGTACAAGGACAGAATCTGTTTCTGGACTGCACGTCACAACTTTTGAACTTTCTTGCAATCGGAGGCTAAACTTGGCACAAAGCTGAAAAGAAAAGATACAATGATTATGCTACTTTAGTAACAAACATCAAGACACAACAAAAGCAAAATAAAACCTAATTCGTTGTGGGCTGCCTCCCAAAAGCACTTTCTTTTATGCCTTTAAGCTAGGCATGATGCAAAAAGGAGAAGATCAAGTTTTATCAAGAGTAAGAGAATAGCTAGCCCGTATAACGGACTCAAAAGGCAACTTAATCTTCTTTCTAGGGAAGTGTTCCATTCCTTTCTTGAGAGGGAATTGGAATTTTATATTCCCCTCTTTCATGTCAATGATAGCACCAACGGTGCGAAGAAAAGGACGTCCCAAAATAATTGTACATGAAGGTTCACATTCAATATCCATAATAGTAAATCAACGGGAACTTAATTGTCATTGACAATGATAAGAACATCGTCGATCTTCCCCAAAGGTTTCTTTACGGAAGAATCAACAAGACGAACACCAAAAGAACAAGGATCAAAAGGTTTCAATTTAAACATATCATATATTCTTTTGGGCATAACGGAGGTACTAGCTCCAACATCACATAAAGCATAGCAAGAGAAGTTATTCAACTTAATTTTAATCATAGGATCCCAACTATCTTCTAGCTTTCTAGGTATGGAGGCTTCTACCCTAAGCTTCTCCTCCCTAGCTTTGATGAGAGCATTAGTGATATGCTCCGTGAAGGCAAGATTAAGTGTGCTAGTGTGGGGATCTCTAGACATCTTGTGAAGAAAACCAATAACTTCAGAAAGGGTGCAATTATCAAAATTAAGGTCACTACTATCAAGTAAAGTGGTAGTGATGTCCTTTAGGCTCACTTGTTTGGTAGCTTCTATGGTCATAGGAGTTTCTTCTACGGTTGAGGTCATAGCATCACCATTAATAGGTCCAATGGGACTAGGAGTGCATTGGGTGCTAAGAGTTTGGATATCCTCAACAACTTGGATAGTAGCAACAGTGTGGTGGGTAGGAAGGCTCTTAATTCTATCTTCTTCCTTCTTTTCTCTAGCCCATCTCTCTTTAAGTTTAGCCATCATCCTAATGTTTTCAATAATTTGCACTTGAATAGCATTCATAGGAGTGGTCTTCCTCTCCTCAAGAGGAGAAGTTCTAATTTTAAGCAACTCTACCTCATGGGCTAAATTGTCTACCTTCGAAGAGAGATTATCTAGTTTGTCTAGTTTTTCTTCTACACTCTTATTGAAGGCCTTTTGGGTAGTGATGAAGTCTTTAAGCATAATCTCTAGTTCAGAAGTGGAGTTCTTGGTGCTAGGATAAGCATTGTTGTTCCCATAGGAATTAGAGGGGAACGGTCTAGGGTTGCTACCAAAATTACTCCTATAAGCATTGTTATTGAAATTGTTTCTAGAGATAAAGTTCACATCTACTTGATCTTGAGCAATCAAAGAATTTAAAGGAACATCATGAGGATCAATAGAAGATTGCTTGGAAAGTAGAGACATGATCAAGTCAACTTTTTCATTTAGGGAGGAAATCTCCTCGATAGAGTTTACCTTCCTACCTGTTGGAGCGCGTTCGGTGTGCCATTGGGAATAATTGGTCATCATCTCGTCGAGAAGCTTCGTGGAAGCACCAAGTGTAGTTGACATAAAGGTTCCTCCCGCGGTCGAATCTAACAAGTTCCGCGAGGTAAAGTTCAAGCCTGCATAAAAAGTTTGGATAACCATCCAAGTAGGCAAACCATGAGTAGGGCAGTTCTTGACAAGAGATTTCATGCGTTCCCAAGCTTGGGCAACGTGTTCATTATCTAATTGTTTAAAATTCATTATGTTACTCCTTAATTGGATAATTTTAGCAGGGGGATAGTACTTCCCAATAAAGGCATCCTTGCACTTGTCCCAAGAATCTATACTATTCCTAGGCAAGGATTGAAACCAAATTTTAGCTCCTCCTCTCAAGGAGAAAGGAAAAAGCTTAAGCTTAACAATATCACCATCTATTTCTGTGTACTTTTGCATATCACAGAGCTCAACAAAATTATTTAAGTGCAAAGCAGCATCATCTCCAGCACCGGAGAATTGATCTTTCATAACTAGGTTCAGTAAAGCAGGTTTAATTTCATAAGAAGGTGCTGAAGTGGCAGGTGTAGCAATAGGCGTGCAGATAAAGTCATTGTTGTTATGACTAGTGAAGTCACACAACTTGGTGTTCTCGGTGGAACCCATAGCAGCAGCAAGCAAGATAACTATTTTTGTGATTTTTGGTAAGGGACACTAAAGCAAAAACTGAAAGGTAAACTAACAAGACTAAAAAGCAAAGATAAAAGATAGCGTGCAACTCCCCTATCTCGAAGTGTGGAGTCCCCGGCAACGGCGCCAGAAACTTTGCTTGATGGCTTCTCGCCCCTCGTTGGTTACCCCAAGTGGAAGGTTTGAGATGTAGCGTAGCAGCAAGTTTCCCTTGGCAAAGGTACCAAGGATCGAATCCCGTGAGACTCCGAGGGTCGACAAGAAGGTGTCAACGGCGCCAGAAACTTAGCGGTTGACAGGACCTGCACACAGATACAAATAACTTTGCTCCCAACGAGTACAGAGAGGTTGTCAATCCCTCCGGCCTTGTCGTTTACAAAGGATCAAACACAAGAGATAATAATGATAGGTATGACTGCAACTAGGAAATAAGAACAGGAAGTAAATAGCGGGTGCGATCAGTGGTGGTAATATGGACCGGGGTCCCATTATGTTCACTAGTGATGTCTCTCTCCCAAAAGACGATAAAACAGCAAAGCGAGGTAAACAAACTACAGCTGGGCAATTGACAGGATTATGTGCGCAAACCAATGCTAACTATGCTGCAAAGAAAGGTAGAGGCTCAAAAGCATGGGCGGTACACCAAGGCAAGTAGACCGAAATCCATCTGCATCTACTACTAATCATCCACCTTGAGATATCTATCCAGAACATCTCGCTGGTATTAAGTTGCGAATCCCACCCAAAGTGTAGACTCAAAACAACAGACAACTGCATTAAAAGAACTTTGCGTAAAGTAAACAATCATTGCACCCGCAAGTACAAGCATAGTTGTTTTCCCCCTTGTGGCAACAGCACATCCCCTAGACTCATGTTTCTGTCACTCAAGCCAGTCATCAGGGGGCATGAACCCACAATCAAGCATAACGCTCCCTCTTGGAGTTACTACCTACTACTCGGCCAAAGCAATAAACAGCAACGGAGAACATGCAAGAATTACTCAAGAACATAAATATAAAAGAGGTGAATCAAATATATTACTCACACACAATCTGAACATAATCTCATAATCCATCGGATCCCAGCAAACTCAGCAGAGCAACAGCATAAAGATTACATATGTGCCTCGATCATGTAGGGCAGCTCACGAGGTCTAAACCATGAAGAACAAAGAGGGGAGGAGAACATCACATAGCTACTGATCATGGACCCATGGTCCAAGGTGGACTACTCACGACTCATCCAGGAAGCGTCCATGGTGGTGGAGAAGCTCCCGGTGGTGGTTCTCCCCTCTGGTAGGGTGCCGGGAAGAGTTCTCCTGATGCTCCCGATCTTGGAAGCGCGGCGGCGGCGGAACAGAGGCGAGATCGCGAAAAAGGGTTCCGTCCTCGAGGGTTTTGGGACGCGAGGAATATATATGCGAAGGGGGGTCACCAGAGGCGGAGCCGGGGCCCCAGGCGCCCCCCTGGCGCGGCCCGGGGTGGGGCCGCGCCAGGTGGCCGCCTGGGCCACCCCTGGCTCCCCTCTGGCCCTGCTTTGGTTTTTCTCGAAGCTTCTTGTATGCTGATTTTTCCTGTATTTTTCCCGGAATTTTTGGAGCACTTTTAATATGGGGGAAACCTGAAATAGAAAAACAGCAGAAAACAGGAACTGGCACTGTGGTGCACTGAGTTAATAGGTTAGTCCAAATATGATCAAAAGTGTATGAAAGTGCATAAATATCATAGCAATATCACACAAAAGAGGCATGAAGCAAGCAGAAATTATAGATACATTTTGGACGTATCAATGGGCAAGTTGCATAAAGAGCGGAGAGCGTGGCGCAGCACGGCAGAGATCACACGGGCAGTTTTTACACAGGTTCGGGCCACCACGGGGCGTAAAACCCTACTCCTGCTTTGCTGGATTGATGGTGGAATGGTGGAAATGAGCACGTCGCTCTTTCCCGGCAAGGTTGCCTCGGGGCGAGAGCATTCGCGCACGTATGAGTGTGGCGGTTCGAATGGCTGAATCCTTTCTACGGTTTCCATGGGCCTCCTTTTATAGATTAAGGGGTCACCACAGTGGCAGATCAGTCTTTCTAGGCTGATTAGATAGCAAACGGTGCTAACATACCTAACTTTGTAGGATGATAGAGCCTATTAAA
The DNA here is from genome assembly GCA_902687465.1 of Secale cereale. Classification (NCBI taxonomy): domain Eukaryota; kingdom Viridiplantae; phylum Streptophyta; class Magnoliopsida; order Poales; family Poaceae; genus Secale; species Secale cereale. The sequence continues at coordinate 165,575,714 of LR738709.1, forward strand.
TGCGCCGCTCAGTGTCACATCAAAGCTCGCCCGAGAGGCCTTGCCGGGCCGTTTCACTAGCTGCGCGCCTGATTGCTTAACACGTCGCAGGATGGGTGTCATTTGCAGGTTCTTTCTGTAGGAAACGGTTGCCATGTGGCATGTGGCTGTCACTGGGCCATTTAGGAGCTTGACATGGCACTGATTGACGACAGGCGTCAATGTGAGGTGGTGGTTTGCCTTCGTGAGCCCCCGGCAGGCCTGCCGTGGTGATGTTGGAGATTTGTCTTCGGGGCGATCCCACTCCGCTAGTTTCGCATGCCCGGCAAGGAGGGCTCTTCTTCTGGTGGTATCTTGCCTTGTCAGCTGGTCTTGGTTGTCTTGATTTTGTGCTGGTGTAGTAAACTTGTACTCCATCTATGCACAGTCTGGGGCAACAGACCAAGGGCCTGTTGCACCGACAGGAGCCCCCGAGCCTGCCATGGTTGCGCCATTGGGCGTTGGCAGGGTAGGCTCTAACCAGTGCACATGAAGAGGTGCAGGAAGGGCTTGCCTCCCTTGAGATCTTCTTTGCTTCTTCATAATCTTGAGCTCGGGCCGGTTTCCACATCTCCCGAGCGCCGCGTAACGCTAATTAATCTTGGTGGGTGGGGGGATGGGCCACTATTTGCGGAGCATTCGCCCCCCACCTTCACGAGGTGGTAACTGCCACCCCACTACCCTTCGTGCTTCAAAACTCCAGCCACGTGTCCGGCATGCATTGCGCATGGTTGGTGGAGGTTGCGGAGGGCACAGAAGTGAGCGCTGTGGCAGGGAGTCAGGCGTCGTGGATTGGCGTAGTGGGTCGGCCTTGATTTCCCAAGCCGTTAATGGCATGAGGGAAGCAAGATTGGCCTAACAGGGCGGCAGTGTCATGCCCAAGATGCAATTCTATCTCGATCATGTGATAAACTCATGATTAAGGAAAAACCCCATTTTGGGCGCTTAGCAAGATGGATATCATTACATCGTACCATTACATATACAAATGAGGGATACATACAAGTCATACAATCTTCCACATGAATACAACAATTCATACATAAGACATCTGACTATGGATGAAAACATAAAAAACACAACGACATCCATCCTGCTAACCCAGGCTGCCGACCAGGAACCTATCCCAAGACTGACGAAGAAAAAGAAGAACCCCAACACATGTAACATCGCTCTCACGTCAAAACATCGAGAACTTGCACCTGCAACTGTTGTTGTAGTATTTGTGAGCCACAAGGACTCAGCAATCCCATAACCATGGGTATCAAGACTAGCAAAGCTTAATGGGTATGGAGAGGTGTAGTGGTGAGGTTGCAGCAGGGGCTAAGCATTATATAGTGGCTAACTTACGAGTACAAGAATAAGATAAGCATCTACGCAAACGGTTGCAAACTAGTAATGATCGCTAAGTGATCCTGAACTACCTACGAGTCAAACATAACCCCACTGTGTTCCCTTCTCAAAGTGAGAAGAGACAGTCACGGTTACTCACACAGTTGATGTATTTTATTTCGAATCCTCTGTCAAGTTTTCTACAATTAGACATTAACGAATTCCAATCTGCCACATAACCGCGTGCACGGCTTTCGAAAGATCATAACCCTGCAGGGGTGTCTCAACTTAGCCCATCATAAGCTCTCATGATCAGCAGAGGTAAAAACCCCTTATCTTAGGGACAACCCGATCAGACTCGGAATCCCGGTGCACAAGACATTTCGACAATGGTAAAATAGGTCCAGCAAGAGCTCCCGGTGTGCCGACACCCTGATAGTAGCCGCGCATATCTCGTCTCGGGCCACGACCGGATGAGCAGTACGTACAGCAACCGAAGACCCCAGATAACTGGGTGGCACTGCAAGTGGCTCTAGTTTGGGACCGACACCAACAGCACTGACGCCCCTGTTATGTGGAATTAAGAACCCGGGGACGCGACCCCCTTTGCAATTAATTAATTAATTAAGTTTTGTTATGAGGCAAATGGTAAAACCAAAGTTGGGCCTTGCTGGAGGAGTTTTATTCAAAGCAAACTGTCAAGGGGTCCCCATATACCCAACCGCGTTAGGAACGCAAAATCAAGGAACATAACACCGGTTTATCAGTTCTCAAGGTGGCATGAGTGGAACAAAACACCGAGCAAAAGGCCAAGCCTTCCACCCATTGCCAAGTATATATGTGTGTTAATTATAGTAATAGATATTGTGATATTCCAACAACCAAGTTCCAACATGGAGCAATCTTCATCTTCACCTGCAACTAACAACGCTATAAGAGGGGCTGAGCAAGCTCATAGCCAATCAACGGTTTGCTGGGATGGTGTCAAAGGTTAGAGGGGGTTTCATTGCAACAAGGAGAGACTGACAACAACTAGATAGGTAGCGCAACATACAGCGATAGCATCGAGACAACTAGCATAGCAATGATAGTAATGAGATCCAAGGTGACGGTCATCTTGTCTGAGATCCTGCAAGGAAGAAGAACGAGTCCATGAAGAAGACGAAGAAGAAGCCACGAAGACGAACCAAGCGCAGTCGAACGAATCCTCACGATCACAACGAAACAAGCACTAACGAGAAGAAGCAAGCAACACGGTAAACACACAACACATAACAAGACAAGATGCTCAACCAAATATGATGCATGACAAGGCTACATGATGCAACACATGGCAAGAGATGAAGCATACAAGAACATCACACAAAGCAAGTTTGAATGAGTCCGGAAACAAGATATAACAACATCAATTCCGGAAGAACCCCACATGTCATTTAGCAATTTTTAAGCAAGCAACAATTTTAAACATTTTAAATGTTGTTAATATGATGGGGATGGCATATTCAAGTTATATGCAATTTTATGAAAATGTTAACATGAACATGTCAAGAAGCATTTGTCGCCATGATGGAAAGAAAAAAAGGGTGTCATGGCGGCGAAAACGAAAACGATGCCACGTCAACATTCCGGTTCCGACAACTCGTTGAGATATCGATGCAAAAGAGTGTGACGTGCGGAACATGTAAAAGATGGTGGGGTGATCCTGGTAACCGGGTGTCCCACATGTCGGTGGCATGAAAACGAGTGACACTTCGGACACGGTGCTATAAAGGGTGCATCTCATACAACACAAGCGTTCGTTCCTGGGCGGTCGTCTCGGTGATATAACTTTGAAGCGTGCATTTCGGGGCGGTTCGAGTTCGTCGACGGAAGGAGTGGAAGTAGTCGTTCACGGGTCGTCGAGGGAAGTAGTCGTTCTCGGACGTCGTGGAAGTAGTGGTACTCTCGGTCATGGCGACAATGGAAGTAGTAGTACACGTTCGTTTCGGAGAGGTACTTGACGAATCCAACGTCTTCGGGGCGACTGTAGTTGTACACACGTCGTTCCGGGTCTTCGAAGGACTTGCACAAACCCTGCCTCGGGATGTCAATGGAGGTGCTGACTGGCCGGATCGGGAGGCAACAATGCGAACGCCACTTCTTGCACGATCAAGTGAGGGAGCTGTGTGGTTGTGCGTATTCTCACACACACGCACGCATGTAGGAGGCGGGTGGCGCTGCAGGCAGGGAGGCCGGCGACGCAGGGACGGCAACGGCACGAGATCTGGCCAGGAAGGGTTGTGGCTGAAGGAGTCCGGTCGGACCTGGAGGAAGCCTTCGGCGAGCAGCTTGGCTCCTGCGGCCATGGCGGGTCGGGGACTTGGCGAGGCCGAGGGAGGCTGATTAGGCAGCGGCGACGATGCAACACGAGGATGGCGGCGAAGAGGTCATCCATGGCAATGACGTCGGCATCCTGTGAAGGTGAGAGAGAGAGATCGTGAGATGAGAGGAAGACGGAGAGGAAAAAGGTAAGGACGGAGGGGAGCAGAGGGGCGGCCTGGAGCAGGTGACAAAGGCCGGCGGAGGTGCGGGAACGGCGGGCGGCGGAGGTGCGTGGTGGTGGCAGAAGGGCGCGACGGCGACGGGGCCATCGGAGTTGGTCGCTCTGGTGGTGGCGCGGAGGCCGAGCGCGGCTGGATCGAGCGCGGGGCCGCATGCTCGAGCACGGGAGGTGTGGCGATGGGGAGAAGGGGACGAGGGAGCAGCGCTCAGTGGGGGATCGAGAGGATGAAGTGGGGGTTAGGGATAGTGAGCGAGAGACATGGGGGATCGGGCGTGGGGCTCTCCTGGTGGCGCTCGAACGGGAGACGGGGGAGAGAGCGATCAAGAGAAGAGCGACGAGGGGATATGGTTAGGTGCGGCTAGGCCTTGGATCCATGACGCACATGGGCCTCGGGGAGATTGGGCATGGGTGCATGTCGAAACGAGAGAGAGGTAGAGAGAGAGAAAAATAGTTGGGCCACTAGGAACTATCTCTCTCTTCCTGGCATTCCTTTTCCATTAAAAAAACACAGAACAAAAGAGAGAAATGCCCAGGGAGTTTGGAGAGGGTTTTGGCTGAGATAAAAATACCCCTAGAACCCTAGAATTGTGGGGTATTTTAATAAAATGCTTTGGCAATTTTTAGAGGCAGAAAATTTATGCAAGTTTGAAAATAACTCAAACTTGAATAAATCCTTAGCCCAACCAACACACTTCCAAAAGACCCGAAAATTGGAGGAGGTGGTCTTGACATGTTCTAGTATTTATAGGAAGATATTGAACATTTTCTAGAATAGGAAAATGTCACTTGCAATAAATGAGTGAGACTTGAAAAGAAGAAGCTAGTGGGGGTGGTGCACTTGATGAGGAATTTGGTGGCAAGAGAAAGATGCAAGTGTGTCTTTGGTTGATTCCATAATAGTGTAATATTATTATAGCTCCCTGCAAATATTGGAAGTATATGTTATAAACAGAAATCACCATGTGAGTTTCCTCGGTTTAAATAGATCAAAAGATCCATGCAATTTATTTAGTTGAGTTTTAAAATTAAAAAACATGATGGTGAGATGACATGATGCAATGAAAAAAAATAGAGCAAGCAAAAATGAAACACACGGCAAAACCCGGAATAGCTAGAAGTCTTCTGGAGCGTCGGTCTTGGGGCGTCACAGGCAGTCCCTGCATGGGATTTTCGCCCTTCCCCGCCTCGCCCGCCTACAAAAAGGGGGAGGGGCGAGGTGTTCGCTCACACCCTTCACTTCTCCTTATCCCTGCAGTAGTTCTCGCTTACCGTGGAAAGGGGCGCGCGTTCCGGCCCTGCTCTAGTGGTGACGAGAACTTCTGCTCGATAGCGCATCCCTCCCTCCTTTGATTGCGCAGGGGTGGATCCTGCTGGTAGAGGAGGCGTGAGGGGGCGAGGTCGAGGTCGTCGTGGCGCTCAGGGCCGAGGAGGACGAGGTGGTGCTCCGGTTATGCATCCGCCGGTTGCCCCTCCCCTGATGGAAGGGCATGTTGGGGACCAGCCTCATCATCAGGCTGTAGAAGCCCCCGCGCACCCTCCTTCGCCTCCTTACTCCGTTTGCGAGGGAGGTGGAGCTCGAACAACCACGATCACTGAGGCTGCACATGAGGGGTTACGGAAACGACAGCATACGGGTTGATGTCGACTTCCCAGCTCCCCATGTCATGTACTTTCGTCGAGGATGGAAAACCTTTGCTCGTTCCCATAGCTTGATGGAGGGGTATGTCCTCCACTTCAAATTAATGGGGGACGGTTTCCTCTCCATCAAGGTCTTTGGGAGCTCGGGTGCTCGCTTAGGGTGGTGCGTGGAGAGCTCAGCCGACGATGAAAGCTCCTCCTCGAGCGATAGTGATGAGGAGGACAGTGACGGTGATGACGACGACGTCGACCGGGAGGGCGAGGACTCTGACTCCGGCTCCGTGTCGGTCGCACCTTCTTTGTCAGGCTGCGGCGCCACCATCCACACCTCCAGTAGTCTTCCAACTAGACCCCGGCATGCTTCCTCGCGGGCTACAGCTCCGCTAGCCTCGCCATGTCCTGCTAGACTTAGTGGTGGTGCTTGGCGGGCCATCTCTGTCGATCCCTTCGCAATCACCTTCGTTTGCGCCTTCCGACCCCTGGTCGGGCTACCTCTCTTGGAGCCCGACGGGGTCAGGCCGGGCTTCTGTCTGGCCACGCTTTTCACCCTCTTCACCTCTTGCCGCAGTGCCTAGGAGGAGAGGAACAACAAAGGGCATAAAGGGGCACTTATCTTTTTTCAATCTTAAACTTGCAGGAAATTGCTAAATTTTAATTCAAATAAGTGTAATCCCTTTCATCCATGTCTGCGTTCCGTAAGATTTGCACTTGTTGATCAACATATTAATGAAAAAGATAGATGCTATCGGGGACTTGTGAATGGAATGTGTCCATGTAGAGGTGGAATGCCTCTATACTTTCAAGTAAACAAGTTTTTCCCTAGTAGGCTACCTTGTCGGTACCCTCAGCCTTGCTGCCGCGGAGCCAAGCTTGTCGGGCGTAAGATGTGAAGAGGGACTAGCCCCCGCCAACCCTTTTCCAACAAAGGCTACTGCAACCATCCTGATCGAAGCATCGTTCGAGTGAAGGGATGGGAGCACCTAAGTTTAGAAGGGTAGCGAGGTTTTCTTATGCATAAAAAGGAAGAACTTATCTATTTGGCTCGCCGGAGATTGCGATGTTGGCTTCTCTTCTCATCTTCTCTTGGGGACCCAAGTCCACGGTAGGAACCTGTGGCTTATGTAGATGAGAATGATGCCAAATGCAATCTTATCTACATGAACATGAGATGTTCATGATATGCTTGTGCATGCATGCAACTTGTCGCCCCCCTATCAACGCTTCGTTTATTTCTCTGTTGCTCAGGGTCTGCACTTGGCTTTGTACACGGGGTTGCATGCAACAACGGGAAGGCATGTACAAAAGGGTGGCTGCTGGGCAGGGCCCAACAGTCACGCCTTAAGGGTAGTACTTGCGGAGATGCTCAATGTTCCATGATTTTTGCAACTGAATGCCATCTCCGGTCTCCAGACGTACTGCGCCAGGTCTGGTGACTCGTACCACCCGGTAAGGGCCTTCCCCTTCGGTGCTAACTTGCTCGCGCCTAAGTGTTGGGGAATGTAGTATTTCAAAAAAAATCCTATGATCACGCAAGATCTATCTAGGAGAAGAATATCAACGAGCGGGGGGAGTGTGTCCACGTACCCTCATAGAACGAAAGCGGAAGCGTTTAGTAACATGGTTGATGTAGTCGAACATCTTCGTGATCCAACCGATCAAGCACCAAACGCATGGCACCTCTGCGATCTGCACACCTTCAGCTCGGTGACGTCCCTTGAACTCCTTATCCAATTGAGGCCGAGGGACAGTTTCCTCAGCACGATGGCATGGTGACGGTGTTGATGAAGTTACCGACGCAGGACTTCGCCTAAGCACTGTGACAATATGACCGAGAATCGTAACAGTGGAGGGGGGCACCACACACGGTTGAAACAATTGTCAACTTGTGTGTCCTAGGGTGCCCCCTGCACCCGTATATAAAGGAGCAAGGGGAGGGGGCCGGCGGCCTCATAGGGTGCGCCCCAAGGGGGGAATCCTACTCCTACTAGGAGTAGGTTCCCCCTTTCCTAGTTGGAGTAGGAGAAGAAGGAAGAGGGAGAGGGAAAGAAGGAAAGAGGGGTCGGCCCCCTCCCCAATTTGGACTGGGCTTGGGGGCGCGCGCCTCCCACTTGGCCGCCTCCTCCTCTCTTCCACCATGGCCCATTAAGGCCCATTAACTCCCCGGGGGGGTTCCGATAACCCCCGGTACTCCGGTAAATATGTGATACACCTCGGAACCATTCCGGTGTCCGAATATAGGCATCCAATATATCAATCTTTATGTCTCGCCCATTTCGAGACTCCTCGTCATGTACGTGATCACATCTGGGACTCCGAACAACCTTCAGTACATCAAAACACATGAACTCGTAAGACCAATCGTCATAAAACGTAAGCGTGCGGACCATGCGGGTTCAAGAACTATGTAGACATGAACGAGACATATCTCTGGTCAATAACTAACAACGTAACCTGGATGCTCATACATACTGGCTCCTAAATATTCTACGAAGATCTTTATCGGCCAAATCGCATAACAACATACGTTGTTGCCTTTGTCATCGGTATGTTACTTGCCCTCTCTTTACTCATTCCTTAATACATAATCTCGTTACCAACTCATTAATCGTTTGCTTGCAAGGCTTATTATGATGTGTATTACTGAGAGGGCCCAGAGATACCTCTCCCACACTCGGAGTCACAAATCATATTCTCGATCTATGCCAACACCACAAACACTTTAGGAGACACCTGTAGAGCATCTTTATAATCACCTAGTTATGTTGTGACGTTTGATAGCACACAAGGTGTTCCTCCGGTACTCGGGAGTTTCATAATCTCATAGTTAGAGGAACATGTATAAGTCATGAAGAAAGCAATAGTAGTAAAACTAAACGATCATAGTGCTAAGCTAACGGACGTGTCTTGTCCATCACATCATTCTCCTAATGATGTGATCTCGTTGATCAAATGACAGCGCATGTCTATGGTTAGGAAACATAACCATCTTCGAATAATGAGCTAGTCTAGTAGATGCATACTAGGGACACTCTGTTTTGTCTATGTATTCACACATGTATCAAGTTTCCGGTTAATACAATTCTAGCATGAATAAAAGAAATTTATCATGATATAAAAGGAAGTATAAATAACAACTTTATTATTGCCTCACTGATTGGTGTAGGAATCACTGGAACTAGTTTCTATGATGTGCTACTTTCCAATTCGGGAGAAGGTACAATTACCTCATCAAGTTCTACTTTCCTCCCACTCACTTCTTTTGAGAGAAACTCCTTCTCTAGAAATGATCCATTCTTAGAAACGAATATCTCGCCTTCGGATCTTTGATAGAAGGTTTACCTACCAGTTTCCTTTGGGTATCCTATGAAGACACATTTCTCCGACTTGGGTTCAAGCTTATCAGGTTGAAGCTTTTTCACATAAGCATCGCAGCCCCAAACTTTAAGAAACGACAAATTGGGTTTCTTGCCTAACCACGGTTCATAAGGCATCGTCTCAACGGATTTAGATGGTGCCCTATTTAACGTGAATGCAGCTGTCTCTAAAGCATAACCTCAAAACGATAGTGGTAAAGCGGTAAGAGACATCATAGATTGCACCATATCTGATAAAGTACGGTCACGACGTTCGGACACACCATTACGCTGTGGTGTTCCCGGTTGCGTGAGTTGTGAAACTATTCCACATTGTTTCAAACGAAGACCAAACTCGTAACTCAAATATTCGCCTCCGTGATCAGATCGTAGAAGCTTTATTTTCTTGTTATGATGATTCTCTACTTCACTCTAAAATTCTTTGAACTTTTCAAATGTTTCAGACTTGTGCTTCATCTAGAAGATATACCCAAATCTGCTCAAATCATCTGTGAAGGTCAGAAAATAACGATACCCGCCGCGTTCCTCAACACTCATTAGTCCCCATACATCAGTATGTATGATTTCCAATAAGTCAGTTGCTCGCTCCATTGTTCCGGAGAACAGAGTTTTAGTCATCTTGCCCATGAGGCATGATTCGCAAGCACCAAGTGATTCATAATCAAGTGATTCCAAAAGTCCATCAGTATGGAGTTTCTTCATGCGCTTTACACCAATATGACCTAAACGGCAGTGCCACAAATAAGTTGCACAATCATTATCAACTTTGCATCTTTTGGCTTCAATATTATAAATATGTGTATCACTACGATCGTGATCCAACAAACATAGACCTTTCATCAAGGGTGCATGACCATAAAAGATATTACTCATATAAATAGAACAACAATTATTCTCTGATTTAAATGAATAACCGTCTCGCAACAAACAAGATCCAGATATAATGTTCATGCTCAACGCTAGCACAAAATAACAATTATTTATGTCTATAACTAATCCTGATGGTAGATGTAGAGGTAGCGTGCCGACGGCGATCACATCGACTTTGGAACCAGTTCCCACGCGCCCCTGTTTTGAGTTACAAATATTAGCAACCAAACCAGTATCAAATACCCATGTGCTACTATGAGCATTAGTAAGGTACACATCAATAAGATGTATATCAAATATACCTTTGTTCACTTTGACATCCTTCTTATCCGCCAATTACTTGGGGCAGTTCCGCTTCAATGTCTAGTCCCTTTGTAGTAGAAGCACTCAGTTCCGCGGGATTAGCAACTGGCTTGCTATTCTTCTTGAAGTTCCCCTTATTTCCCTTGCCCTTTTTCTTGAAACTAGTGGTCTTGTTAACCATCAACACTTGATGCTCCTTTTTGATTTCTACCTCCGCATCTTTGTGCATAGCGAAGAGCACGGGAATTGTCTTCTGCATCCCTTGCATGTTATAGTTCATCACGAAGCCTTTATAGCTTGGTGGTAGTGATCGAAGAATTCTATCAATAACACTATCTTCATCAATTTTGCATCCAAGTTGAGTCATGTGATTGTAGTACCCAGACATTCCGAGTAAGTGTTCACTGATAGAATTGTTCTCCTCCATCTTGCAGCTATAGAACTTATTGGAGACTTCATATCTCTATATTCGGGCATTTCCTTGATATATTAACTTCAATTCTTGGAACGTCTCATATGCTCCATGACGTTCAAAACGTCGATGAAGCCCCGATTCTAAGTCGTAAAGCATGGCACACTAAACTATCGAGTAGTCATCAGAACGAGCTTGTCAGACGTTCATAACGTCCAGAGTTGCTCCTGTAGTAGGCCTGTCACCTAGAGGTGCTTCCAGGACATAATTCTTCTGTGTAGCAATGAGGATATTCCTCAAGTTACGGACCCAGTCCGTGTAGTTGCTACCATCATCTTTCAACTTAGCTTTCTCTAGGAACGCATTAAAATTCAAGGGAACGGTAGCACGGGCCATTGATCTACAACAACATAGATATGCAAAAACTATCAGGACTAATTTCATGATAAATTAAAGTTCAATTAATCATATTACTAAAGAACTCCCACTTAGATAGACATCCCTCTAGTCATCTAAATGATCACGTGACCCAAATCAACTGAAATGTCCGATCATCACGTGAGATGGAGTAGTTTTCAGTGGTGAACATCTTATGTTGATCATATCAACTATATGATTCACGCTCAACCTTTCGGTCTCCAGTGTTCTGAGGCCATGTCTGTACGTGTTAGGCTCGTTAAGTTTAACCCGAGTATTCTGCATGTGCCAAACTGTCTTACACCCGTTGTATTTGAACGTAGAGCTTATCACACCCGATCATCACATGGTGTCTCGGCACGACGAACTTTCGCAACGGTGCATACTCAGGGAGAACACTTGTACCTTGAAATTTTTGTATGGGGTCATCTTATAATGCTACCGCCGTACTAAGCAAAATAAGAAGCATAATAAGATAAACATCACATGCAATCAAAATATGTGACATGATATGGTCATCATCATCTTGTGCTTTTGATCTCCATCTCCAAAGCGCGTCATGATCTCCATCGTCACCGGCTTGACACCATGATCTTCATCGTTGCGTCGTGGTCATCTCCCCAACTTTTTCTACTACTACTATCGCTAACTCACAGTGATAAAGTAAAGCAATTACATGGCTTTCACAATTCATACAATAAAGATACAACCATAAGGCTCCTGCCGGTTGCCGATAATTTACAAAACAAGATCATCTCATACAATAATGTATAACTCATCACGGCTTGACCATATCACATCACAACATGCCCTGCAAAAACAATTGTTGTTGCAAGTTTTACGTGGTTGCTACGGGCTTAGAAAGAACCGTTCTTATCTATGCATCAAAACCACAATGATTTTTCTTCAAGTGTGATGTTTTAACCTTCACAAGGATTGGGTGTAGTCACACTCGTTTCAACTAAAGTGAGAGAGACAGACACCCGTCGGTCACCTTTAAGCAACGAGTGCTCATAATGGTGAAACCAGTCTCGCGTAAGCGTACACGTAATGTCGGTTCGGGCCGCTTAATCTCACAATACCGCTAAATAAAAGTATGACATGCTGGAAAAAGTATGACTATTATCGCCCACAACTCATTGTGTTCTACTCGTGCATATCATCTACGCATAGACCTGGCTCTGATACCACTGTTGGGAACGTAGTATTTCAAAAAAAATCCTACAATCACGCAAGATCTATCTAGGAGAAGCATAGCAATGAGCAGGGAGAGTGTGTCCACGTACCCTCGTAGACTCAAAGCGAAAGCGTTTAGTAACGGGGTTGATGTAGTTGAACGTCTTCGTGATCCAACCGATCAAGCACTGGACGCACAGTACCTCCGCGATCTACACACGTTCAGCTCGGTGATGTCCCTCGAACTCTTGATCCAATTGAGGCCGAGGGAGAGTTTCGTCAGCACGATGGCGTGGTGACGTTGTTGATGAAGTTACCGACGCAGGGCTTCGCCTAAGCACTGTGACAATATGACCGAGAAGCGTAAGAGTGGAGGGGGGCGCCGCACACGGCTAAAAAAAATGTCAACTTGTGTGTCCTAGGGTGCCCCCTGCCCCCATATATAAAGGAGCAAGGGGAGGGGGCCGGCAACCTCATAGGGTGCGCCCCAAGGGGGGGAATCCTACTCCTACTAGGAGTAGGTTCCCTCTTTCCTAGATGGAGTAGGAGAAGAAGGAAGAGGGAGAGGGAAAGAAGGAAAGGGGGGCCGGCCCCATCCCCAATTCGGATTCGGCTTGGGGGGCGCGCGCCACCCACTTGGGCGCCTCCTCCTCTCTTCCACCATGGCCCATTAAGGCCAATTAACTCCCCGAGGGGTTCCGATAACCCCCCGGTACTCCGGTAAATATTCGATACACCTCGGAACCATTTCGGTGTCCGAATATAGGCATCCAACATATCAATCTTTATGTCTCGACCATTTCGAGACTCTTCGTCATGTCCGTGATCACATCTGGGACTCCCAAAAACCTTCGGTACATCAAAACACATAAACTCATAATACCAATCGTCATCGAACGTTAAGCGTGCGGACCCTACGGGTCCAAGAACTATGTAGACATGGCCAAGACATATCTCCGGTCAATAACCAATAACATAACCTGGATGCTCATAGTGGCTCCTAAATATTCTACGAAGATCTTTATCGGTCAAACCGCATAACAACATACATTGTTGCCTTTGTCATTGGTATGTTACTTGCCCGAGATTCTATCGTCGGTATCATCATACCTAGTTCAATCTCGTTACCGGCAAGTCTCTTTACTCATCCCTTAATACATAATCTCGTGACCAACTCATTAGTCATTTGCTTGCAAGGCTTATTACTATGTGTATTACCGAGAGGGCCCAGAGATACCTCTCCGACACTCGTAGTGACAAATCCTATTCTCGGTCTATGCCAACACCACAAACACTTTAAGAGACACCTGCAGAGCATCTTTATAATCACCCAGTTATGTTGAGACATTTGATAGCAGACAAGGTGTTCCTCCGGTATTCGGGAGTTGCATAATCTCATAGTTAGAAGAACATGTATAAGTCATGAAGAAAGCAATAGCAGTAAAACTAAACGATCATAGTGCTAAGCTATCGGATGGGTCTTGTCCATCACATCTTTCTCCTAATGATGTGATCTCGTTGAACAAATGACAGCGCATGTCTATGGTTAGGAAACATAACCATCTTTGATTAACGAGCTAGTATAGTAGATGCATACTAGGGACACTCTATTTTGTCTATGTATTCACATATGTATAAAGTTTCCGGTTAATACAATTCTAGCATGAATAAAAGAAATTTATCATGATATACAAGGAAATATAAATAACAACTTTATTATTGCCTCACTGATTGGTGTAGGAATCACTGGAACTACTTTCTGTGATGTCCTACTTTCCAGTTCGGGAGAAAGTACAATTACCTCATCAAGTTCTACTTTCCTCCCACTCACTTCTTTCAAGAGAAACTCCTTCTCTAGAAAGGATCCATTCTTAGCAATGAATATCTCGCCTTCGGATCTGTGATAGAAGGTTTACCCAACAGTTTCCTTTGGGTATCCTATGAAGACACATTTCTCCGACTTGGGTTCAAGCTTATCAGGTTGAAGCTTTTTCACATAAGCATCGCATCCCCAAACTTTAAGAAACGACAAATTGGGTTTCTTGCCAAACCACAGTTCATAAGGCATCGTCTCAACGGATTTAGATGGTGCCCTATTTAACATGAATGCAGTTGTCTCTAAAGCATAACCCCAAAACGGTTGTGGTAAATCGGTAAGAGACATCATAGATCGCACCATATATAATAAATTACGGTCACGATGTTCGGACACACCATTACGATGTGGTGTTCCCAGTGGCGTGAGTTGTGAAACTATTCCACATTGTTTCAAATGAAGACCAAACTCGTAACTCAAATATTCTCCTCCGCGATCAGATCGTAGAAGCTTTATTTTCGTGTTATGATGATTCTCTACTTCACTCTGAATTTATTTGAACTATTCAAATGTTTCAGACTTGTGCTTCATCAAGAAGATATACCCATATCTGCTCAAATCATCTGTGAAGGTCAGAAAATAACGATACCCGCCGAGTTCCTCAACACTTATTAGTCCCCACACATCAGTATGTATGATTTCCAATAAGTCAGTTGCTCGCTCCATTGTTCCGGAGAACGGAGTTTTAGTCATCTTGCCCATGAGGCATGTTTCGCAAGCACCAAGTGATTCATAATCAAGTGATTCCAAAAGTTCATCAGTATGGAGTTTCTTCATGCGATTTACACCAATATGACCTAAACTACAGTGCCACAAATAAGTTGCACAATCATTATCAACTTTGCATCTTTTGGCTTCAATATTATGAATATGTGTATCACTACGATCGAGATCCAACAAAAATAGACCTTTCATCAAGGGTGCATGACCATAAAAGATATTACTCATATAAATAGAACAACTATTATTCTCTGATTTAAATGAATAACCGTCTCGCAACAAACAAGATCCAGATATAATGTTCATGCTCAATGCTGGCACCAAATAACAATTATTTAGGTCTAAAACTAATTCCGATGGTAGATGTAGAGGTAGTGTGCCGACGGCGATCACATCGACTTTGGAACCATTTCCCACACGCCCCTGTTTTGAGTTACAAATATTAGCAACCAAACCAGTATCAAATACCCAGGTGATACTACGAGCATTAGTAAGGTTCACATCAATAACATGTATATCAAATATACCTTTGTTCACTTTGACATCCTTCTTATCCGCCAAATACTTGGGGCAGTTCCGCTTCCAGTGTCCAGCCCCTTTGCAGTAGAAGCACTCAGTTTCAGGCTTGGCTCCAGACTTGTGTTTCTTCGCGGGATTAGCAACTGGATTGCTATTCTTCTTGAAGTTCCCCTTCTTTCCCTTCCCTTTTTCTCGAAACTACTGGTCTTGTTAACCATCAACACTTGATGCTCCTTTTTGATTTCTACCTCCGCAGCTTGAGCATAGCGAAGAGCTCGGGAATTGTGTTCTGCATCCCTTGCATATTATAGTTCACCATGAAGCCTTTATAGCTTGGTGGCAGTGATTGAAGAATTCTATCAATAACACTATCGTCATCAACTTTGCATCCAAGTTGAGTCATGTGATTGTAGTACCCAGACATTCTGAGTAAGTGTTCACTGATAGAACTGTTCTCCTCCATCTTGCAGCTGTAGAACTTATTTGAGACTTCATATCTCTAAGTTCGGGAATTTGCTTGAAATATTAACTTCAATTCTTGGAACATCTAATATGCTCCATGACGTTCAAAACGTCTTTGAAGCCCCGATCCTAAGCCGTAAAGCATGGCACACTGAACTATCGAGTAGTCGTCAGAACGAGCTTGCCAGACGTTCATAACGTCTGGAGTTTCTCCTGCAGCAGGCCTGTCACCCAGCGGCGCTTCCAGGACATAATTCTTCTATGCAGCAATGAGGATAATCCTCAAGTTACAGACCCAGTCCGTGTAGTTGCTACCATCATATTTCAACTTAGCTTTATCTAGGAACGCATTAAAATTCAAGGGAACGGTAGCACGGGCCATTGATCTACAACAAGATAGATATGAAAAAAAAATCAGGACTAAGTTCATGATAAACTAAATTTTAATTAATCATATTACTAAAGAACTCCCACTTAGATAGACATCCCTCAAGTCATCTAAATGATCACGTAATCCAAATCAACTAAAATGTCCGATCATCACGTGAGATGGAGTAGTTTTCAGTGGTGAACATCTTATGTTAATCATATCTACTATATGATTCATGCTCGACCTTTCGGTCTCCAATGTTCTGAGGCCATGTCTGTACATGCTAGGCTCGTCAAGTTTTACCCGAGTATTCTGCATGTGCCAAACTGTTTTACACCCGTTGTATTTGAATGTAGAGCTTATCACAACCGATCATCACGTGGTGTCTCGGCACGACGAACTTTCGCAACGGTGCATACTTAGGGAGAACACTTGTACCTTGAAATTTTTGTAAGGGATCATCTTATAATGCTACCGCCGTACTTAGCATAATAAGATAAACATCACATGCAATCAAAATATGTGACATGATATGGTCATCATCATCTTGTGCTTTTGATCTCCATCTCCAAAGCATCGTCATGATCTCTATCGTCACCGACTTGACACCATGATCTTCATTGTTGCGCCGTGGTCGTCTTGCCAACTTTTTCTATGACTACTATCGCTAACTAATAGTGATAAAGTAAAGCAATTACATGGCTTTCGCAATTCATACAATGAAGATACAACCATAAGGCTTCTGCCGGTTGCCGATAATTTACAAAACATGTTCATCTCATACAATAACGTATAACTCATCACGTCTTAACCATATCACATCACAACATGCCCTGCAAAAACAAGTTAGAAGTCCTCTACTTCGTTGTTGCAAGTTTTACGTGGATGCTACGGGCTTAGCAAGAACCGTTCTTACCTACGCATCAAAACCACAAAGTGTTTTCGTCAAGTGTGATGTTTTAACCTTCATAAGGACTGGGTGTAGTCACACTCGATTCAACTAAAGTGAGAGAGACAGACACCCGCCGGTCACCTTTAAGCAACGAGTGCTCCTAACGGTGAAACCAGTCTTGTGTAAATGTACGCGTAATGTCGGTTCGGGCCGCTTCATCTCACAATACCGCTGAATCAAAGTATGACATGCTGGAAAGCAGTATGAATATTATCGCCCACAACTCATTGTGTTCTACTTGTGCATATCATTTACGCATAGACCTGGCTCTGATACCACTATTGGGAACGTAGTATTTCAAAAAAAAAACTACGATCACGCAAGATCTATCTAGGAGAAGCATAGGAACGAGCAGGGAGAGTGTGTCCACGTACCCTCGTAGACCGAAAGCGGAGGCGTTTAGTAACGCGGTTGATGTAGTTGAATGTCTTCGCGATCCAACCGATCAAACACCGACGCACGGCACCTCCGCGATCTGCACACGTTCAGCTCAGTGACGTCCCTCGAACTTTTGATCCAGTTGAGGCCGAGGGAGAGTTTCGTCAGCACAATGGCGTGGTGACGGTGTTGATGAAGTTACCGACGCAGGGCTTTGCCTAAACACTATGACAACATGACTAAGAAGCGTAATAGTGGAGGGGGAACCGCACACAGCTAAAACAATTGTCAACTTGTGTGTCCTAGGGTGCCCCCTGCCCCCGTATATAAAGGAGCAAGGGGAGGGGGCCGGCGGCCTCATAGGGTACGCCCCAAGGGGGGAATCCTACTCCTACTAGGAGTAGGTTCCCCCTTTCCTAGTTGGAGTGGGAGAAGAAGGAAGAGGGAGAGGGAAAGAAGGAAAGGGGGGCCGACCAACTCCCCAATTCGGATTGGGCTTGGGGGGGCGCGCGCCTCCCACTTGGCCGCCTCCTCCTCTCTTCCACCATGGCCCATTAAGGCCCATTAACTCCCCGAGGGGTCCCAGTAACCCCCCGGTACTCTGGTAAATATCTAATACACCTCGGAACCATTCCGGCATCCGAATATAGTCATCCAATATATCAATCTTTATGCCTTGAGCATTTCGAGACTCCTCTTCATGTCTGTGATCACATCCGGGACTTCGAACAACCTTCAGTACATCAAAACACATAAACTCATAATACCAATCGTCATCGAACGTTAAGCGTGCGGACCCTATGGGTTCGAGAACTATGTAGACATGACTGAGACATATCTCCGGTCAATAACCAATAGCGGAACCTGGATGCTCATATTGGCTCCTACATATTCTACGAAGATCTTTATCTATCAAACTACATAACAACCTATGTTATTCCCTTTGTCATCAGTATGTTACTTGCCCGAGATTTGATCGTCGGTATCATCATAACTAGTTCAATCTCGTTACCGGCAAGTCTCCTTACTCGTTCCGTAATACATCATCTCGTGACCAACTCATTAGTCATTTGCTTGCAAGGCTTATTACGATGTGTATTACCGAGAGGGCCCAGAGACACCTCTCCGACACTTGGAGTGACAAATCCTATTCTTGATCTATGGCAATACCACAAGCACTTTCGGAGACACCTGTAGAGCATCTTCATAATCACCCAGTTACGTTGTGATGTTTGATAGCACATAAGGTGTTCCTCCGGTATTCGGGAGTTGCATAATCTCATACTTAGAGGAACATGTATAAGTCATGAAGAAGCAATAGTAGTAAAACTAAACGATCATGGTGCTAAGATAACGGATGGGTCTTGTCCATCACATCATTCTCCTAATGATGTGATCTTGTTGATCAAATGACAATGCATGTCTATGGTTAGGAAACATAACCATATTTGATTAACGAGCTAGTCTAGTAGAGGCATACTAGGCACACTATGTTTTGTCTATGTATTCACACTTGTATCAAGTTTCCGGTTAATACAATTCTAGCATGAATAAAAGACTTTTATCATTATATACAAGGAAATATAAATAACAACTTTCTTGTTGCCTCTGGGGCATATTTCCTTCACTAAGGACAATGTCACCTTCCTCAAAACACCGGGCATGAACCTGTGGTTGTGATAGCGACGCAGGGCTTGCTGGTAGCGTGCAGCATGCATAGCCGCCCGGAGACGATTCTCCTCGAGAAGCACAGCGTCGTCACGCCGATGCTGATCCTGTGCTACTTCATCGTAGGCAAGCACTCGAGGAGACCCGTAAATGATTTTCGTGGGGATAACTTCTTCTACCCCATAGACAAGGGAGAAGGGAGTCTGCCCGGTAGCTCGGTTTGGTGTCGTTCTAAGGGACCAGAGAACCACCGAGAGCTCATCTATCCATCGACTGCCGCACTTCTGCAGCTTATCAAATGTTCTTGTCTTGAGGCCCTGCATCACTTCAGCGTTCGCCCTCTCAGCTTGTCCATTGCTTCTGGGATGTGCAACAAAGGCAAATGAGATCTTGTTTCCGAGGGCATGAACGTATTGCATGAAGGCACGACTAGTGAACTGGGTGCCATTGTCGGTGAAGATCCGAGCAGGGACCCCAAAGCGGCACACCAATCCTTTCAAGAACTTGATAGCTGAGTGAGCAGTCACCTTTCTCATGGCATCTACTTCCATCCACTTTGTAAACTTGTTGATGGCAACGAACAAGAATTCAAGCCTCCGGCAGCTCGGGGGAAAGGGCCGAGGATATCGAGCCCCCAGACCGTTGTCTGAAGAGCTTGGGCAGGCATATGGATGTTCTTGGAATGGAACTGGCAGGCCTCACAGTTGCTGACTAGCTCGACCGCATCTTAGAGGGTTGTGGGCCAATAGAATCCTTGCCGGAATGCTTTCCCAACCAATGCCCTTGATCCAATATGTGAGCCGCACATGCCTTTGTGTATCTCCACCAGTAGTTCCTTTCCTCCTTCCCAACAAATTCACTTCAATTTCACATCGTGGGGCATTCTTTTGTAAAGAGTGTCATCGACAAACTGATACATACTGGCCCTCCGGGTTACTCTTTCAGCTTCTTCTTGCTCTTTGGGAAGTTCTCCGATTTGGAGGAAGTGGACTATGTGCCTTTCCCAAGTTGGAGTCCCGGGCCCCAACTTGGGCAAGGTGGGCTCGACAACCAGGACTAATGGCACCTCCACATTCGTTGGGGCGTGTCCCTCGACCGCGGGGGCCTGAGTCCCGACAGGTGGGGGCAACCCGTCAAGCGAATGAGATTTGTTTCTGGCAGGGTCCCTCCCAGGTGCCTCGAAGGGCTCTACCGGGAGAGGCTTACCGGAGTACAATTTCCTCCTCTTTGGTGCCATTGTTGCGGGGAATACTGAGGGCTGAGTAAGGTGGAGAACAAAAGTTCCTGGTAGCACAAGAAGCTTCTATGCAGCACACTTGGGCAGATGGTCAGCAATGTTGTTTTCTGCATGGGGTACGTGCTCTATTTGTAATCCGTCAAAGTGCTCCTCTAACCTTCTCATTTTCTCGATGTATGCCTCCATCAATGGGCTTTGATAATCCTTGTTGACTTGCCTCACGACAAGTTGTGAATCTCCTCTATTGATCAACTTCTTGATTCCAAACTCTGTGGCGATCCTGAGCCCGGCAAGGAGTCCTTCATACTCTGATGTATTCTTGGTCGCCTCCTCCCAGGGAAAATGCATCTGGACCTCGTACTTCAAGTGTTCCCCGGAGGGAGCAACGAGAAGCATGACAGCCCCCGCACCTTGTTGGGAGAAAGCACCATCAAAATACATGATCCATTCCTGGGGATTCCTTACCGGGAATAATCGTCTCTAGCAACTCCTCATCAGGGGTTGGCATCCATTCTACAATAAACTCTGACAATGCCATGCTCTGTATCATAGATGTGCTTTCAAACTTCAGGCCAAAGCTGGATAACTCCAATTCTCACTCCACTATCCTGTTGGTAGCCTCTGGGTTCCATAGTATCCTTTGCAACGGAAAGCGTGTAACAACCATGATATCATGGGCTTGGAAGTAGTGGCGCAGTTTCCATGAGGCCATGACTAAGCCAAAAATCAACTTTTGCACGCCAGAGTACCTAGATTTAGCCCCCTGCAGCAGAGAGCTGACGAAGTACACTGGGCGCTACACCACTTTCTTCCTTGCCGCGTCCTTGGGGTTGTTATCGCTGTTGTGCTCTTCTCTGTCCTGATCAATATCTGGCCTTGCCGAGCTGTCCTCATACTCCTCTCTGGAAGGGACACTAACTGAGGCCATTCCCTCCTCCACTTCCCGTTGCACCACCAATGCCGCACTAACCACTTGATTTGGTGCTGCTAGGTATAGCAGCAACGACTCTTGTGGTTTGGGAGCAACTAAGGTAGGCACAGAGGACAGGTAGGCCTTCAAATATTGTAGTGCCGCATTTGCTTCCGAGGTCCACTTTACTAGTCCTGCCTTCTTAAAGATCTTAAAGAACGACAAGGCACGCTCGGTAGACTTGGAGATGAATCTGCTGAGCGCAACAACGCACCCTGTCAAACGTCTAACATCCTTGACTGTCATGGGCGCTTGAATATGCTCGATAGCCTTGATCTTATCTTGGTTGGCCTCTATCCCCCGATGGGACACAAAGATGCCAAGTAGCTTTTCCGGAGGGAACACCAAACACGCACTTTTCTGGATTCAACTTTAAGTTGATCTTGTGCAGATTAGCAAATGTTTCTTCCAAGTCTTGGATGAGGGTTGTTCTGTCCTTGGTTTTGACCACGATATCATCCATATAAGCTTCAATGTTCATGTGCAACTGTGATTCAAAACCAATCCGGACTGCTCTTGCAAAAGTGGACCCGGCACTCTTCAACTAGAAAGGCATATGTATGAAGCAGTACGTGCCACATGGGTTAATGAACGAGGTCTTATCTTATCTTCCTTGGACAAAAAATCTGATGGTACCCAGAATATGCATCCAAGAAAGAGAGCAGATCATGACGTGAAGTGGAGTTCATGATCTGGTCGATGTGCGGCAAGGGAAATGGGTCCTTTGGGCAGGCCTTGTTCAGATCAGTGAAATCTATGCACAGTCTCCATTTTGTATTGGCCTTGCGCACGACCACTGGGTTTGTTGGATGCGGCACTCCTCTGACCAAACCAGCAGCCTCAAGCTTCTTGATCTTTTCGGCAATGAACTGTTGTCGTTCCAAAGCTTGCTTTCGTACCATCTGCTTGACGGGCCTGGCATGCGGGCAGACATCAAGCTGGTGCTCGATTACCTCCCTGGGAACACCGGGGATGTCAGATGGTTTCTAGGCAACCACATCGACATTCGCCCACAGGAAGGCAACAAGCGATCTTTCCTCTCCACGGAGTTTCCTCCCCTCTTCCACCTGAGTACACTTATCCACCAAGTTGTAAAGCTCCTTCACAGTCTTAGGCAACCGAACATTCATCTTGGAACGTATCCGTTGATTGCGCACTATGGACTGGAATGCTATTATCACTGTAGCTGGGTGGATGTCTAGAATATTTTTGTGAACTCGACTGAACCTCTGCACGTACTTCCACAGAGTCTCTCCTTCTTTCTGCGGGAGCAATTGCAGATTGCTGGGCTGCCCTGGTTCTTGGTGACCGCCCGTGAAGGTGCCCATGAACTCATGGCACAGGTCAGCCCATGTCGAAATGGAGTTCTCCAGCAAAAGCATCAGCCAAGACCTCACATTTGGCTTGAGTGCTAAAGGAAAGTAATTGGCAAATACCTTCTCATCTCTTCCCCCGGCAACTTGAACAACGATGGTGTAGATGCTCAAGAACTCTACCGGGTTTAGTCTTCCATCATACTTCTCTGGAATCTCTGGCTTGAACGTGCGAGCGGACGGCCAACGGACTTGTCGTAACTCACTGGTGAAGGTAGGGCACCCAGCCTCGAAAGGCAGGTACCCGCTCCCGTCAAGCGCGGTCTCTTCAACGTCGAGGCCATCGCGCCCGTTGGGCTGGTAGTGGTCGCCGCGGTGTTGCTCGATGTTGACGCGCGCGCGGTCCCCCTTCCTGCCCTCCGGGGCTCACTGTCGGCCTTGATGCTCTTGAGGGTCCGACGAGGCCATCGAGATGTTATCTGGCTCCTGATTGTGTGGCTCCCGTGCCAGCCGCTGTGGCGGGGACTGCACCATGGTGGTGGCCCCTCAGCATGGCCATCAGTGTGGGCCTTCGCTGTCATCTGGGGAGACTGCGACGGGCCAGCTCGCTATGATCCTCCGATCTCGGCAAAACCAATCAAACTTTGGATGGTGGCTCGCAACTCATCCATCTGATCGGCTGCTAGTAGAAATATCAACAATAGTTGAGACCATGCCATAGCCTCCGAGGCGGTGCTTGGCATATGTGATGATGATGTAGACCGTAGCATCGCCTGGATTCTGATGGTGTCGGTGATGACTGTGTCATACCCTCATCGCTGGGAGCCAGCCGCTTGGGTGGCGTGGGGACGAGGTGGGGGTGCTTGAGGGCCAGCAGATCTGTCGAGCATAGTGGTTAGGTTAGCCCGTTTTGGGGGTGGCGCGTGCTCTGCGGTTGTGCCCGCGGTGGGAGCAGTCGGAGAGTTGCATTTTGCCCCAGAATGAGTGACACCACCGATACTGCGCTCTTTGGCTGGGCGAGGAGGTACAGATGGAATAATCTTTTTGTTCATACCTCGTGGAGCCTGACCGCTGGGATCTTGTTGATGCTGCTCTACTTCGGTGCATCCCGCTCCTGCTTCGGCCACGGGAGGCGTGGCTAGGGCGCCACCTGCGTCGACCACGTCCCCCGCAGCGCCCGCGTTCACGTGCGTCCTCGCATTCCTCGCAGTGTCGGCGGCCGCGGGCAGTGAGGCCCTTGAGGTGGATGGGTGAGCGACTGTATCTGACTTTTTCTTGGATGCTATGGTCGATGGAGCCGAAGACGGTGAAGCTGGTGATGAAGATGACGCGCTACTCAAGCTCTCGGGTTCGCGCTAGTGATAGCCCTACCTGGCGCGCCAAAGATGTTGTGGGAAAACCACGGCCAACTGTGGGACAGAGGTCCCTTTTTGGTTCGGCGGGGGGATGGGCACGTCGCACAAAGAGCGGAGAGCGTGGCGCAGCACGACAGAGATCACACGGGCAGTTTTTACCCAGGTTCCGGCAGCCACGAGGCATAAAACCCTACTCCTGCTTTGGTGGATTGATGGTGGAATGGTGGAAATGAGCACGACGCTCTTGCCCAGCAAGGTTACCTCGGGGCGAGAGCGGTCGCATGCGTATGAGTGTGGGGGTTCGAATGGCCGAATCCTTTCTACGGTTGCCATGGGCCTCCTTTTATAGATTAAGGGGTCACCACAGTGGCAAATCAGTTTTTCCAGGCTGATAAGACTGCAAACTGTGCTATCATACCTAACTCTGCAGGCTGACAGAGCGCATTAAATGTGCCACTCAGTGTCACATCAAAGCTCGCCCGACAGGCCTTGTCGGGCCTTGCTTGACACGTCGCAGGATTGGTGTTGTTTGCAGGTTCATTCTGTAGGAAATGGCTGCCATGTGGCACGGGGCTGACACTCAGCCATTTAGGAGCTTGACACCACACTGATTGACGATGGGCGTTAATGTGAGGTGGTGGTTTGCCTCCGCGAACCCCCGAAAGGCATGCCTGGGCGATGTTGGAGATTTGTCTCCGGGGCGATCCCACCCCGCCAGGCTCGCATGCCCGGCAAGGTGAGCTCTTCTTCCGGTCGTATCTTGCCTTGTCATCTAGTCTTGGTTCTCTTGATCTGGTGCTGGTGTAGTAAACTTGTCCTCGGATCAATGCACAGTCTGGGGCAACTGACCAAGGGTCTGTTTCACTAACAGAGTGGTTTTCTTTTTCTCTCCATAACAATTGCTTAAAATTGTGTACGGAACGAAACTATTTATTTAACGTACCAGTGAAGAAAACTACAATCAACTAACGATCCACGCGTCCTGGTCGCACTTCCTGTCGTTCATGTGTGGTACACTAGCCTCCATTAAGTGAAAAACCACACACGTAGCAAATTATCAGAAAGGTGTGAGAGTTTGTACAAATAAAGAAATTTAATGTCAATTATTTTGTATCTACAATTTGCCCTCTCTCAATAATTATGATTTGTTGTGTTCGGCCTAAACTTGGTCAAACTTTACAAAGATTGACTTCAGTCAAATCTAATATGCAGATCAAATAAAAACACAGGGGTACAACCTCCATCCGGGTTTTTAGTCCACACCATATTTTTAATCAAAGTCTGACCACATATTTAGTTAAAGCTAGACAAATAAAATTATAGGGGAGCTTAAGACAAAGTTGCGAGAAGGTTTAGAAATCAATACAAAACTTTTGCTCTTAGTACCAACGTCGATGCTTCTTTGAGGAAACATTTGGTTCATATCTAATTGTGTGATAAACTTGCACCAACGTAAATGACTGTTGCATGATGAACTGATGAAGGATATCGTATTTGTGGTAACAAGCAAAGAGCACTGATGGAAGACAGCCCTTTCTTCATTGAACATCGATCAGCATCACCAGCACATGCAACCATGAGACACAACCATTAGCATCGATAGGTCATCATGGTGATGTATCATCGATTTTGGCATCAAGTTTGGGTCAGGCACCAATGAAGTTTGATAATCCTCACTGTGGTTTGTTTCTTCTAGGTAATCAAGCTCGAGAAAGGAAGAACCACTTGGCAGAAGATAGTGAGGAGAAACAACAGTGGCCATCCAACTTTGTGCAGCTCCCCTAAAATTGAGGAATACATGCCCGGGTATGGAGATACACATTGTTATTTAAAAAATAAAATATGGATATTTACTTAGTGTCATTACTTTGTTTTTGCAATGGAACAAGATTAACAACAACATCTGAATTGTCAATAAGAATTAATGAAATGTACAAAAAAATAGAAGCATCGTGATTATCTTGATGTGAACTAAAGCAGGATACCCGAAAAAAAAACTAAACTAGAACACAAGCATTTATCGACGCCTCTAGATTGACAGCAACATTACTTAAAAGGGATTACACTTTAACATGGGCATTGCTTCATTTTACTAGTGATAGCTTTATATTAGCAGAAGCAATAGGAGCATATGGACAATGATGGACAACCGCCATTTACTATTGTCGAAACAAACATGTATGTCGATGTACAAAAGTAGGGGCCTTTCTGTACCATTTTACTTGTGCTCGGGTAGTCGTAGCGACACCTGTGGCCATGCTTGCCAGAGCAGAGGAAGGAAAGGTACGAGACTGCCAAGACGGTGCTCAAGCCAGAGGCATGACGAGCAGAGGGGCAAGATGGACTCCCCCGGCAAGGCCCTTACCGGGGCGACCTACATAGCCCCGACAAGAGTCTTGCCGGGGCAACTTGCCCAACACCAGCAAGGCCGCCACCCTTGGGCCTAGGAACTCTGACACCATCAACAACGCCAAGACCAAGATTTAGGGGCGCCCTGCATGGTGGCGTGCAGATCTTTGTGAAGACCAAAGGCCTGCGAATCAAGATAAGG
Source organism: Secale cereale (assembly GCA_902687465.1). Classification (NCBI taxonomy): domain Eukaryota; kingdom Viridiplantae; phylum Streptophyta; class Magnoliopsida; order Poales; family Poaceae; genus Secale; species Secale cereale. Next base: position 165,602,167 of record LR738709.1, read on the forward strand.
ACCAAAGGACCCCCGGCAAGATCCTTGCCAGGGACGGCCATGAGACCCCGTCAAGACCCTTGCCGGGGGCGTTTGTGGGACCATGGCCGGTCCCGCACCTCCAAAGGTTTCACTTCCCCGCGGCCTTTCCGACACAGCAACCAGCTGGCCAACTATTCAAGCACCTGCGTGGTGGCATACACATCTTCGTGAAAACCCTACCACCGCACCAGCACAGTGACCAGCCAGCCAGCGTGGCACTGCATGCCTCGTCGGCTTGGACGTGCGTCGGAACGAGGCGAGGCGGCGACGGATGGGACGAGCTTTGTTGTCATCCCCGATAAAGCAAGATGGCACGTAGGCGGTGCATTAAATGCGTTTGTCCTATGATGTCAGACAATAAACTTGTACATTGTAGATACTTTCCACCTCTTGTGTGCCACTATGGCAACCCCTTTGCCATATAAAAGGAGGCTCAAGGCGTGATGTGGAAGGATTCAGACTTTTTGGACACAGCACGCATAGTAGCCAGTTCAAGAACTCAATTACACCAGATAAACACAGACAAGCAGGACTAGGGTGTTATGCATCATTTGCGGCCCGAACCTGGGTAAAAAATTCCCAGGCGTTGATCACTAGACCTGCTCTTTGCGCAGCGCTACGCCCCCGCCAACCGTTGTAGGGGTCCCCGGGATCCCATAGGTGTCGTTCCCCCGACATCTTTGGTGCGCCAGGTAGGGCGTGCTAGGCTGTGAAAATCTGGTCTAGAAGTTAGCGCATCAACTTCTTCATCGCCATGGCTCCCAAGAAGAAGGGGATCATGGCGATCGGTCCGTCTAGAGCCGAACCACCCATGCCAGCGCGGGCTGGCGATGGGGCGGCCGTGGATGGTGGCGGAGGCTTGGCCCGCGAGCATCCACGACACTCTGGCCATCGGAGCCAAGCGAGCAGCGCCGTTCGTGCCCAAGATGACGAGCCGCACGCCGCTGGGTCCAGGGGCCTCACCGTGCTTCCCACAGGCAGCGCGGAGACATCCAGGACACCAGCACTGGCGCCCGTGCCGTACACTTCCCAGCTCGTGCGTGACGAGCAACGCCGCGATGTCGGTGCCTGTCACGCCCAAGATGCGATTCTATCTCGATCACGTGATAAACTCGTGATTGAGGCACAACCGCATTTCGGGCGCTTAGCAAGATGGATATCATTACATCATAACATTACATAAATAGATGGGACAACAAGTCATACAACATCCACATGAATACAACACATCATACACAAGACATCCGACTACGGATGAAAACACATGAAAACCACAACGACATCCATCCTGCTATCACAGGCTGCCGACCAGGAACCTATCCCAAGAATGATGATGATGAAGAAGAAATAACTCCAACACAAGTAAGCATCGCTCTCAGGTCAAGTCATCGGAAACCTGCACCTGCAACTGTTGTTGTAGTATCTGTGAGCCGCGAGGACTCAGCAATCCCATAACCATGGGTATCAAGACTAGCAAAGTTTAGTGGGTATGGAAAGGATAGTGGTGAGGTTGCAGCAGCGGCTAAGCATTGTATGGTGGCCAACATACGAGTACAAGAATAAGATGAACATCAACGCAAACGGTCGCAAACTAGTAATGATCGCTAAGTGATCCTGAACTACCTACGAGTCAAACATAACCCCATCGTGTTCTCTCCTCATAATGAAAAGAGACGGTCGCGGTTACTCACGTGGTTGGTGTATTTTATTTCGGATCCTCTGCCAAGTTTTCTACAACCAGATATTAACAAATTCCAATCTTCATAACCGCAGGGAGGGCTTTCGAAAGATCATAACCCTGCAGGGGTGTCCCAACTTAGCCCATCACAAGCTCTCACGATCAGCAGAGGTAAAACCTCTTATCTTAGGGACAACCCGATCAGACTCGTAATCCCGGTGCACAAGACATTTCGACAATGGTAAAACAACTCGAGCAAGACCTCCTGACGTGCCGACACCCTGATACGAGCCGCGTGTATCTCGTCTCAGGGCACAATCGGATGGGACATCCTACAGGTAAAAACAATCCTTGAGTTTCCCCGTGGTGGCCCCGCAGTCTACCCAGTTTGGACCAACACTCATGAGGAGCACTGGTCCGGGTTGTTAATTAAGTCCCCGAGGTCCGGAAAGTCCCTATGCAAGTTTTTAGTTATGTGACACCCCGAGACCGGTGCGCCAGGGGTCAGTCAGTTATTCGTCGTCTTTGCCATGTCATTTGCTTGCGTGTTGCATCTTGCCGTGTCATCATGTGTATTGCATCAGCATGTTTTCAAAACTTGCATCCGTCTGAGTTCCCTCGTCCTCTCTGTTGTCCGTTCTGAGCCCAGACACACTTGCATGCGCCCGCGGCGCCTCCGAATATTTATTTTATGAGTGGCCGGAAAACGTTCTCAGAATGGGTTGAAACTTGGCGTGTGGTCTTATTATAGCAAAGGTAGACCGCCTGTCAAGTTCCGTCACATTCGGAGCTCGTTTGATAGCCCAACGGTTAACCGTGTTAACCGCCGGAAGCCTTTTGTCTTTTGGCCCAGCACCCCTTTCTCACAGCCCACCTAGCCCATTCTAACCCCTCCATGCTCTTGGCCGTTCGATCACGATCGTGTGGCCGCGAACGGCTCCTCATTTCGACACTCCTAGCTCCCTCTACCTATAAATATGTGCCTCCCCCTCCATTTTCGCGCAGATAAACCCTAACCCTCTTCCCATCGCGCGCCGGACATGTCCATCTTCGCCGCCGGACATGTCCGCCGCCTCCCGCGTCCAATCCCGCAGCGCCACTTGTCCCAGCCGCCATCCCACCACCCGCAGGCCCGTGAACCCACCGCCGGCCCTTCGGGCCCAATCTTCCGCGCGCCGCCACCCGCGGGCGTAGCCCCGAGCCGCAGCCGCCCGGGCTCGCCGCGCCGCCCGACCGACCCTACTCCAGCGCCGCCGCCGGCCATCGCGCGTCCTCGCTGGTCCATCGCCGCCGCCTCGGCCATAGGCCACCGCCGCCGCCTTGGAAGGCCGCCACCCCGGCTCCCTCCGGCCGGATCCGGGACCGGCGCCCCCGGATCTGCCTCGCCCCGCCGCCCTCGAGCTCTTCTTGCCGGAGAGCGGCGAGTACCGCCGTCGCCTGGAAGCTCCATCGCCGCCGTACCTTGGCCTCGCTCTCGGTCGAGCGGGCGACCGGATCCCGCCGTGCCAGGACGCTCGCCCCGTCCGCATGGGCCGGCCCATTCCCCTGCCAGCCGAGTCGGCCCGACGCTCCGCCCCCGCGTGGCCCTCCAGATCCGGCCCGAGCCGCCGACCCGTCCCCTCTGGCCCAGTTCCTCCTCTGCCTCCTCTCGTCCTGGGCCAAAGCCCATGTGGTGAGCCTCTATCTCCCGACCCGGGCGTCTCTTACTTATATTGCGCTCACCCTCGCATGCTTTTTTTTACTAAGTCCTAGGAAAACTGTTGTCTGATGCATACTTTGTGATGCTGTAATTATTTCTGTGCTTATCCAAATTGAGTGAATGATATGTCAAAATGATCATGGTGATATGCTCTACACTTTGTTCCATTGTGCCATGCTTGTTTGACTTCATCTAGATGCTCTAATCTCTGTTGCAAGAGTGCTACTTGTTATAAACTGCTCATATTTGTTATTTTGTTGCCATGTTTGAGATATGATAACTTGGTGCATGTTTATCCAAATGATGCATATGATATGTCAAAATGTTCATTGTGAAATGTACTACATGATGGTTGCTGTAGCATGCTTGTTTGAGTCCATATTGCCATGTTAATCTCTGTTGCAAAAGTGCATTTGGGTGTTATGTGTTGAAACTTGTTATGAGATGCTGATTTCACCTGCTCGTTGCTATTGATGTGTTTGTCCTCATGCCACATGTCTAGATATTTTAGAAGCACAATAATATGGTCTTTGATGTGGTGCAATCATCTTTCCATGATATGCCTTGAGGTGACTTATACATGCTTGTAAACATGCCATGCCAACTTAACTGTTTTATACTTAGTGAAAATTCTGCAAAGTCTGGAATCTGTTATAACCTGATGATATATTTGCTTGATGCCCTACTCAAATCCATGCTTGTTTTGGAGTGTCCGATGATCATGTTGTTGACGCTCAAAAATGGCACAATCGTAAAAGTTGCTTTAATCTATGTCAAGATTACTTCAAACTTATGATTGGAAGTCACCATGACAGGGCTTTCTTTGAGAAGATCAAGATGGATATGAAAGTGGTCTAAAACGGAGTCCGGATGCAAAAGTTATGACAAGTTCAGAGATGCTCATGGTGACACCAGATTAAAGAATGGCTTGAAACCTAATTAAGATAACCTCGTATGAAAAAGTCTAGAACAGCAAAGTTCTTCGTCTCGTCGAAACGGACGATTTTCATATAAAAATCGTCTTAATCCGAGGTCGTATGCAAAAGTTAGAGGCAAAACCGTGCGCTGCAACCATGTTTGGCCGGATCATCCGGGCCGGCATCCGGATCATCCGGGAAATTGAAGCACCAAACATGCCAGAAGTTTTGTGATGAAGCCGGATGATCTGGGTCCAGTCCCGGATGATCCGGGTGGAGGCCGGACAGTCCGGGTATAAGTCCGGACGTCCGGACAACTTTTTCTGATACAGACTTTAGAAAACGGCCTGAAACACCCTCAAGATGGCCTCGGATCAAAAAGCGTTCAACAGAAACGTTGTGCGTCTCGTCGAGGCAGTTGATTTTGATATAAAAATCATCTTAATCCGAGTTCGTATGCAAAAATTATTGCCCGATTAGTGAGCTGCTGTCAGAAAACTGGGCTAGGCCGGATCATCCGGGCCTTGAGCCGGACATCCGGGCCGGAGGTCGTCAATACTCCGTGTTTTATTAGGTTTTGATGATTTGGACGGTTAGGAAACTCCTTTTCTTGTACGGGAAGTCCATCCGCCTCTTATATAGACACGAGGTGATGGCCGATTGAACAACACACAATCGAACAAACACATCTACCACTTTTACCTTTACTTTTATCCTCTCCCTTGTTCTTCTTCTTCCTCGTTCTTCGTTCGTTCTTCTTGTTGCAGGGCGGCAAACCTCGAGGCCCTAGGGGCGATCAGGTCGACCTAGGGCAGCCCATAGCCGCCGCGCGCCTTGACAGGGTCCCTCCCGGGCGTGTGGGGTTTCGGGTTCTTCAAAAGCGCCCGCCGGATTGCTTGCGTACCGCGCTTCCGGACGGGTCTCCTTCGACGCGAGCTGCGGTGCATCACCCTCGGCGTCGAGGGTACACGGTGACGTGTTTGTGTGTGAACACACTTTTTGGCGACTCCGCTAGGGACGATGCTTTGAACGGTCTCCGGCCCGTTCTTGCTACGAACAGATCGTCATCTAGGGTTTGCAATCTATAAAGGTAATATGAATACCCAATTCACATATGTAGATGCAAATAATACACATGTTGTTGCTAGATCATCTAATGAGCATAATGTATCGGCTAGCCCTAGCTTTATCAGTCATGCATCTAATTATGTGCAAGGGCCGATGCAACAAAATCTCCATGATTCTACTTCATATAATTTTAGCAACATGCAACATATGTATCCCAACTCCCATGCATCGGCAACCCCACAAATCCATATGCCGATGAACAACATGATGAGTTCGGTTAATCAAGTTGAAACACCCCATGTAGGACCTTTCAATGGCATGCAACATAGTGTTTCATCTTTTTATTCATCGGCAACTAATTTGCAACATGTTAATCCAAACATGCTGGTGGATAGGGGAATCGGCCTTGCTACTACTAGTTATTCGGCCAATTACCCTCATGCTACTAGTTTTTTGGCACCATACGCAACTGTTGATGTCCATAATTCGGCTCCGCACCTTAATGGTCATGGCCGAATAAGTGAAACTTATGCAGGAGCACAAATGCATTGACCTATTACCGTGGCATATCATGTCCCCCCTACACAATTACAGAATTTCGACAACATCTCATTGCCGAAAGAGTCTAAAAGCATTGGGGGGCAACCATATCTAGACTGGGTAATTGAGAACAAGCTTACATTCTCTTGGGATTTGTGCAGCTCTATTTGCCAGGAACTAATAGAAGGCGGGAAGCATCATGATTTTGCTGATGTAAAAGCTAGAGTTGTGCAAATGATGCAGTTGCCCAGTACTGTACCATCCAGTGTACCACCTACACAATCGCAAAGTTTTGGCACCTCATTGCCGAAAGAGTCTCAAAGTATTGGGGCAGTCTCATGACGAGTGGATGGAAATTGAGATGAAAAAGTTTAAAGCTCGCCAAGCTGAGATGTGGGCTAAAATTAGACGAGAGCGAGAAGCCTTGCAAATTCAAAAAGTTAAAGTTGTTGATTCAGGTAACAAAGAAAATTCGGTTATTAGAAAAGCCGAATCAAGTAGTATATATTCTGAGTCCATCAAATCCAAAGAGGCAAGCATTATTGAGAAAGGGCATGGAAAGCATAGCAAAACAGGCATACTTGATTTTTTTGAAGTCAACGGAACCTACTTCCTGCCCTATGAGTTCCGTGCCATAGAAATTGACAAGCCTCAAGGACAAGAACAAGTAGCCGAACAAAGTTCGGCTGACATGGATCTTCAAAGCAATGATGCACGGAATCAAGAAAAAGATGATGAAAGGGTGTTAAGGGGCCATCCAAAGACGGAGCAAGATGTTCTTTAAGTGACACCACCATCATGTTCTCCCAACATATTTGAAGAGGTATGCATAGAGAGTAATTTGCCTATTTTCAGATTTGGTCGCGACTTCATCATTGATGCATCTATAAGAAATATTCTCATAAGTATTTTTGAAAGACCAATGAAGAAGGGTAATTTACTTGTTAGCAATAAACTTGTTATGGAACATATCGGTCAACCCATTATGCCGTTTATAAAGACCGATATTGACTTATTGTTACAGCCAAAGCTTTCCCCGTTGCTTAATGTAAAGTTCATATCTAGTTGGGTAGCTTTGCTTATTTCGTACTTGGCTTGCACTTGGTCTCAACTGAGACATGTATGTTCTAAATATCTTCGTTTCAGAAATTTAAAGCCAAGGTTAAATTCTATTGAGAAAACTGATGCTAATATAATATCTTATCCAAAGACATCGGATATAGAGTGGAAAACACAATGCATAGCCGAATGGGGAGATTACAGATTTGAACCATTCGTTTGCTTATCTCCAAAGCCGTTCAAACAGCAAGATCGGCTAGAGAATAAAAAGTTTACCTTCAATTCAAGCATGTGTGATCAAATATTTGATTTGTTGCTGAAAAATAATTACGTAAGAATTCTTGATCACCATGTCAATCTATCAGTTCAAGGACGAATGTATTGTAGGTTGCATCATTCGTTCAAACATAATTTTGAAAAAGGACGATTGAAATTTGCTGAAACACCAAGAGATGACCAGTATATTCCGATTGGTCTCGATGGCAGAAAGTTTTTGCACCGGCTGCTTCAAGCCGATCCATTTAAAGAGAAGGTAAAAACTGCAGGTGATGGGATCAAGCTTTCAAGTAAAGAAGTTGTTGAAGAGGATAATGAACATAATCTTGAGGGTGAGAATTCCATCGAAGCTACAATGGACACGCCAAGGACTGGGGGGCAACAAGCAAATCCAATGATCGATGAAAGCAAACCAAAAGAAAGCAAAGGCCAAAATAAGCGCAAGTGTAAGAGACCAAAAATCACTTTCGCTGAACTATTGGATAAGTATCAAAAGAAGAGTGAAGAGAAGAATGCTTATCGGCCAAATCATGCAAAGAAACCAAGATCACCCCCAAGGCGCAAGTATGAGGATCGGTATTGGCAAAGTGACAATTTTTATGCAACATATTCATATCCTTATTTTGGGCCGCCAATGCCAATACCGTGGATGCCTCCCTATGCTCAAGTAGATCTATATCCATCATGGGACATGTATGATACAAGGGCACATTCTCCATCTTATTTTAGACCATCTCACCAATATTATGCAGCTCTGAGAAGATCAACATTTGAACAATCACATGTTAAAGACCGTTTCAATCATAAGGAATCGGTCCGGAGCTCAAGGAAGAAGAAAGAGGTGGTCAAGAAAGTTTATCGTGTTAAAAGAGATGGTCGTAAGAGTGCGACTTCAGATTTGATCTCAAATGAAAAAGAGCCAATTAAAGTGTTGACATTGGCTACTAAAGGCAATGAGATGAAGCAACCAATTATTGTGGGTCGAAGTGCCAAATCTGAAGAAAAGAAGTTGAGAGTGCACAAGGCCAAAAAAGGATTGCCATTGGGCAAGACAAAATCGCAGCCGGGGTACCCACTCGGCTTATCATATTGGCAAAAGAAGAAATTACAAAAACTTAGTGCACAAGAACTTGAAGAAAGAAACATGGCATGGGTTCCCAAAGGAAGTGCTCAAAATAAGAATTATGTGCAAGCTTCCATTGCAAGAAGTGCGGCAAAGGTGAAGAAGGAAAAGAGTGAAAACTATGAAGGACGAAGCCAAAGGTTTCAGCATCTTCGGTCTACACATTATGCATACTCTTCAACTATGTCGTTAACGCCCATGTCATGGAATTTGTCATCAGGTGTGATTGGTAACCACCAATGGGCTTATTTTAATCCATGGATGCCATATAATTTCTTACATCATGAGAGGATATTACCAAGTCACTATACATTTGATTAGCTACGAGTTTGTTGCTGATCCAAACGGCCGAAATACTTAGTTTGCCATTTCATTTGTTTGTTTCGGCTATATGTGCTTTGAATGAAGTTTACATGGTAATGGCCGATATTTATCTATCGTCCTAAGAATATGTCAATGCATGGCCGGTGTAGTATTCTAGCATCGTCCTTAGTTCAAATGGAGAGCGAGACAAGGTATGTGCTCATGAAAATTCATATGTATGCCTATATTATGATTGAATGGAGTTGAAACATCATGACCGATGTCATTAAGTATATGTTGCATAGACCAATTCATAGTGCAGAATTGGCTAGTGGACTTATACTTGGTTTGGATATGATTTGGCTTATGCATCTTTGAGATCTATAAGAGGCCAAAGCATAGTTGATTTTATTACTGAACATCGGATAAATGACATGCATAATATAGATGTTAGCCTTGTCTCTCTAAGTACCGTGGAGATTATTTTTTATGGTTCAGTTCGTAGCAATGGCCAAACTGTTGGTGTTATTTATATATCTCCTTGTGGTACTATTTTTTGAAGCCTCATGCCGCTTAGAATATTTTTATGCATGGTTAATGAGAGCCGAATATGCATTGTTATTCGGATTGACTCTTTTACTTGCTATAGGTGCTATACATAATGAGGCTTTCGGTGATTCGTTATGAGTAGTGCAACAAATATCCAAGGGTTATTAATGTTTTGACGAATCACTTATAGTTTATCTTGGGTATGTCTAGATGCAAAATTTACTTTGGGCTGCTTTGCAATTGTTCCTATATTTAGACATGACAATTCAAAAGAGTTGGCACAACAAGCATCCGGCTACTATGTTAATCATGGTGTATTGCATTTCTCTCAATAGCCGATGCTTAGTCTCGTCAACATAGGTAGGGCCGAACCGAAGTTCATAGCTTCGGCCACTAATGAATTTTTTATGCAGGTGAAAGTAAGAATTGGAGAAAGTTTATTGTTGATTGTCTGCAAAATCCTAGTAAAAGGGTGAACAATATGGTTCGGAGGATGACCTTGAGATACATATCCATGGAACTTTATCATTGTATTGTTAATAAAGTTGAGAAGGTTTCACCCAAGTTTGTATCAAGGATCCGAACAAATAACGGCCGTTATATATTTATCGCCCTAAGCATGCAAAGTGGCCGATGGAGTGTTGACATCGTCCTTAGAACCAACATGGTACAAATTATTTTTCGGCACGCTTGCTTTGCCGAAAAACAGGGGGGCATGTGTTGACGCTCAAAAGTGGCACAATCGTAAAAGTTGCTTTAATCTATGTCAAGATTACTTCAAACTTATGATTGTAAGACACCATGAGATGGCTTTCTTTGAGAAGATCAAGATGGATATGAAAGTGGTCTAAAATGGAATCCGGATGCAAAAGTTATGACAAGTTCAGAGATGCTCATGGTGACACCAGATTAAAGAATGGCTTGAAACCTAATTAATATAGCCTCGGATGAAAAAGTCTTCAACATCAAAGTTCTTCGTCTCGTCGAAACTTACGATTTTGATATAAAAATCGTCTTAATCCGAGGTCGTATGCAAAAGTTAGAGGCAAAACCATGCGCTGCAGCCATGTTTGGCCGGATCACCCAGGCCGGCATCCGGATCATCCGGGAAACTGAAGCACCAAATATGCCAGAAGTTTTGTGATGAAGCCGGATGATCTGGGTCCAGTCCCGGATGATCCGGGTGGAGGCCGGACAGTCCGGGTATAAGTCCGGACGTCCGGACAACTTTTTCTGCTACAGACTTTAGGAAACGGCCCGAAACACCCTCAAGATGGCCTCAGATCAAAAAGTGTTCAACAGAAAAGTTGTGCGTCTCGTCGAGGCGGTTGATTTTGATATACATATCATCTTAATCTGAGTTCGTATACAAAAGTTATTGCCCGATTAGTGAGCTGCCATCCGAAAACTGGGCTAGGCCGGATCATTCGGGCCTTGAGCCGGACATCCGGGCCGGAGGTCGTGAATACTCCGTGTTTTATTAGGTTTTGATGATTTGGACGGTTAGGAAAGTCCTTTTCTTGTACGGGAAGTCCATCCGCCTCTTATATAGACACGAGGTGACGGCCGATTGAACAACACACAATCGAACAAACACATCTACCACTTTTACCTTTACTTTTATCCTCTCCCTTGTTCTTTTTCTTCCTCGTTCTTCGTTCGTTCTTCTTGTTGCAGGGCTGCGAACCTCGAGGCCCTAGGGGCGATCAGGTCGACCTAGGGCAGCCCATAGCCGCCGCGCGCCTTGACGGGGTCCCTCCCGGGCATGTGGCGTTTCGGGTTCTTCAAAAGCGCCCGCCGGATTGCTTGCGTACCGCGCTTCCGGACGGGTCTCCTTCGACGCGAGCTGCGGTGTATCACCCTCGGCGTCGAGGGTACACGGTGACATGTTCGTGTGTCAACACATGCCTTGTTGTCCATGTTATTGTCTATCCATTCATGCTCTTACTTGCTCATATGACCTGCTGTAGCTTATTTATTTCTTGCTCTCAAGTTCCTATAAAGTATTACTGTCAGGTTTTTAACGACATGATCAAAATGTTGTAGCTTGTTGCTATTGATCCATGCCTCCTATGGAGTTGCTCCAATGGAGTTGTTTGATATAGGATATGTCTACTACATGGTCATGATCTTTATATACCTAGTGGGGTGGATATGCATGTTGTTTTGTGCCTCCGAAGGCAGCATCGTGATGATGTTTTTGCCTTCCCAGATTTTGGCTAAGTCTAGAATATTTTATTGCAACTTGCCATTCTTGTTGAAATGTGTTCCAGCAAGCTTTTGGGTGTGTTCTAAGTTCATACTTGTTAAGTAACATGTCTACTTCACATCCATGCCTCTTGTTAACATGTTTGGGTGATTTAGCTTATATTTACATTGCTCCGAAGTTGCTATGTGGCTGTTAACTTCAGCTTGTTGTTATATCTTGTTTCATGTGTATCTTTTAGCCCGTCGCTCCGTTTTGAGTGTGCCTTATATGAAACAAGTGTGATTTTGCATGTAGAATCATAATATCATATTGTTTTCATGTTTGGAGTGTGTTTGCTTGCTGTTTGGGGTGCATCTTGCACCGTTGCCTTGCTTGTCTTGTTTTGCTCATATCTTCTAGGCCGTAGCTCCGAAATAAACAAACTTTATATGAAACTTAACTAGATTTTCGTGTAGATCATCATGGTGCATGTTAACTTGCTGTTTAACAACTTTAACTTAAGGTTTGTTCAGATCTGGACTAATTTCAAACTATGCATATGAGGACTTACCGAATTTGTTATATGTAGTTTCTGGCCTCATTTAAACTTGTTGACTTGCGTTGTTTTTGACTGCTTACTGCCTTTCCATGTTTTGCATCATATATAGACTTATCTTGCATCCTACTTGGTTGAGCATATTGTCATGTTCTTGTGTTGTTTTTCTATGCTTCCTACCTTGCCATGTTTTGATTCCTATATAGACTTGTCTTGCATCATACTTGGTTGATCATATTGTCATGTTCTTGTGTTGTGGGTTTACCGTATTGCTTGCTTCTTCCCGTTAGTGCTTGTTCCGTTGCGATTGTGAGGATTCGTTCGTCTACCCGTGGTTCGTCTTCAAGTCTTCTTCGCCATCTTCTTCATGGGACCGTTCTTCTTCCTTGCGGGATCTCAGGCAAGATGACCATCACCTTGGATACCTATACTATCATTGCCATGCTTAGTGTCTCGATGCTATCGTTATATGTCGCGCTACCCATCATTATTTTCAGCCTCTCCTTGTTGCCATGAAACCTCTAACCTTTGAAACCTTCCTAGCAAAACCATTGTTTGGCTTTGTTACCCGCTTGCTCAGCCCCTCTTATAGCGTTGTTAGTTGCAGGTGAAGATGAAGATCGTTCCTTGTTGGAACTTGTTGTTGGAATATCACAATATCTATTATTATTATTAACACACCTATATACTGGGCATGGGTGGAAGGCTTGGCCTTTTGCTCGGTGTTTTGTTCCACTCATGCCACCTTAGGCGCCGATAAACCGGCATTATGTTCCTTGATTTTGCGTTCCTTACACGGTTGGGTATATGGGGACCCCTTGACACTTCCTCTTTGAATAAAACTCCTCCAGCAAGGCCCAACATTGGTATTAATTTGGCTCATTAACAACTTTATTATTTAATTAAAATTGCATAGGGGGGACGCTCCCTCGAGATTCTTTTCTACATAGCAGGGGGGCCAGTGCTGATGGTGTTGGTCCCAAACTAGAGCCACTTGCGGTGCCACCCAGTTATCTGGGGCCTTCGGTTGCTGTACGTAGTGCTCATCCGGACGTGGCCTGAGACGAGATACGCGCGGCTACTATCAGGGTGTCGGAACGCCGGGAGGTCTTCCTGGACTTGTTTTACCATTGTCGAAATGTCTTGTGCATCGGGATGCCGAGCCTGATCGGATTTCCCTAAGATAAGGGGTAATAATTATTATCACTTCAGCTGATCGTGAGAGCTTGTGATGGGCTAAGTTGGGACACCCCTGCAGGGTTATGATCTTTCGAAAGCCGTGCCCATGGTTATGTGGCAGATTGGAATTTGTTAATGTCCGGTTGTAGAAAACTTGACAGAGGATTCGAAGTAAAACACACAACTGTGTGAGTAACCGTGACTGACTCTTTTCACTTTGAGAAGAGAACACGGTAGGGTTATGTATGACTCGTAGGTAGATCAGGATCTTTAGCGATCACTACTAGTTTGCGACCGACGCTCATCTTATTCTTGTACTCGTAAGTTAGCCACCATACTTTTTGCTTAGCCGCTGCTGCAACCTCACCACTTTACCTCTTCCTACCAATTAAGCTTTGATAGTCTTGTTACCAATGGATATGGGATTGCTGAGTCCTCGTGGCTCACAGATACTACAACAACAGTTGCAGGTGCAGGTTTCCTATGTCTTGACGTGAGAGCGATGTTCTTTATGTTGGAGTTCTTTTTTCTTCTTCTTCTTCTTATTCTTCAGTCTTGGGTTAGGTTCCTGGTTGGCAGCCTAGGATAGCAGATGGATGTCTTTGTGCTTTTCTTGTTGTTTCCGTAGTCGGATACCTTGTATTGATGTTGTTGTATTCATGTGACTTGTATGTATTGTTGTATCCCCCATGTATGTATATAATGGTACGATGTAATGATATCCATCTTGCTAAGCGCCCGAAATGCGGTTGGGCCCCAATCACGTAAGTGTCACGTGGTCGGGATAGAATCGCATCTTGGGCCTGACAAGTTGGTTTCAGAGCCTCGACCGACCATAGGAGCCCCCTTGATTGATCGTAGCTTGGCCGTTGTCGAGTCTAGAATAAAACTTCTTCGGAGTCTAGTTATATCGGAGAGTAGATATTCTTTTTACTCCTCTGCCCCTTCGTCGCTCTGGTGAGGAATCTTGACGTAGGTGTTTTGAATTACTCCTCTTCCCCTTCAAATTTTTTTTTAGGATCACGTGGTTAGTTTTCGTTCGTTGCGTTGTTATTTCTTTCATCTGATGCATCTCTCGTCAAGTGGATTCAACCCTCTTCTGTTGGGGAACGTTGCATGGGAAACAAAAAAAATTTCTACGTTCACCAAGATCAATCTAGGAGATGCATCTACGAGGGGAGAGTTGGATCCACATACCCTTGTAGATCGCTAAGCGGAAGCGTTCAAGAACGCGGTTGATGGAGTCGTACTCGCCGCGATTCAGATCGCCGAAGATCCTAGCACCGAAGCAACGGTGCCTCCGCGTTCTTCACACGTACAGCTCGGGGACGTCTCCTCCTTCTTGATCCAGCAAGGGGGAAGGAGAGGTTGATGGAGACACCGGCAGCACGACGGCGTGGTGGAGATGGTGGTGGAGGATTCCAGCAGGGCTTCGCCAAACACCGCGGGAAAACGAAGATTGTTGTGGGAGAGGGAGGGCAGCACCGAGGCACGAACGTGTGTGGCTGCCCTCCCTCTGCCTCTCTTTATATAGGGGGAGTAGAGGGGAGGGGGCGCCCTAGGGTTTACCCCTAGGGGCGGCGGCCAAGTGGAGATGGGGGGGGGGGCGGCGGCCAGGGCTGCGCCAGGGTTAGGGCTTCCCCCCCCCCAGGTGCCTTGCCCCCCAAGCTAGGGGGTGCGGCAGCCCTAGGAGGGGCCAGCCCCCCTTGCGCATGAGGAGAGGGCCCAGGGGGGGCGCACAGCCCTATGAGGGCTGTTGTGTCCCCCTTTGTGGCCCATTAGGCCCGAAACTCCTTCCGGGACCCCGAAACCCCTTTCGGTCATCTGCCGTCTTCCCGATACTCCCCGGAACACTTCCGGACTCCGAAACCTTTCATCCTATATATCAATCTTCGTCTCCGGACCATTTCGGAGACCCTCATCACGTCCGGGATCTCATCCGGGACTCCGAACAACCTTCGGTAACCATGCACTGTTCTCACTAACAACCCTAGCGTCACCGAACCTTAAGTGTGTAGACCATGCGGGTTCGGAAACTATGCAGACATGACTGAGACACTCCCAGGTCAATAACCAATAGCGGGATCTGGATACCCATATTGGTTCCCACACGTTTCTCGATGATCTCATCGGATGAACCACGATGTCAAGGATTCAGGCAATCCCGTATACAGTTCCCTTTGTCTCGTCGGTATGTTACTTGCCCGAGATTCGATCGTCGGTATCTCTATACCTTGTTCAATCTCGTTACCGGCAAGTCTCTTTACTCGTTGCCGTAATACATAATCCCGTGACTAACTACTTAGTCACTTTGAGCTCATTGAGATGATGTATTACCGAGTGGGCCCGGAGATACCTCTCCGTCACACGGAGTGACAAATCCCAGTCTCGATCCATGTCAACTCAACAGACACCTTCGGAGATACCTGTAGAGTACCTTTATAGTCACCCAGTTACGTTGCGACGTTTGGCACACACAAAGCACTCCTACGGTGTCAGTGAGTTACATGATCTCATGGTCATAGGAACTTATACTTGACATGCAGAAAACTATAGCGATAACTGATACGATCAAAAGCTATGTTTAACGTTTGGGTCTCGTCCATCACATCATTCTCCTAATGATGTGATCCCGTTATCAAATGACAACTCATGTCTATGACCTGGAAACCGCGGTCATCTTTGATCAACGAGCTAGTCCTGAAGAGGCTTACTAGGGACATAAAGTTTGTCTATTTATCCACACATGTATATGAGTTTCCAATCAATACAATTATAGCATGGATAATAAACGATTATCATGAACAAGGAAATATAATAATAACTCTTTTATTATTGCCTCTAGGGCATATTTCCAACAGTCTCCCACTTGCACTAGAGTCAATAATCTAGCATTACAAGGTAATGAATCTAACACCCATAGAGTCTTGGTGTTGATCATGCTTAGCCCGTGGAAGAGGCTTAGTCAATGGATCTGCAACATTCAAATCCGTGTGTACTTTGCAAATGCTTATGTCCTCCTCCTTGACTGAATCGCGGATGGAATTGAAGCGTCGCTTTATGTGTCTGGTCCTCTTGTGAAACCTTGGTTCCTTGGCTAGAGCAATGGCACCAGTGTTGTCACAGAACAGAGTCATTGGGTTTAGTGCACTGGGCACAACTCCAAGATCTGTCATGAACTCCTTCATCCAGACACCTTCCTTTGCCGCCTCCGAGGCAGCTATGTACTCCGCTTCGCATGTAGAATCGGCTACCACGCTTTGCTTGGAACTGCACCAGCTTACCGCTCCCCCGTTGAGAATATATACGTATCCGGTTTGAGACTTAGAGTCATCCGGATCAGTGTCAAAGCTTGCATCGACGTAACCCTTTACGACGAGCTCTTGATCACCTCCATAAACGAGAAACATTTCCTTAGTCCTTTTCAGGTACTTTAGGATATTCTTGACCGCTGTCCAGTGATCCATACCAGGATTACTTTGAAACCTTCCGGCCATACTTATGGCAAGGCTGACATCTGGTCTTGTGCACAGCATTGCATACATGATAGAGCCTATGGCTGAAGCATAGGGGACGACACTCATCTTTTCTCTAACTTTCGCAGTCACTGGGCATTGAGTCTTACTCAACTTTGTACCTTGCAATACCGGCAAGAACCCCTTCTTGGATTGATCCATTTTGAACTTCTTCAAAACTTTATCAAGGTATGTACTTTGTGAAAGTCCTATCAAGCGTCTTGATCTATCTCTATAGATCTTGATGCCCAATATGAAAGCAGCTTCATCGAGATCCTTCATCGAAAAACTCTTGTTCAAATACCCCTTCACGCTATCCAAAAATTCTATATTGTTTCCAATCAGCAATATGTCATCCACATATAATATTAGAAACGCTATAGAGCTCCCACTCACTTTCTTGTAAATACAAGCTTCATTATAAACTTGTACAAACCCAAACGCTTTGATCACCTCATCAAAGCGAAGATTCCAACTCCGAGATGCTTGCACCAGCCCATAAATGGAACGCTGGAGCTTGCATACTTTGTCAGCATTCTCTGGATCGACAAAACCTTCCGGTTGTATCATATACAACTCTTCCTTAAGAAAACCGTTAAGGAACGCTGTTTTGACATCCATCTGCCAAATTTCATAATCGAAATATGCAGCTATCGCTAACATGATTCGGACGGATTTAAGCATCGCTACGGGTGAGAAAGTCTCATCGTAGTCAATTCCTTGAACTTGTGAAAAACCCTTTGCCACAAGTCGAGCTTTATACACGGTGACATTACCGTCTGCGTCCGTCTTCCTCTTAAAAATCCATTTATTCTGAATGGCCTTCCGCCCTTCAGGTAATACTTCCAAAGTCCATACTTTGTTTTCATACATGGATCCCATCTCGGATTTCATGGCCTCTAACCATTTGTCGGAATCCGGGCCCACCATCGCTTCTCCATAGCTCGTAGGTTCACCGTTGTTTAACAACATGACCTCCAAGACAGGGTTACCATACCACTCAGGTGCAGTGCGTACCCTTGTCGACCTACGAGGTTCGGTAGTAACTTGATCAGAAGCTTCTTGATCATCATCATTGGCTTCCTCTTCAACCGCTGCAGGCTCCACAAAAACATCTTTCTGTGCTGCGCAACTCTCTGGTTGAAGCAGAGGTTCAATAACCTCATCAAGTTCTACCTTCCTCCCACTCAATTCTTTCGAGAGAAACTCTTTCTCGAGAAAGGACCCGTTCTTAGCGACAAACACTTTGCCTTCGGATCTGAGATAGAAGGTGTACCCAACAGTTTCTTTTGGGTATCCTATGAAGACACATTTGTCCGCTTTGGGTTCGAGCTTTTCTGGCTGAAGCCTTTTGACATAAGCATCGCAACCCCAAACCTTGAGAAAAGACAACTGAGGTTTCTTACCAAACCATAGTTCATACGGTGTTGTCTCAACGGACTTAGATGGAGCCCTATTTAAAGTGAATGCAGCTGTCTCTAATGCATATCCCCAGAACGATAGTGGCAAATCGGCAAGAGACATCATAGAACGCACCATATCTAATAGGGTTCGATTACGACGTTCGGACACACCATTACGCTGTGGTGTTCCAGGTGGCGTCAACTGTGAAACAATTCCACATTTTCTTAAGTGATTGCCAAACTCATAACTCAGATATTCTCCCCCTCGATCAGATCGTAGGAACTTGATTTTCTTGTTATGATGATTTTCAACTTCACTCTGAAATTGCTTGAACTTTTCAAAAGTTTCAGACTTATGCTTCATTAAGTAAATATACCCATATCTACTTAAGTCGTCAGTGAAGGTGAGAAAATAACGATATCCACCGCGCGCCGTGACACTCATCGGACCACACACATCAGTATGTATGATTTCCAATAAGTCGCTTGCCCGTTCCATTGTCCCTGAAAACGGGGTCCTCGTCATCTTGCCCATGAGGCACGGCTCGCATGTGTCAAGTGATTCAAAATCAAGAGACTCCAAAAGTCCATCAGCATGGAGCTTCCTCATGCGTTTCACGCCGATATGACCCAGACGGCAGTGCCACAAGAAAGTGGTATTATCATTATCAACTCTACATCTTTTGGCATCAATGTTATGAACATGTGTATCATCACTATCGAGATTCAATAAGAATAAACCCCTTACTTCGGGCCCATGACCATAAAAGATATTACCCATATAAATAGAACAACCTTTATTCTCTGATTTAAATGAGTAACCGTCTCGCATCAAACAAGATCCAGATATAATGTTCATGCTTAACGCAGGCACTAAATAACAATTATTCAGGTTCATAACTAATCCCGATGGTAATCGAAGAGCGAGCGTGCCGACGGCGATCACATCAACCTTGGAACCATTTCCCACGCGCATCGTCACTTCGTCCTTCGCCAGCCTCCGTTTATTCCGCAGTTCCTGTTTAGAGTTGCAAATGTGAGCAACCGAACCGGTATCAAATACCCAGGCACTACAACGAGAGTTGGTAAGGTACACATCAATAACATGTATATCACATATACCTTGCTTGTTGTTGTTGTTGGCCCCCTTCTTGTCTGCCAGATACTTGGGGCGGTTCCGCTTCCAGTGGCCGTTCCCCTTGCAATAGAAACACTCAGTCTCTGGCTTGGGCCCAGCCTTGGGTTTCTTCACTGGATGAGCAACTGCCTTGCCACCCTTCTTAGAGTTACCCTTCTTGCCCTTGCCATCTTTCTTGAAACTGGTGGTTTTATTGACCATCAACACTTGATACTCCTTCTGGATGTCTGCCTCAGCGACTTTCAGCATCGAAAACAGCTCGGCGATGGTTTTGTTCATCCCTTGCATGTTATACTGCTGTACGAAGCTCTTGTAGCTAGGCGGGAGTGACTGGAGAATTCTGTCAATGATAGCCTCATCCGGGAACACAAGTCCCAGATCAGCTATGCGGGTATAGTACCCAGACATCTTCAGTAAGTGCTCACTGACAGACGAATTCTCCTCCATCTTGCAAGCAAAGAATTTATCGGTGGTCTCATACCTCTTGATCTTGGCATTCTTTTCAAAGATGAACTTCAACTCCTGGAACATCTCATATGCTCCATGACGTTCAAAACGCCTTTGAAGTCCTCCTTCCAAGCTATACAATATGGCACACTGCACTATTGAGTAGTCATCCGAACGCGACTGCCAGGCGTTCATAACGTCCGCAGAGGCCTGAGGAGCGGGGGGTTCACCTAGCGGTGCATTTAAGACATAAACCTTTTGGGCAGCTGTGAGGATGATCCTCAGATTGCGGAGCCAGTCCACAAAGTTGCTCCCATCATCTTTCAGTTTAGCTTTCTCTAGGAACGCATTAAAATTCAGGGGAGCTACTGCGCGAGCCATCTACAACAAAAGATTTGCAAAGACATTTTAGACTATTGTTCATGATAAGTGAGTTATTACCTAATCAAATTATTTATAACTCCCACTCAAATTGACATCCCTCTGGTCATTCGAGCGTGACATGATCCAGATCCACCAACCCAAGTCCGATCATCACGTGAGATGAGGTGGTGTCAATGGTGAACATCTACATGTTGATCATATCTACTATATGACTCATGCTCGACCTTTCGGTCTTCCGTGTTCCGAGGCCATGTCTGTACATGCTAGGCTCGTCAAGTCTAACCCGAGTGTTCTGCATGTGCAAATACTGGCTTGCACCCGTTGTATGCGAACGTAGAGTCTATCACACCCGATCATCACGTGGTGCTTCGAAACGACGAACCTTCGCAACGGCGCACACTCGGGGGGAACACAATTTTATCTTGAAATTTTAGTGAGGGATCATCTTATAATGCTACCGTCGTCCTAAGCAAAATAAGATGCATAAAAGGATTAACATCACATGCAAATCATAAGTGACATGATATGGCCATCAACTCGTGCTTTTGATCTCCATCTCCAAAGCACCGGCATGATCTCCATCGTCACCGGCGCCACACCATGATCCCCATCATCATGATCTCCATCATCGTGCTGCCATTGGGGTTGTCGCGCGCCCACCATGCTCTTACTACTATTGCTACCGTTTAGCGATAAAGTAAAGCATTACAAAGCGCTTAATGATTGACACGCAGGTCATACAAAAATTAAAGACAACCCTATGGCTCCTGCCGGTTGCCGTATACATCGACATGCAAGTCGATATTAACTATTACAACATGATCATCTCATACATCAAATATATCTCATCATGTCATTGGCCATATCATATCACATACATACCCTGCAAAAACAAGTTAGACGTCCTCTAATTTGTTGTTGCATGTTTTACGTGGCTGCTATGGGTATCTAGCAAGAACGCTTCTTACCTACGCAAAGCCACAACGGTGATATTTAAGTTGCTATTTAACCTTCTACAAGGACCGCCTTGTTCTATTCCGATTCAACTAAGATAGGAGAGACAGACACCCGCCAGCCATCTTATGCAACAAAAGTCACATGTCTGTCGATGGAACCGGTCTCATGTACGTGGACATGTAAAGTTGGTCCGGGCCGCTTCATCCCATAATACCGCTGAATCAAGAAAGACTAAGGAGGGAAGCAATCTAAACATCAACGTCCACAAACCCTTTTGTGTTCTACTCGTGAAAGCATCTACGCAAGATCCTAGCTCATGATGCCACTATTGGGGAACGTTGCATGGGAAACAAAAAATTTTCCTACGCTCACCAAGATCAATCTAGGAGATGCATCTACGAGGGGAGAGTTGGATCCACATACCCTTGTAGATCGCTAAGCGGAAGCGTTCAAGAACGCGGTTGATGGAGTCGTACTCGCCGCGATTCAGATCGCCGAAGATCCTAGCACCGAAGCAACGGTGCCTCCGCGTTCTTCACACGTACAGCTCGGGGACGTCTCCTCCTTCTTGATCCAGCAAGGGGGAAGGAGAGGTTGATGGAGACACCGGCAGCACGACGGCGTGGTGGTGATGGTGGTGGAGGATTCCAGCAGGGCTTCGCCAAGCACCGCGGGAAAACGAAGATGGATGTGGGAGAGGGAGGGCAGCGCCGAGGCACGAACGTGTGTGGCTGCCCTCCCTCTGCCTCTCTTTATATAGGGGGAGTAGAGGGGAGGGGGCGCCCTAGGGTTTACCCCTAGGGGCGGCGGCCAAGTGGAGATGGGGGGGGCGGCGGCCAGGGCTGCGCCAGGGTTAGGGTTCCCCCCCCCAGGTGCCTTGCCCCCCAAGCTAGGGGGTGCGGCAGCCCTAGGAGGGGCCAGCCCCCCTTGCGCATGAGGAGAGGGCCCAGGGGGGGCGCACAGCCCTATGAGGGCTGTTGTGTCCCCCCTTTGTGGCCCATTAGGCCCGAAACTCCTTCCGGGACCCCGAAACCCCTTTCGGTCATCCGCCGTCTTCCCGATACTCCCCGGAAAACTTCCGGACTCCGAAACCTTTCATCCTATATATCAATCTTCGTCCCCGGACCATTCCGGAGACCCTCGTCACGTCCGGGATCTCATCCGGGACTCCGAACAACCTTCGGTAACCATGCACTGTTCTCACTAACAACCCTAGCGTCACCGAACCTTAAGTGTGTAGACCCTGCGGGTTCGGAAACTATGCAGACATGACCGAGACACTCCCAGGTCAATAACCAATAGCGGGATCTGGATACCCATATTGGTTCCCACACGTTTCTCGATGATCTCATCGGATGAACCACGATGTCAAGGATTCAGGCAATCCCGTATACAGTTCCCTTTGTCTCGTCGGTATGTTACTTGCCCGAGATTCGATCGTCGGTATCTCTATACCTAGTTCAATCTCGTTACCGGCAAGTCTCTTTACTCGTTGCCGTAATACATAATCCCGTGACTAACTACTTAGTCACTTTGAGCTCATTGGGATGATGTATTACCGAGTGGGCCCGGAGATACCTCTCCGTCACACGGAGTTACAAATCCCAGTCTCGATCCATGTCAACTCAACAGACACCTTCGGAGATACCTGTAGAGTACCTTTATAGTCACCCAGTTACGTTGCGATGTTTGGCACACACAAAGCACTCCTACGGTGTCAGTGAGTTACATGATCTCATGGTCATAGGAACTTATACTTGACATGCAGAAAACTATAGCGATAACTGATACGATCAAAAGCTATGTTTAACGTTTGGGTCTCGTCCATCACATCATTCTCCTAATGATGTGATCCCGTTATCAAATGACAACTCATGTCTATGACCTGGAAACCGCGGTCATCTTTGATCAACGAGCTAGTCCTGAAGAGGCTTACTAGGGACATAAAGTTTGTCTATTTATCCACACATGTATATGAGTTTCCAATCAATACAATTATAGCATGGATAATAAACGATTATCATGAACAAGGAAATATAATAATAACTCTTTTATTATTGCCTCTAGGGCATATTTCCAACATCTTCTTCTTTTACAAGTTCAATCCTCATTTATTTTCAACCGGTGTTGTTTTCCCCTTTCGAGGTTGTCTTTATTTTTCCCACCCGCCCACCCTTTTACTTCTCGAAGCCAGAATGCTTAATCGAGTATCCATCCGACTCGTGTGAATCCTTTGCATTCTTTCCTCAGTTATTTCAACCGGTGAATTCTCATCTTGTTCGTCCTTCTTCATCTCTTCTTCTTTTCCGGTGGATTCAATTCAAGCATTCGGTGTTATTCATATTCTTTTCCCTCAGCTCGGATATTCCCCTTTCTCGTTTACCTCTCGCCATTTAATTATTCCGGAGTTGCGAAGATATCTCAGGAGATTCGACCGCATTCTAATTAATCCGAGGTGTCACCTCATTCGAGTCTTTCAATAATTCCGGTGCATCATCTCCTTTTCGATCATTTTCAACGGTGTTTTATCTTTGGTGGACTCATAACCCACAGGTCTTTTCCCAGGATCTTACCTGACTCTTCTAATTTTCCGGAGCTATTTTCAAATTCTTTTCAAGTGTGACGTAAGAATGGACTCCATCAGTCATGTGCGTTCTTCCGGATCGCTTATCATTCTTTCATCGTTGGTTCAACCTTCCCTTTTTCTTTCCGGAGTATCTCAATAAATGTGGTTGTGTTCCTCGTCGTCATCTGAAGTCCGAAGAAGCGCTTTCCTCCGAATCTTGTCCGTCCTTTCGGAGATTCGTGCTTCTAGCTTAATGTTATCCTCTCGAATTATTCCATTTGTCATAAATTCTTTTCCTTACCATCCGGAGTATTCATGAATTCGTTCCTTGTGTTCCTCCGAAGGCCATCATTCAGAAGATTTCTCCGTTCTCAGTTTTCAACTTCGTCCTCCAAATATTCTTCATTGATGCCTCTTCGTTCGCCTCACATTCTTTCCGGTGCTTCGTTCAAGCATTCTTTAATCCGTCCGCGATCTCTTCGTTCTCGTCATTCAAATTTTCTCAAGTACTTATCCTTTTCCCGGCGATTCATTCTCTTGTTTTCACTCAATTTCAATTCCTTATGGTGGTTTGTTCTCTTTCATCACTCGATTTTATTCTTCCTGGTGGTTCGTTTCTTTTCTTCACTCGGCTTCAATTCTTACGGTGATTCGCTCAACAGTTCTTTTCCGGTGCTATCACGTCAATTCATTCTTTCATTCCAATCCTACCGGTATTTCATGAAGACTTTCTCAAGTTTTGAGCTATGTCCCTCTTTAATAATTTCAACAAGAATAAGTAGTATGCGAATCCATTGCTTCTCATCAATTTAATTGATGGAGGATAAGCATAACATAATTCTTATTCTTTTCTTCAAGTTGATTTATTCCTTCCTTCAGAGTTTATTCTTGATGAATAAATTCTAGCCCCAAGTGCTTTAATCTTTTCTTTCCAGTGTTCAAAGTTTTTCTTGGCTATCTCATCGGTACCTCCATCTAAATCATCGCAAGGCTTTAATCGTATTCCTTTCCTTCGTCATTTCTATATCATCATCCTTTCATTACCGGAGTTCTTCGTGGTGGTTCTTCATCATTTAATTCATTCTTCAAATATTGAGCAATTCTTCTGGAGCAGCTCAAGCTTTATTCTTTTGCCTCTCGAGTGCAAATAATTCTCCGCATTCTTTTCAATGGAGTTTTGCATTTTTTTTCCTTCTTCTCATCTATTCAATCTTTTGGTTGCGGCATAATTCACCTCAACTTCTGGGATGATGTCAATAAGTCCACAACAAGCTTATTCTTTTGTTGTTGATTTTCTCAACAACTCCGTTCGAGTCTTCTTTGAAGATCCTCTTACAAATTAACCCATGCTGGAAATTTTCATTTTCTTCTCCGTTCCTCTCATTCCACTCTTTCAATTCTTCCAGAGGCATTGTGTTGTTGCTCTCGTCGAGTATCATTTCATCTTTTCTAGTTCTTGTTCTACTCCATTCATGTTCAACCGGTGTGCTATTTCTTTCAGTTTCAGCCGGAGTGCTGCCCGAATTACTTCGTTCAGATTCCTTCTATCTCTTCTAACCGGAGTGGTTTCGAATCCATTCTTGTTCATTCAGCTCTTGTTTCGTGCCTTGCAACCCCCTTGGTTTTCTGGTGTTCCTTGTTCCTCTTTTTTAAAGGAGCTTATCAATCTCGTTCATCTCCGTTATATTCTTCCTTTCGAGTGGATCAACCTCTCAAGGTTCTTTGGTTTCACTCTCTGTCCTCGAAGAACTTTGTTCTTCCCTTTTTCCTTCCCTCTCTTTCCTAAGATCTCGGGACGAGATCTCTTGTTAGTAGGGGAGTGTTGTGACACCCCGAGACCGGTGCGCCAGGTGTCAGTCAGTTATTCGTCGTCTTTGCCATGTCATCTTCTTGCGTGTTGCATCTTGCCGTGTCATCATGTGTATTGCATTAGCATGTTTTCAAAACTTGCATCCGTCCGAGTTCCCTCGTCCTCTCCGTTATCCGTTCTGAGCCCAGACACACTTGCATGCGCCCGCGGCGCCTCCGGATATTTATTTTGTGAGTGGCCGGAAAACGTTCTCGGAATGGGTTGAAACTTGGCGTGTCGTCTTATTATGGCATAGGTAGACCGCCTGTCAAGTTTCGTCGCATTCGGAGCTCGTGTGATAGCCCAACGGTTAACCGTGTTAACCGTTGGAAGCCTTTTGTCTTTTGGTCCAGCACCCCTTTCTCACAGCCCACCTAGCCCATTCTAACCCCTCCATGCTCTTGGTCGTTCGATCACGATCGCGTGGCCGCGAACGGCTCCTCATTTGGACACTCCTAGCTCCCTCTACCTATAAATATGTGCCTCCACCTCCATTTTCGCGCAGATAAACCCTAACCCTCTTCCCACCGCGCGTCGGACATGTCCATCTCCGTCGCCGGACATGTCCGCCGCCTCCCGCGTCCAATCCCGCAGCGCCACTTGTCCCCGCCGCCTTCCCACCACCTGCGGGCCCGTGAGCCCACCGTCGGCCCTTCGGGCCCGATCTTCCGCTCGCCGCCACCCGCGGGCGTAGCCCCGAGCCGCAGCCGCCCGGGCTCGCCGCGCCGCCCGACTGACCCTACTCCAGCGCCGCCGCCGGCCATCGCGCGTCCTCGCCGGTCCATCGCCGCCGCCTCGGCCATAGGCCGCCGCCGCCGCCCTGGAAGGCCGCCGCCCCGGCTCCCTGTCACACCCTGCATTTTGTAACATGTTATTTGTACCTTTGAAGCATGAAAATTTGGACCAGCAAAATTTTTTAGCATCATTTGGCTTTTATTTGGAATTGAGTTTTCTTCATGTGCTTTTTCTTGTGCTCATTAAAGTCAACTATGACCTCTTGTAGAATTCATCTCCATACCCAAAACTTCTGCCCAATGATCATGCCAAGTGTTATATAACAGTATAGTATTTTCCTACAAAATTAATTTGGACAAAAAGTATTTTATAAATTTAGTTTTCCAAAAACCCCTGAATTGAGATTTGCACTGCAAGTACTTGATTTAAGGTGAGAAAAATATTTCAAAAGGTTTATTTGAGACCTAGTAGTCATAGGACTCCCAGAAACCACAAAGGTATAATTTTAAAAGTTATTTTCCTATTTTATTTAAAAGCTTTTTCTTAAGGCCAGAAATGGTCTTTAATAGGGGAAAATTATTTAACTGTTTCAAAAATATTTGCCAAAATTCAGAGAGACTCAGAGGACATATATTGTCCATATATAAGAGTTTCAACACTTGGTCATGTTCAAAATAATGGGCTAAACCCTCTAAAACCCTTTCTGGATATTTCAAGCTTTTGAAATATTTACCAAGGAAACTCTCTCCAAAAATTCCAGGGAAATTCTATCATGTCATATATGACATATGTGATGATCTTGCCAAGTCCCATGCCTTGGGAAGCAAGAAAGCATCCTCAAACCCCTTCATAACCATTCTGTCCATATTTGAAGTTTGAGCAACCTTACATTGCCAAACTTGTCCAACTGCTCTCAAATTTGGTGCACATGCTAGAATGGCCTAATAAGGCATCTAGACCAAATGGCACAAGATTTGGAATAGAGCAACTTGATCAGATCACCTCAAAACCCTTTCTGTTCAAATGCAAATTTGAACAACTTTACATTACCAACTTTTTATCTAGAGCTTCAAACTTTGTGGGCATGATCAGTACCCCAAATGATGATGCTACACGAAGTGGTGCATCAAGGGGAGATGATTAGCTTGACTCAATCAAGATGAAATTGTTTCTGTTGATTTCTAGGGTTCACCAAAGTTACATTGGCTAGTTTCTTCAAATGAGCCCAAATTTGGTGAAGCACCCTATTTTCTCATGTCTTTCAACCCTGTTAAGTGCCATGTCAAGTGG
This sequence comes from Secale cereale, assembly GCA_902687465.1. Lineage (NCBI taxonomy): Eukaryota > Viridiplantae > Streptophyta > Magnoliopsida > Poales > Poaceae > Secale > Secale cereale. Next base: position 165,629,607 of record LR738709.1, read on the forward strand.
AGGTCATTTACTTGACCAAACACTGATCAAACAACTTCTGGCTTTTTACTAAAACCTCCAACTTGATCACTTTTACTTTTCTTCATGGCCTCAACTTTTTACCACCTGATCATTGAGTTACTAGCTACCTCCAGTAACTTCCCCAGCACCCCAGCTCCATGATTGAGGGGTAAGAACCCTGTTTTACCTTGCTGGACAGCAAGTTTTCACCAAGTCCCCAGCCTCCTCACTCTCTCTCAGCATCTCCAGGGCATCCAAGGCCTCAGGCCAATTCTTTACTCCCCCTGACCTTCTAGACACTCCTGGACACGCTGGTTTTGACCAAAACGGCGAGAGCGCGATGATGCTAGCAATACGCACGCTCTACAGCGCGCAATAGTGCACCTCCGCACAGTGGCTCCGGCCAATCGCTGACCCCGACAGCCTCGGGCCTCCCCTTCGTGCCAGTCGAGGCCTCTCGACGTCCGCAACCTCCCCGGCGCTGTCCCCCCTCCTCCTGCGCCCTCCAGTGGTCATCGTCGCACGCGCGGTGGCCGCCCGCGACGGCCACTCTGCTGCTTCACACGCGCGCACACTCCAGACGCTCCCCCGCTCCTCTTCTCACTTCTACTGGACGTGGAGCTCGTCCAGGAACACCATGGACTCATCCCCTTGGCCTCCCGTGCGCTGTAGCCTCGAGCCGGAGCTCGCCGACGCACTGGACCTCGGGCCTCCATCGACCTCCTATAAATAGCCCCTCCCGAGCCTCTCCAGCATCGCCACCAGCCTCACTCCACTCCACTGAGCCCCCCAGCACCTTCAGTTCGACCCCAAGAGGTCGCAGTACTCGGGATCGACCGGAGCGCCGCCGCGTCGGGCCGCCGGTGATCTCGCGGTACGGGCCTTCCCTGCCCCTCCTTTCACCTGATTCGGAACCCCCTCGCCTCACTGACCCTTCCCCCCTTGTTTCCCCCTCCGTTTGCAGTCGGAAACAGCCACAGCAACCACCTCCCGACGAGCCTCCGCCGTCCCACCTCGCCGCCAGCGAACCGGACCTCCCCGGCGTGCCGTACCACCACCCCTGCATCCGCGACATGACGCTTAGTCCATCCCTGGCCTCCGTTGCCGTCGCCGTGGCCGGAAACCTCGCCGGTGAGCTCTCCGTCGCCATGGCCGCAAGGTTGGAGATGACAGGCGGGCCCCGCCTGTCATCCCCACACCTCTCTCCCCCTCCTCTCTGCCACTGACCCACGGGCCCCGCCCGTCAGGTTCAAAAACCTGACGTGCGCGCGCAGGCTCCCGTGCGGCTGGGCTGGACCGCCTGGGCCGTGCACTGTGGCCTTCTCTGGCCCAGTGCACAGGTCACATTTTTCTTTTTCTTTTCTGTAAATGTTTTAAACATTTCTACAGAAAAGAATAATGGTCCAAATTAAATAATTCCAACTCCTAAAATCTTGTAATATTCGAACCTATTTAATGGTACCACTTTCACTCAAATCCATGAAACTTTTCTGTTCTGTTCAAATTTAAATTCAAATTTGGGCAGTAAAACTCCTGTTCTAAAATCAATATATTCCATTCTGTTACTCCAAAACTCCAACTAAGATTTTTCCCCATCTTAGAAATCCCTCTAGTATCTTACAAAAATGAGTTGACATTTTTTTGAGCACTTTGATTTTTCTGTTTTGTTTGTATTCTTATTTTCCCGTGGTTATTATGCGACGTATAGATCCCGTATTTGACGAAGTTGCTGTGGAAGGAGAAGGAGAAGGATTTGAAGACTTTGAAGACCAAGCCAATCCAGGCAAGCAGCCCTTTGACCATGATACACTTGTTCTCGGAACCCATTTGTTTCCGATGCATGATGATAGGGTTACGATGGTAACCTAGATGAACCACCACATGATGCATGCTTTATTGATGATCTCCCTATGTGCTAGATGACATGCAAATAGTTGGTCATGATGCTTATATGATGCATGTGTGATTTGAACCTTGTAGTTGAATTCATTTGCATGAACCCATCGGGTGCCCCTAATGCCCGAGGGTGATGATGTGTTAGGTCATCACTTGAGGAAGAAGTGATGTGCCGGTGAATCTTGTGCATGGTGAAACGATGGATTAGATTTATGTGTGACTACCGTCCCAACCAAACATGTGCAACCACACTACCCCTTATGGGACGGGGCTTTATTAATTACTTAGGACGATACTAGCATGGTGCCCGCATTACTAGTGACGGGAAGACTTGAGGTCTTTCCCGGGACGGGGTCGTGCTTGGATAGACGACCATGACTGTTTTCACAGGGCACCGGACACACCGTTGGTCCCTTCGGGTACACGTGACATTGAAATTAGGGCAAGTCCCGTGATCTATTGTTTGTACCCGAGGGCCGTGTACCAACGAGTGGACTCTATGTTAGTGTCGTCTAAGGAAAGATAATGACCGGGTGCTTACCCCGGGTACTTGAGGTACCGCGGGTCGTGGATGACACGGAAGTTCCCCGGATCTTGTGGGTAAAGTGCGCAACCTCTGCAGAGTGTAAAACTATTCGAATAGCCGTGTCCACGGTCATGGACAGTTGGGTGGTGCTACTTAAACTATGTCCAGAATTTTATTTCATCGGTGTTGGAATTCGTGTGATGAGTCAAGGTGGTGACTTGACTCGATGAGTTGAATCTTAATCATGTTGATATCGGTAACCTGTCTTCGAGGTTACGCGAGGTTATTGATGCATAAGCATGATAGTAGAATATTTATTCTAGCCTTTGCTAGATTGTTCATTATCGTTCCATTGCATTGTTACCTTGAACCACATCATGGGTTGCTTGCGAGTACATTCAAACTACTCATTGGCTTGCCACTAGTTATTTAATTGGCCAGGCATGGAAGAACAGGATTATGAGGAAGAGTTCTTTGGAGACGAACATGCGAACTAGGACGCTATCCCAGTCAGAATGCCTGTAGGGTTAAGGCAGATAGCATGGGTTCTACCCGTTATCGAAGACTTCTGCTACTTGAGTTATTTGCTATTCAGCCCGTGAGGCTCTATCTATGTAAGACTTCGCCTTAATGGCCATAATTCGTGTAAGACTATTTGTATGGATGTAAGACTCTTGTTATTTCAGCTTCTGTGTGTTCAGTGAGCATTGATCTCTGGGATCACTGTACACGTGCATTCGGTGATCTCGACTTCTAAGTCGGGGTCCCCACAGAGCTGGTATCAGAGCCATCGTGACTGTAGGAAGCCTTAGTTAGCATGGACGTTAGTTAGATGAGTCCCTTTTTCAAAAACCTTCTGAACCTCTCTTCTTTTCTAAACCTAAGATTTCATCAGCTTATTAACCCCCCCTATTCCACCTTTGTAGATGGCCGATGTACCCGAAGAGCACCTGACCACTGGGTTTCCCTTACTTCTCGAGGATAGCCTCCAGGAGTGTCAGTTCCACCGAGCACCCATCCTCACCTACCTTGAGCATTGGGTGAGCGATACTGAGGTGGAGTACCATGTGGAAGTGATCGTGAAGGCAAACGATCCTCCCACAAGTTGGTTCTTCGAGGGACCCCAGATGACAACACTACCACTCGCTGTCGAGGCTGCTGCACTCAAGGCATTAACCCGTCTCCGCGAGCTTCTTCCGGAGATGGCAGCCAAGATGACAACTCGCTTCTTACCTTACCGGAAGGAAGGTGAAGAAGAGAGCAGCGCACTAGCCCCTCCACTGAAGGAAGGACTCTCGCTTCGGTTCCAGACCTACTTCAGTCTATGTGCCGACAACTTGGCACAAGACTTGGCCTCGAAATCAATGAAGCTTCGAGAAGAACTTCACAAGACCAAGGCACTTCTTCAAGCTCAAGAGAAGGCAAATAGGATCAAGAAGGAAGGAGCACCTTCTGGACAGTCTGCTATCGCATATCGAGGCGGAAAGCCCTCCGAGGATGTATCTTCCAAGGGTGAAGAACCACCTCGGCGACGCCGGATGACGGCAAGGGAATATCACAAGCTTTTCCCTGCACCACCGACGAAGCACCGTCGTATTCAACTCCTCCACTCCCCCACACCCTCTAGTGACAAGGGAGCCCAGACAGATGAAGACAAGGAGGAAGACCCAGAAGAGCCGGAATACGCGACCGAGCATTCCGCCACTTAGGCACTATTCGCTACTCGGATATGCCAGTTGTAACCCCTACGGTAGGATAGGTCGTGTAACCCCTATGCGCAGTCGAGTCCTTGTATGGTTCATATGAAACCATCTAGTGTTTGCTTTTGTTGTGTCTGGATGTATGTCGTATTCTTCCTTCGGGAATGTGTAAACGACTACATCACCCATTTGGATTTTATTGGATGTGTTTTGGCCTTTCGGCCCTTGCATAATTTGATTTAGTGTCACACCCACCCCCTTACTAGGCACCTATCTATTCCGCTTCCCTCTTCCAAGTCATGAGACCTTTTACCGCTCCAACAAGATGCCTGTTGTAACTCGTACTGGTACCTCTACCCAGCAGCCCGAAGCCGGAGCATCCTCTCAGCCAGAGGCAGGCCACGACCAAACCAACGACCAAGCTCCACCACCACCACCTCCTCCAAGCATGGACATGGCTCAGCTTCTCCAAGCTTTCCGAGAGGAACGCCAAGCCAACACTGCAGCTCTTCAGCTGATTTCTCAAGCTGTCGCCAACAACCGCCAGCCGGCGGGGAATGGCAATGGACGTTCCACGTTGGCAGAGTTCAAGAAGCATGCACCGCCAACCTTCATCGAGACTGCAGAACCCCTGGATGCAGACGACTGGGTCCGTTCCATTGAGGAAATACTGGAACTAGTCGGATGCACCGAAGACCGCGAGAAGGTGGCTTATGCAGCCCACTGCCTCGGGGGAACTGCTAGAGCTTGGTGGGATGGATCCAAGGTCATGCATGCTGAACAAGACATCACTTGGGTTAACTTCAAGGCAGAATTCCGCAAGGCCCACATTCCTTCTGGAATCATGGCTATCAAAAAGCGTGAGTTCCGATCCCTGAAGCAAGGAAGTGGCACTGTCAAGGAGTACATGCAGAAGTTCAGTATTCTGTCAAGGTATGCCCCTGAGGATGTCAGCACTGATGCTGCCAAAAGGGAGCGCTTCATGGAAGGCCTCAATCAGACTCTGTAATACTCGCTTGTCGTGTGCGACTGCCCGTCTTTCCCTGACCTGGTGAACAAGGCACTTATGCTTGAAGACAAGCGGCGTGCTTTGGAAGACACTCGCAAGCGCAAGTTGGTCAGTAAGGGAAGTTCCAGCAACCAGAAGCCTCGCCCGTGGCAGTCAGCCCCGGCCAAGCCAACCTATCAGCAGCCAAGAGCTCCTGCACCTCGTGCCAACCCTCAGCCTCAGCAGTATGCCAACCCCAGGCCAGCTTTCAACCCTAATACTAGTGGTGGCAACAAGATCAATCCGAACCAAGTCACTTGCTTTGGATGTGGTCAGCCCGGACACATCTCAAGGGTGTGCCCCAACAAGAAGCCTGATGCCCCGCGCCCCAATGCGCAGAACCAGGGACAAGGCCGTGGAATGCCACCAAGGAACCCAACTCCTCGCAATCCACCGAACCATGGGAAGGGGCGTGTGAATCACGTCACTGCTGAAGAAGCCCAGGAAGACCCGGACGTCGTGCTGGGTACGTTCCTTGTCAACTCAGCACCTGCAACTGTCTTGTTTGATTCTGGAGCAACGCATTCATTTGTCACTCAAAGATTTGCATTAAAAAGTGGCATGACCCCTACACCCATGAATAACCCTATGGTGGTATAAACCCCCGGAGCCGAGATGAGAGCCAAGATAGGCTGTAAAGGAGTCGGTATTACCATTAACGGTGTAGACTTCCTAGCAGACCTTATCATCCTGAGATCGCAAGGCTTGGATGTGATCTTAGGGATGGATTGGCTCAGTAAGCACCAAGGCTTGTTAGAGTGTGCCAATCGGACAGTCACTGTGACCAATGGCCAAGGAGTCGAAGTCAAGTTTGCTTCCAACTCCTCTTCCGCTCAAGCCACTAAGGTCAACTGTCTGACTGAAGTTGGGCTAGATCAAGTACCGGTGGTATGTGAGTATCCTGATGTCTTTCCGGATGAACTACCGGGAATGCCCCCTGACCGTGACATTGAGTTCATCATCGAGCTCGTTCCCGGAGCAGGACCCATCTATAAGAAGCCTTATAGAATGGGGACGGAAGAGTTAGCCGAGTTGAAGAAGCAGCTAGAAGAGCAGCTAAGGAAGGGATTTATTCGCCCAAGTGCCTCCCCTTGGGGATCTCCTATTCTGTTTGTGGCAAAGAGGGACGATACCATCCACTTATGCATTGACTATCGTTCCCTCAATGAAGTTACAATCAAGAATAAGTATCCACTTCCCAAGATCGAAGATCTGTTTGATCAGCTCAGCGGAGCCAGGGTATTCTCCAAGATCGACCTCAGATCTGGGTACTACCAGCTGAAGATCAGACCCCAAGATATTCCAAAGACGGCATTCGTAACCAGATATGGCCTGTACGAGTGCACGGTCATGTCTTTCGGGTTAACCAATGCCCCAGCTTACTTCATGTATCTCATGAATAAAGTCTTCATGGAATATTTGGACAAGTTTGTTGTTGTCTTCATTGATGTCATTCTTGTGTTCTCGAAGTCGGAGGAAGAGCACGAGCAGCATCTGAGGATGGTCCTAGATAAGCTTCGTGAGCACCAACTGTATGCCAAATTCAGCAAGTGTGAGTTCTGGCTGCATAAAGTTGGATTCTTAGGTCATGTCTTGACCGAGGAAGGATTATCTATTGATCCTGCGAAGATCGAAGCTGTGACCCAATGGCAATCTCCAACGACCGTCAAGGAAGTCAGAAGCTTCCTCGGACTAGCGGGCTATTACCGCAAGTTCGTGGAAGGATTCTCTAGCATTGCACGACCAATGACTCAGCTCCTCAAGAAGGACAAGAAGTTCGAGTGGACGCCAAAATGCGAAGAGATCTTCCAAGAGCTCAAGAAGAGATTGACCACCGTCCCAGTTCTGGCAACACCTGATATTCACAAGGAGTTCGTAATATATTGTGATGCCTCTCGAACCGGATTGGGAAGCGTTCTGATGCAAGAAGGCCACGTCATAGCATACCTTTCCAGGCAGCTACGACCCCATGAGGAGAACTACGCTACTCACGATCTTGAGCTAGCGGCAGTAGTTCATGCCTTGAAGACATGGCGGCATTACCTCCTAGTGAAACGGTGTGAGATCTACACAGACCACAAAAGTCTGAAGTACATTTTCACCCAAAAGGAATTGAACATGAGGCAGCGGAGATGGTTGGAACTCATCAAAGACTATGACCTCAGTGTTCAGTATCACCCTGGGAAGGCTAACGTGGTGGCCGATGCCTTAAGCAGGAAGGCTTGCTCTTTGAATGCCGTTATTCAAGAAAGGCAGCCAGCCTTGTTTCAGGAGTTCGAACAATTCAGTTTGGAATTGGTCACCCCTGGATTTATGGATCATTTGGAAGTCAGATCGACCCTGATGGACGACGTCAAGAAGGCACAAGATGGACACGCAAGCATTGAAGGCATCAAGAGGAAGATGAAGCTGGGCAAGGCCCCAGGATTCTCCGAAGATGAGCACGGGATTGTTTGGTACAAAGGTCGCATCTGCGTACCAAACAACACCGAGCTGAAGACGCTGATTCTGCAAGAAGCCCACGACACTCCGTATTCCATCCACCCCGGAGGAACCAAGATGTACCAAGACTTGAAGGCACGATTCTGGTGGCACGGTATGAAGAGAGAGATTGCAACCTATGTTGCAAAGTGTGATGTGTGCCAAAGTGTCAAGGCTGAATATCAGCGACCTGCTGGATTGCTTCAACCACTCAAGGTTCCTGAGTGGAAGTGGGATAAAGTCGGAATGGACTTCATCACTGGATTACCAAGGTCGAATAAAGGCCATGACTCTATCTGGGTCATAGTCGACCATTTGACCAAGGTGGCCCATTTCATTCCTGTCAAGACTACCTACTCAGGCAACCAGCTGGCAACTCTCTACATCAACCGAATCGTAAGTCTTCACGGTGTTCCCAAGGAGATTGTGTCAGATCGAGGCACCCAGTTCACTTCAAGGTTCTGGAAGAGATTCCAAGAAGCCTTGGGAACCAAGTTGTCTTTCAGCACAGCTTTCCACCCACAGACCAGAGGTCAAACAGAGCGAGTCAATCAGATTCTCGAAGACATGCTCCGAGCCTGTGTCTTGGCATATGGAGCCAAGTGGGAAGACTGTCTCCCTTTTGCCGAGTTCTCCTATAACAACAGTTACCAGTCAAGCCTTCAGATGGCACCATTTGAGGTGTTGTACGGACGCAGATGCCGCACACCCCTCAATTGGTCGGAGACTGGAGAAGGACTAGTCTTTGGACCGGATAATCTCCGCGCAGCAGAAGAGCAAGTCCAACTAGTCAAAGAGCGACTAAAGGCAGCCAAGTCAAGGCAGAAGAGTTATGCTGACACTCGACGCCGAGACATGAGTTTCCATGTCGGGGACCATGTGTACCTGCGGGTAACTCCTCTGAAGGGAACCAAGCGTTTCCACGTCAAGGGGAAGCTCGCACCAAGGTTCATTGGACCCTTTGAGATCACTGCACGACGAGGAGAAGTGGCTTACCAGTTGGAAATACCACCTGAGCTATCCGATGTGCACAATGTATTCCATGTGTCACAACTCCGGAAATGTCTCCAAGTTCCAGACAAGCCCAATCTCTACAAGGATGTGGATCACCAAGCCATTGATCTGCAGCCTGATTTGACCTACCGCGAGAAGCCCATTCGTATTCTGGACGAAGCAGAACGACATACGCGAAGCCGTACCATCAAGTACTTCAAGGTCCAGTGGAGCAACCACACCGAAGAAGAAGCAACCTGGGAACGAGACGACTATCTTAGATCTGAGTTTCCCGATCTCTTTTAAGCCCTAGTTTAGGAATCTCGGGGACGAGATTCTTGTAAGGGGGGTAGGTCTGTCACACCCTGCATTTTGTAACATGTTATTTGTACCTTTGAAGCATGAAAATTTGGACCAGCAAATTTTTTTAGCATCATTTGGCTTTTATTTGGAATTGAGTTTTCTTCATGTGCTTTTTCTTGTGCTCATTAAAGTCAACTATGACCTCTTGTAGAATTCATCTCCATACCCAAAACTTCTGCCCAATGATCATGCCAAGTGTTATATAACAGTATAGTATTTTCCAACAAAATTAATTTGGCCAAAAAGTATTTTATAAATTTAGTTTTCCAAAAACCCCTGAATTGAGATTTGCACTGCAAGTACTTGATTTAAGGTGAGAAAATTATTTCAAAAGGTTTATTTGAGACCTAGTAGTCATAGGACTCCCAGAAACCACAAAGGTATAATTTTAAAAGTTACTTTCCTATTTTATTTAAAAGCTTTTTCTTAAGGCCAGAAATGGTCTTTAATAGGGGAAAATTATTTAACTGTTTCAAAAATATTTGCCAAAATTCAGAGAGACTCAGAGGACATATATTGTCCATATATAAGAGTTTCAACACTTGGTCATGTTCAAAATAATGGGCTAAACCCTCTAAAACCCTTTCTGGATATTTCAAGCTTTTGAAATATTTACAAAGGAAACTTTCTTCAAAAATTCCATGGAAATTCTATCATGTCATATATGACATATGTGATGATCTTGCCAAGTCCCATGCCTTGGGAAGCAAGAAAACATCCTCAAACCCCTTCATAACCATTCTGTCCATATTTGAAGTTTGAGCAACCTTACATTGCCAAACTTGTCCAACTGCTCTCAAATTTGGTGCACATGCTAGAACGGCCTAATAAGGCATCTAGACCAAATGGCACAAGATTTGGAATAGAGCAACTTGATCAGATCACCTCAAAACCCTTTCTGTTCAAATGCAAATTTGAACAAATTTACATTACCAACTTTTTATCTGGAGCTTCAAACTTTGTGGGCATGATCAGAACCCCAAATGATGATGCTACACCAAGTGGTGCATCAAGGGGAGATGATTAGCTTGACTCAATCAAGATGAAACTGTTTCTGTTGATTTCTAGGGTTCACCAAAGTTACATTGGTTAGTTTCTTCAAATGAGCCCAAATTTGGTGAAGCACCCTATTTTCTCATGTCTTTCAACCCTGTTAAGTGCCATGTCAAGTGGAGGTCATTTACTTGACCAAACACTGATCAAACACCTTCTGGCTTTTTACTAAAACCTCCAACTTGATCACTTTTACTTTTCTTCATGGCCTCAACTTTTTACCACCTGATCATTGAGTTACTAGCTACCTCCAGTAACTTCCCCAGCACCCTAGCTCCATGATTGAGGGGTAAGAACCCTGTTTTACCTTGCTGGACAGCAAGTTTTCACCAAGTCCCCAGCCTCCTCACTCTCTCTCAGCATCTCCAGGGCATCCAAGGCCTCAGGCCAATTCTTTACTTCCCCCCTGACCTTCTAGACACTCCTGGACACGCTGGTTTTGACCAAAACGGCAAGAGCGCGATGATGCCAGCAATACGCATGCTCTGGAGCGCGCAACAGTGCACCTCCGCACGGTGGCTCCGGCCAATCGCTGACCCCGACAGCATCGGGCCTCCCCTTCGCGCCAGTCGAGGCCTCTCGACGTCCGCAACCTCCCCGGCGCTGTCCCCCCTCCTCCTGCGCCCTCCAGTGGTCGTCGTCGCACGCGCGCTGGCCGCCCGCGATGGCCACTCTGTTGCTTCACACGCGCGCACACTCCAGACGCTCCCCCGCTCCTCTTCTCACTTCTACTGGACGTGGAGCTCGTCCAGGAACACCATGGACTCATCCCCTTGGCCTCCCGTGCGCTGTAGCCTCGAGCCGGAGCTCGCCGGCGCACTGGACCTCGGGCCTCCGTCGACCTCCTATAAATAGCCCCTCCCGAGCCTCTCCAGCAGCGCCACCAGCCTCACTCCACTCCACTGAGCCCCCCAGCACCTTTAGTTCGACCCCAAGAGGTCGCAGTACACGGGATCGACCGGAGCGCCGCCGCGTCGGGCCGCCGGTGATCTCGCGGTACGGGCCTTCCCTGCCCCTCCTTTCACCTGATTCGGAACCCCCTCGCCTCACTGACCCTTTCCCCCTTGTTTCCCCCTCCGTTTGCAGTCGGAAACAGCCACAACAACCACCTCCCGACGAGCCTCCGCCGTCCCACCTCGCCGCCGGCGAACCGGACCTCCCCGGCGTGCCGCACCACCACCCCTGCATCCGCGACACGACGCTGAGTCCATCCCTGGCCTCCGTTGCCGTCGCCGTGGCCGGAAACCTCGCCGGTGAGCTCGCCGTCGCCGTGGCCGGAAGGTTGGAGATGACAGGCGGGCCCCGCCTGTCATCCCCACACCTCTCTCCCCCTCCTCTCTGCAACTGACCCACGGGCCCCGCCCGTCAGGTTCAAAAACCTGACGTGCGTGCGCAGGCTCCCGTGCGGCTGGGCTGGACCGCCAGGGCCGTGCACTGTGGCCTTCTCTGGCCCAGTGCACAGGTCACATTTTTCTTTCTCTTTTCTGTAAATGTTTTAAACATTTCTACAGAAAAGAATAATGGTCCAAATTAAATAATTCCAACTCCTAAAATCTTGTAATATTCGAACCTATTTAATGGTACCACTTTCACTCAAATCCATGAAACTTTTCTGTTCTGTTCAAATTTAAATTCAAATTTGGGCAGTAAAACTCCTGTTCTAAAATCAATATATTCCATTCTGTTACTCCAAAACTCCAACTAAGATTTTTTCCCCATCTTAGAAATCCCTCTAGTATTTTACAAAAATGAGTTGACATTTTTTTGAGCACTTTGATTTTTCTGTTTTGTTTGTATTCTTATTTTCCCGTGGTTATTATGCGACGTATAGATCCCGTATTTGACGAAGTTGCTGTGGAAGGAGAAGGAGAAGGATTTGAAGACTTTGAAGACCAAGCCAATCCAGGCAAGCAGCCCTTTGACCATGATACACTTGTTCTCGGAACCCATTTGTTTCCGATGCATGATGATAGGGTTACGATGGTAACCTAGATGAACCACCACATGATGCATGCTTTATTGATGATCTCCCTATGTGCTAGATGACATGCAAATAGTTGGTCATGATGCTTATATGATGCATGTGTGATTTGAACCTTGTAGTTGAATTCATTTGCATGAACCCATCGGGTGCCCCTAATGCCCGAGGGTGATGATGTGTTAGGTCATCACTTGAGGAAGAAGTGATGTGCCGGTGAATCTTGTGCATGGTGAAACGATGGATTAGATTTATGTGTGACTACCGTCCCAACCAAACATGTGCAACCACACTACCCCTTATGGGACAGGGCTTTATTAATTACTTAGGTCGATACTAGCATGGTGCCCGCATTACTAGTGACGGGAAGACTTGAGGTCTTTCCCGGGACGGGGTCGTGCTTGGATAGACGACCATGACTGTTTTCACAGGGCACCGGACACACCGTTGGTCCCTTCGGGTACACGTGACATTGAAATTAGGGCAAGTCCCGTGATCTATTGTTTGCACCCGAGGGCCGTGTACCAACGAGTGGACTCTATGTTAGTGTCGTCTAAGGAAAGATAATGACCGGGTGCTTACCCCGGGTACTTGAGGTACCGCGGGTCATGGATGACACGGAAGTTCCCCGGATCTTGTGGGTAAAGTGCGCAACCTCTGCACAGTGTAAAACTATTCAAATAGCCGTGTCCACGGTCATGGACAGTTGGGTGGTGCTACTTAAACTATGTCCAGAATTTTACTTCATCGGTGTTGGAATTCGTGTGATGAGTCAAGGTGGTGACTTGACTCGATGAGTTGAATCTTAATCATGTTGATATCGGTAACCTGTCTTCGAGGTTACGCGAGGTTATTGATGCATAAGCATGATAGTAGAATATTTATTCTAGCCTTTGCTAGATTGTTCATTATTGTTCTATTGCATTGTTACCTTGAACCACATCATGGGTTGCTTGCGAGTACATTCAAAGTACTCATTGGCTTGCCACTAGTTATTTAATTGGCCAGGCATGGAAGAACAGGATTATGAGGAAGAGTTCTTTGGAGACGAACATGCGAACTAGGACGCTATCCCAGTCAGAATGCCTGTAGGGTTAAGGCAGATGGCATGGGTTCTACCCGTTATCGAAGACTTCCGCTACTTGAGTTATTTGCTATTCAGCCCGTGAGGCTCTATCTATGTAAGACTTGGCCTTAATGGCCATAATTCGTGTAAGACTATTTGTATGGATGTAAGACTCTTGTTATTTCAGCTTCTGTGTGTTCAGTGAGCATTGATCTCTGGGATCACTGTACACGTGCATTCGGTGATCTCGACTTCTAAGTCGGGGTCCCCACACTCCCTCCGACCGGATCCGGGCCCGGCGCCCCCGGATCTGCCTCGCCCCGCCGCCCTCGAGCTCTCCTCGTCGGAGAGCGGCGAGTAGCGCCGCCGCCTGGAAGCTCCATCGCCGCCGCACCTCGGCCTTGCTCTCGGTCGAGCGGGCGACCGGATCCCGCCGTGCAAGGCCGCTCGCCCCGTCCGCATGGGCCGGCCCATTCCCCTGCTAGTCGAGCCGGCCCGACGCTCCGCCCTCGCGTGGCCCTCCAGATTCGGCCCGAGCCGCCGGCCCGTCCCCTCTGGCCCAGTTCCTCCTCTGCCTCCTCTCGTCCTGGGCCAAAGCCCATGTGGTGAGCCTCTATCTCCCGCCCCGGGCGTCTCTTACTTATATTGCGCTCACCCTTGCATGTGTTTTTTACTAAGTCCCAGGAAAAATGTTGTCTGATGCATACTTTGTGATGCTGTAATTATTTGTGTGCTTATCCAAATTGAGTGAATGATATGTCAAAATGATCGTGGTGATATGCTCTACACTTTGTTCCATTGTGCCATGCTTGTTTGACTTCATCTAGATGCTCTAATCTCTGTTGCAAGAGTGCTACTTGTTATAAACTACTGATACTTGTTATTTTGTTGCCATGTTTGAGATATGATAACTTGGTGCATGTTTATCCAAATGATGCATATGATATGTCAAAATGTTCATTGTGAAGTGTACTACATGATGCTTGCTGTAGCATGCTTGTTTGAGTCCATATTGCCATGTTAATCTCTGTTGCAAAAGTGCATTTTGCTGTTATGTGTTGAAACTTGTTATGAGATGCTGATTTCACCTGCTCGTTGCTATTGATGTGTTTGTCCTCATGCCACATGTCTAGATGTTTTAGAAGCACAATAATATGGTCTTTGATGTGGTGAAATCATCTTTCCATGATATGCCTTGAGGTGACTTAAACATGATTGTAAACATGCCATGCCAACTTAACTGTTTTATACTTAGTGAAAATTCTGCCAAGTCTGGAATCTGTTATAACCTGATGCTATATTTGCTTGATGCCCTACTCAAATCCATGCTTGTTTTGGAGTGTCCGATGATCATGCCTTGTTGTCCATGTTATTGTCTATCCATTCATGCTCTTACTTGCTCATATGACCTGCTGTAGCTTATTTATTTCTTGCTCTCAATTTGCTATAAAATGTTACTGTCAGGTTTTTAACGACATGATCAAAATGTTGTAACTTGTTGCTATTGATCCATGCCTCCTATGGAGTTTCTCCAATGGAGTTGTTTGCTGTAGGATATGTCTACTACATGTCCATGCTCTTTATATACCTAGTGGAGTGGATATGGATGTTTTTTTGTGCCTCTGAAGGCAGCATCGTGATGATGTTTTTGCCTTCCCAGATTTTGGCCAAGTCTGGAATATTTTATTGCAACTTTCGATGCTTGTTTAAATGTGTTCCAGCAAGCTTTTGGGTGTGTTTTAAGTTCATACTTGTTAAGTAACATGTCTACTTCACATCCATGCCTCTTGTTAACATGTTTGGGTGATTTAGCTTATATTTACATTGCTCTGAAGTTGCTATGTGGCTGTTAACTTCAGCTTGTTGTTATATTTTGTTTCATGTGTATCTTTTAGCCCTTTGCTCCGTTTTGAGTGTGCCCTATATGAAACTTGTGTGATTTTGCATGTAGAATCATAATATCATATTGTTTTCATGTTTTGAGTGTGTTTCCTTGTTGTTTGGGGTGCATCTTGCACCGTTGCCTTGCTTGTCTTGTTTTGCTCATATCTTCTAGGCCGTAGCTCCGAATTAAACAAACTTTATATGAAACTTGACTAGATTTTTGTGTAGATCATCATGGTGCATGTTAACTTGCTGTTTAACAACTTTAACTTAAGGTTTGTTCAGATCTGGACTAATTTCAAACTATGCATATGAGGACTTACCGAATTTGTTATATGTAGTTTCCGGCCTCATTTAAACTTGTTGACTTGCGTTGTTTTTGACTGCTTACTGCCTTTCCATGTTTTGCATCATATATAGACTTATCTTGCATCCTACTTGGTTGAGCATATTGTCATGTTCTTGTGTTGTTTTTCTGTGCTTCCTACCTTGCCATGTTTTGCTTCCTATATAGACTTGTCTTGCATCATACTTGGTTGATCATATTGTCATGTTCTTGTGTTGTGGGTTTACCGTATTGCTTGCTTCTTCCCGTTAGTGCTTGTTCCGTTGCGATCGTGAGGATTCATTCGTCTACCCGTGGTTCGTCTTCAAGTCTTCTTCGCCATCTTCTTCATGGGACCGTTCTTCTTCCTTGCGGGATCTCAGGCAAGATGACCATCACCTTGGATACCTATACTATCATTGCCATGCTTAGTGTCTCGATGCTATCGTTATATGTCGCGCTACCCATCATTATTTTCAGCCTCTCCTCGTTGCCATGAAACCTCTAACCTTTGAAACCTTCCTAGCAAAACCATTGTTTGGCTATGTTACCCGCTTGCTCAGCCCCTCTTATAGCGTTGTTAGTTGCATGTGAAGATGAAGATCGTTCCTTGTTGGAACTTGTTTTTGGAATATCACAATATCTATTATTATTATTAGCACACCTATATAATGGGCATGGGTGGAAGGCTTGGCCTTTTGCTCGGTGTTTTGTTCCACTCATGCCACCTTAGGTGCCGATAAACCGGCATTATGTTCCTTGATTTTGCGTTCCTTACACGGTTGGGTATATGGGGACCCCTTGACACTTCGTCTTTGAATAAAACTCCTCCAGCAAGGCCCAACATTGGTTTTAATTTGCCTCATTAACAACCTAATTATTTAATTAAAATTGCATAGGGGGGACGCTCCCTCGAGATTCTTTTCTACATAGCAGGGGGGCAGTGCTGATGGTGTTGGTCCCAAACTAGAGCCACTTGCGGCGCCACCCAGTTATCTGGGGTCTTCCGTTGCTGTACGTAGTGCTCATCCAGACGTGGCCTGAGACGAGATACGCGCGGCTACTATCAGGGTGTCGGCATGCCGGGAGGTCTTGCTGGACTTGTTTTACCATTGTCGAAATGTCTTGTGCACCGGGATGCCGAGCCTGATCGGATTTCCCTAAGATAAGGGGTAATAATTATTATTACTTCAGCTAATCGTGAGAGCTAGTGATGGGCTAAGTTGGGACACCCCTGCAGGGTTATGATCTTTCGAAAGCCGTGCCCGCGGTTATGTGGCAGATTGGAATTTGTTAATGTCCGGTTGTAGAAAACTTGACAGAGGATTCGAAGTAAAACACACAACTGTGTGAGTAACCGTGACTGTCTCTTTTCACTTTGAGAAGAGAACATGGTAGGGTTATGTATGACTCGTAGGTAGATCAGGATCTTTAGCGATCACTACTAGTTTGCGACCGCTTGCATAGATGCTCATCTTATTCTTGTACTCGTAAGTTAGCCACCATACTTTTTGCTTAGCCGCTGCTGCAACCTCACCACTTTACCTCTTCCTACCTATTAAGCTTTGATAGTCTTGTTACCCATGGTTATGGGATTGCTGAGTCCTCGTGGCTCACAGATACTACAACAACAGTTGCAGGTGCAGGTTTCCGATGTCTTGACGTGAGAGCGATGTTCTTTATGTTGGAGTTCTTTCTTCTTCTTCTTCTTCAGTCTTGGGTTAGGTTCCTGGTCGGCAGCCTGGGATAGCAGATGGATGTCTTTGTGCTTTTCTTGTTGTATCCGTAGTCGGATACCTTGTATTGATGTTGTTGTATTCATGTGACTTGTATGTATTGTTGTATCCCCCATGTATGTATGTAATGGTATGATGTAATGATATCCATCTTGCTAAGCGCCCGAAATGCGGTTGTGCCCCAATCACGTAAGTGTCACGTGATCGGGATAGAATCGCATCTTGGGTCCGACAAGTTATTAGGCAAATGGTAAAACCAATGTTGGGCCTTGCTGGAGGAGTTTTATTCAAAGCGAACTGTCAAGGGGGTCCCATAACCCCCAACCGTGTTAGGAACGCAAACTCAAGGAACATAACACTGGATTATCGGTTCTTAAGGCGGCATGAGTGGAAGAAAACACCGAGCAAAAGGCCAAGCCTTCCACCCATTGCCAAGTATATAGGTGCATTAATTATAGTAACAGATATTGTGATGTTCCACCATCCAAGTTCCGACATGGAGCAATCTTCATCTTCACATGCATCTAACAACGCTATAAGAGGGGCTGAGCGAGCGATGACATTGCCAAACAACAGTTTGCTGGGATGGTGTCAAAGGTTAGAGGTTCCATGGCAACAATGAGAGGTTGACAACAATAGATAGGCAGCGCGACTTATAGCGATAGCATCGAGACAACTAGCATAGCATTGATAGTAATGAGATCCAAGCTGACGGTCATCTTGCCTGAGATCCCGCAAGGAAGGAGAATGTCGGTGGAAACGACACCTATGGGGTCATTGGCACCCCTTCTACGGTTGGCGGCCGCGAGGTTGTGCAAAGAGCGGGTCTAAGAGTCAGTACAAGGATCATTTACCTAGGTTCAGGCCGCGAGAATGTGTAATACCCTAGTCCTGCTTTGGTGTGTATTTGAGTGTTCTTGAGTTCTTGAACTAGCTACGGTGCATGTCTAGCTCAAAAGATCCGAATCCTTCTCCAGTATGCCTCGGGCCTCCTTTTATAGTCCAAAGGGGCTGCCATAGTGGCACATAGGAGGTGGAAAGGTGTACAGTGCACATGCTTATCTCATGCCATTGCGGGACAAGATGCATTAAATGCGCTACTTAGGTGTCCACTTGCTTTATCGGGGACGGAAACGAGGCCCGTCCCGTCCGTGGCCGCTCCGTCTGGTTGTGACGCATGTCCGGGGCAGCAGGGCAGGCAGCTGAGATGGCGTGGTGGTAGGGTCTTCACAAAGATGTGCATGGCACCATGCAGGTGCTTGACTAGCTGGACCAGGAACCACGTATCGCCACGTGGGAACCTGCCTGGGCTAGTGAGTCGGCCGCCGAGCTGGGGCGACGATGAGGCGGCAAAGGCTTGCCGCGGTCCTGCTCCTGTTCTCGGCAAGGGTCTTGCCGGTGCCTCCATGAGCGTTCTCGGCAAGAGGCTTGCGGGGGCCTCGGGGTGTCTTCGGCGAGGAGCCTTGTCCGGGCCTCGTGGGCATCCTCGGCAAGGAGCCTTGTGATTGCCTTGTCTTCCGGTTCTCATCTTGGGAGTCATAGACCCTTGTCTTTACAAAGATCCACATGCCATCACGTGGGCGCTTCCTGAGCCTTGTATCCAATGTTGTTGATGATGTTGGAGCTCCTAGGCTCAAGGGTGGCTGAGACGGAGGCATTTGGGTGAGTTGCCCCGGCAAGGGTTCTTGCCGGGGCGTGCAAGCCGCCCTGGCAAGAGTCCTCGTCGGGGGAGAGCATGTCTTCTTGCTTGGCCTTCTTATGCCACCGTCTTGGCATTGCTCTGGTAACTTTGTGTCTCTGGCTTCCCTCCTCTACTTTGTTATGTGTGGTCGCAGGCGTGGCTCTGACTGCCCGTGCACAAGTAAGGGGTATAAAGGAGCGCCCCTACTTTTGTACACCGACAGGAGCCCCCGGGCCTGGGTCATACATAAGCGCGGCGCGTTGTTGGGCTAGGCCCAGAACAGTGGGCGGGCAGTGGGGTTGGATCCTTTTTACCGCAGTAACTCCTCTGATGGTTGCGCTTCCCCATGATCTGCGCTAACGTGGGGGTCGTGCGTGGGATGACCGCAGCATGCTTGCGTCATCTCGCGGTTCCCAACAGTAAAGAGACGGTTCGTGTTCTCCTCATAAAAAATAGAGGAAGCTGCGGGGCGCGGCTCATTCACTAGGCAGACTCGGGTCGCCCCATGATCACGGGGTGCGAAAACAGTCGTACCACGTGCCACCTGAACCCCGATATGTTCGCCACGTGCCCCTCGTGCATCGGGTGGGTAGGCGGCGGATGCAGAGGGTGTGGGCTTTAACGCCGGGGCGGGGGGCGGGCGCCGCTGATTGGAGCAGTGGGTCGGTCTTGTTTTCTTGTGCCTTCGATGTTTGGACGGGTTGATTCGGGTGGTCGCCCTTCTATAAAGAGGGGGGAGAGGGACGGTGCCTCTCACCCCTCCACTCATCCTCTTCCAGTTCAATTCCTTTCCTCCACAAGATATGGCGAGAGGGCGTGGACGTGGTCGTGCCTCTGCGGAGGCGACCAGGTCGTCCTCCCTTCAGAGGGCGGTGGCGGTCAAAGAAGAGGCGGATGCCCAGGACGAGGGTCATGCTGGAGGTAGAGGCGCCGGCCGGGGTCGTGGTCGGCGAGGCGGTCGAGGCAAAGGCAGACGAGGTCGGGGGACACCCACGCCGTCATCATCTCCGTCTCCATCTCCTCCGTCGTCTCCTCCTTCCTCCCCACACGGCCATGTCAAGGACACGGTGCTGGAGTTCATCTTGCAACTGCGCGAGCCACCACGCAGTCGCCTCCGTCTTCCTGAAGCGTTCTCGAGGGTGTTGGAGGTCGACCAGCCATGGAGGTTGAGGCTTCACATGGAGGGGTGTTGCCATGGCGCCATGTGGGTGAACACCAAATTCCCCGCTCTTCATGTAATGCTCCTCCGTCGGGGGTGGAAGACCTTCGCGCGTGCCCACTGCTTGATGAAGGGGCACGTCCTCTCCTTCAGGTTAGAGGAGAGCAATCTGCTCTCCGTCAAGGTCTTCGGGCGTTCGGGACACATGCTAGGGTGCTGTGCGGAGAGCTCGACCGACGACGAAAACTCCTTCCCAAGCGAGAGCGATGAGGAGGACAGCGACAGCGACGACGAGGGCAGCGGGCGGGAGGATGACGGGTCCGACTAGGCGGCACATACGCCATCCCTGGGTGATGCCGGCATCACCATGATCTGTATCGCTAGCCCCTCGAACTTCTTAGGGTCGCCTCCTTGGGCCTGGCGTTGGGAGGCCGGAGAAGATGAAGAAGGTGGGCGACGGTTGTCATGTCAGAGTACGCGGGCATCAACTTGCGCATTGCCGGCCCGCTGCCCCATCTTTCGGCTCTTCTCCTGGCGCCATCATCGCCAGCCTTCTTCGGGACGGCCACCAGGATGTTCTCTTGGTGATTTCTGCTGCTCGCGCTTCGCCTAGGCGCTCCATTTCCCCTTTGCCATCTTGTTCCATTTCCTGAGGAGAGGGACAAGAAAGGGATTACGGGCATCTTATCTCTTTTTAGTTTTTAAGCCTACGGGCCTTTGTAAGATTTAGATCTTGTAACCCCCTCGCTCATGTATCCATTCCGTACGAATTGTACTTGTTTACAACGTATTAATGAAGAGAAGGGTGTTTGCCAGGTTTCTTTGTGCGCGGGCAGGAGCCACACCAAGGAATAAATCCTTGTTATCTTAAGATAAACATCGTGCCCCGGCAACAGGCCTTGCGGTCCCCCCCCCCGCTCCATAGCTTGACCATATTCACGCCCTTGGCTGAAGTAGGAGCAGGGTAGGATTAGTCCCTTCGTCTGCTCCCTTCCCATCACACTACTACCGAGTTCCAGTCCAAAACAAAGTTTGTTGGACACAGGGAAAAAGGGAGCATGATGGCATAAGAGTGGACGAAGCCTCGTACGTTAAAGTTTCATACGGAAGTAAGGAGTGGGGGATGAACGACTTATCTGGTCTTGTAGCTCCCGGAAACCTTGTCTTGCCGTGACCTCACCCTTGGTCGTGTAGCTCCCGGAAACCTTAGTTTTACCGGGGTCGGAGTGTCGGCTCGTTCTCTTTCTTCCAAACAGCTCAGCAGAAATGTCTACGCATCCTGCGAACAAGAGGACGGGAAGGAAACAGAGAGACGCAAACTCAACCTCTATGCTAGGGGTTAGCCGCCGTCAAGCACTATCAACCCCAACAGAGAAAGAGACTCAACCTAGAATGCATGCTAAAACTTAGGGCGCCAGGACTTCATTTATTTATGCTCAGGGTCTGCGCCTGGCTTTGTACGAAGGGTTACATGCCTTGCCGACAAGGCTTGTACAAAAGGGTGGCTTGCAGTGAAGCCCGGCAGCCGCGCCTTACGGGTAAAACTTGCGAAGATGTTCGATGTTCCAGGAGTTACTCACTGGAATATCATCTTCGGTCTCCAGGCAGACTGCGCCAGGCCTGGTGACTCATATTACCTGATAAGGCCTTCCCACTTCGGCATCAACTTGTTGGAATTCTTGGTCGACTGAACGTGCCGAAGAACAAGCTCGCCTTCCTCAAAGCTTCGGGCATGAACCTTGCGGCTATGATAGCGGCGCAAGGCTTGCTAGTAGCGCGCTGCTCGCACAGCCGCCCGAAGATGATCTTCCTCGAGGAGCGTTGCATAATATTAGCACAGCTGCTCTTGCTCAAGCTCATCATAAGAGAGCACTCGGGGTGACCCATATGAGAGTTCCTTGGGGAGAACTGCTTCCC
Organism: Secale cereale; assembly: GCA_902687465.1. Classification (NCBI taxonomy): domain Eukaryota; kingdom Viridiplantae; phylum Streptophyta; class Magnoliopsida; order Poales; family Poaceae; genus Secale; species Secale cereale. The sequence goes on from LR738709.1 coordinate 165,651,413, forward strand.
CCCGTAAACGGGGGAGAAAGGTGTCTGGCCGGTGGCTCGATTTGGTGTCGTTCTGATTGACCAAATAACTACCGACAATTCATCAATCCAAGCCTTTCACAATTGTGCAGTCTGTCGAAAGTTCTTGTCCGAAGGCCTCGCAGTACTTCAGCATTTTCCCTCTCCGCTTGGCCGTTGCTTCGAGGATGCACAACAGAAGCAAAGCAGACTTTGCTGCTGAGATCTTGAATACACTGCATGAAGGAGTGGCTTGTGAAATGTGTGTCGTTGTCGGTGATGACTCTATTTGGTATCCCAATTCGGAAGACTAGGCCCTTGAAGAACTTGACGGCTGATTGCGCTATCACCTTTCTCACTACTTCCACCTCTGGCCACTTTGTGAACTTGTTGATTGCAACGTACAAGTACTCAAAGCCCCCAACAGCACGGGGAAAAGGACCCAGTATGTCGAGCCCCTAGACCGAGAATTGCCAGGAAAGAGGGATTGTTTGGAGTGCTTGAGTTGGTTGATGAAGCTTCTTTGAATGGAACTGACATGCTTCACACTTGGTTACTAGTGCCGTTGCATCCTGGAGGGTAGTGGGCCAGAAGAAACCTTGCCGGAATGCCTTGTCGGCAAGGGCCCTTGACCCTATGTGGGAGCCACATATGCCTCTGTGTATCTCTGCCAACAGCTCCAGTCCTTCCTCCCGGGGAATGCACTTCAATTTCACACCGTTCGGCCTTTTTCTGTACAGAACGTCATCGACCAACTGGTACATGGCGGACCGATGGGCTACTTTCTCCACTTCTTCCTGCTCCTCAGGAAGCTCCCAGGTTTGGAGGAATTGGACGGTATGTTGTGCTTATGCCGGAGCCTGGGCCTCGACGACGAGGACCAAAGGCATCTCCTCTGCCATGGGAGCGATTGTCTCCATGGTCAGGGCTTGACGCCCTGCCGGAGTCTTTTGCCCTATGGCAGGCTCAGCGTCCCTGGCAACATCTTTGCCGGCGACCCCTGGGGGCTCGGCAGGAAAGTACTTGCCGGGGCCTGATTTCCTTCGCTTGTTCTGCTTGGTCGATGGTTCAATGGATGGCTGAGTTAATCGAAGCACAAAAGTACCTGGTTCCACATGCAGTTTGAGGGCGTCGCGCTTTGACAAGTAGTCGGTGATGTCGTTCTCCGCTCGGGGAACATGCTCTGCTTGTATACCGTCAAAACGCTCCTCCAGCTTCCTCACTTCATCCACGTAGGCCTCTATCAAGGGGCTCTGGTAATCTTTGTTAACTTGCTTGACGACAAGCTGCGAATCACCTCTGACGATGAGCTTCTTGATTCCAAGATCTGCCGCGATCCTGTGACCAGCAAGCAGTCCCTCGTACTCGGAAGTGTTGTTCATCGACATCTCCCTGGGGAAGTGCATCTGGACCATATACTTGAGGTGCTCTCTAGTGTGTGCAACGAGCAGCACACCAGCACCGGTGCCTTACAGTGAGAAAGCCCCGTCAAAGTACATAATCCAGTTGCGACTCGTATCCTTGCCGGGGAGAGTAGTCTCCTGGATCTCTTCATCGGGCGTTGAGGTCCATTCAGCAACGAACTCCGCCAATACCCTACTCTGAATCGTCGAAGTGCTTTAAAACTTCAAACCAAAGCTCGACAGCTCCACGGCCCATTCCACAATCCTCCCCATCGCATCTGGGTTATGCAATACCCGCTGCAACGGGAAGCGGGTGACGACGGTAATATCGTATGCTTGGAAGTAATGACGCAGCTGCCTCGAGGTCGTAAGGAGGCCGAAGAACAATTTCTGCACACCGGAGTACCTCGACCTAGCCCCCTGCAAGAGGGAGCTGACAAGGTAAACCGGGTGCTGCATCATGTTCTTCTTCTGCACTACTTCTTTCGATTGCCTCGCTTCGGCCCCAGTGGAATCAGGTTCTGTCGTTGCTATCGCTTTTGTATTGACCTTCCTCTGGGCTACTAGCGTAGCACTGTCCACTTGATTCATTGCCGCTAGATACAGCAGCAACTGCTCTTATGGTTTGGGCGCGATCAGTATCGGCGTAGAGGAGAGGTATTTCTTCAAATCTTGCAGTGCTGCTTTAGCTTCTGGGGTCCACTCCATTGGGCCCGCCTTTTTCAAGATCTAGAAAAAGGGAAGGGCATGCTCGGCAGATTTGGAGATGAACCTGCTCATGGCGGCAATGCAGCCAGGAAGCCAACGCACATCCTTGATCCGCCTGGGTGCTTCAATCTGCTCGATGGCCTAGATCTTGTCTGGATTCGCCTCAATCCCACGCCATGACGTGAAGAAACCGAGAAGCTTGCCTGACGGGACGCCGAAGACACACTTCTCAGGGTTCAGCTTATGGTTGATCTTGCGCAAATTCACGAACGTCTCCTCCAAATCTTGTACGAGCATTGCTTTGTCCTTGGTTTTGACCACTATATCATCCATATAGGCTTCCATATTTCTATGTATTTGAGGCTCAAAACCAATTTGGATTGCTCTTGCGAATGTTGAGCCAGCAACTCTTCAACCCGAAAGGCATCCGTATGAAACAATACATACCACATGGGGTGATGAATGTTGTCTTCTCTTCATCTTCTCTTGTCATGAAGATTTGATGGTAGCCTGAGTAAGCGTCGAGGAATGATAACAAGTCACATCCGGCCGTGGAATCTACAATCTGGTCAATGCACGGCAATGGGAAAGGGTCCTTTGGACAAGCCTTATTGATGTATGTGTAATCAATACACAGTCTCCACTTCCCATTTGCCTTGCGCACCACCACCGGATTGGCCAGCCACATTGGATGGAGTACTCCTCTCACTAAGCCTGCCGCCTCTAACTTCATGGTTTCCTCTCTGATAAACTCTTGCCGCTCCAGAGCTTGCTTCCTGACCTTCTGCTTGATGGGTCGCGCATAAGGGCAGACATCAAGATGGCGCTCGATCACCTCCCTGGGAACGTCAGGGATGTCAGATGCTTGCCACGCAAACACGTCGACATTCGCCCGTAGGAAGGTGACGAGCGTGTCTTCCTATTTGCTGTCGAGGGCGGATCTTATGGTGAAAGCCCCTCCCGTGCCATCCTCCTTTACGGACACCTTCTTGGTTTCTGGTGGTGCAGCTATGGATTTCTTTCTCTTGCCAGTGGAGCTCTCTGGCACGTTCTCGACAGGAGCACGGCACTCCGAAGAGGAGCGCTTGCTGGAGTGGGTGTGAGAGGTCCTACCGGTCCTCTTCCCTCCCAGGGCTTCAGCGGCAGGAGCAAGTGCTTTGGCGGCAGTTGCTGCAACTGCCTCCCGGTAAAGTTGATCGGCGCAGATCAGCGCATCCTTCTTGTCGGAGGGGATGGTGATGATGGACATCAGCCCAGGCATCTTCAGTGTGTTGTAGGTGTAATGCGATGCTGACATGAACTTATCCAACGTTGGGCAGCCGAGGGTCCCGTTGTAAGGCAAGGCGATCTCAGGAACATCAAAAACAACTCTCTCCGTCCTGTAGTTCAGTTCGCCTCCGAATGTCATGGGCAGTGCGACTTTACCCTTCGGCTGACTCCTTCATGGGTTGACCCCTTGAAACGTGCCTGTCTCCTCGAGGTCTCCATCAGGGATTTGTAGCCTTTTGATCACGACGGGCGAGATCAAGTTTAGACCGGCCCAGCCATCAACCAGCATTTTCCTCACCTTGAGGTTGTGTATTGTTGGTGAAACCAACAATGGCAAACACCCGACTGCGGTTGTGCGATTAGGGTGGTCCTCGGTGTCAAAGATGATAGGAGTGATGGACCACTTCAGCGGCTTCTGGGCATCGAACGATGGTTCCACTGATGTGATCTCACGCGCCCACTGCTTGAGTTGGCGGTGAGAGGTGTGTAGGGAGGAACCACCGTCGACGCACATGGCCTCCTTAGCTTTGTGGAACCCTTGCTCGCCGGACTCGTCGTCCTCATCACGATCATCATCTTCTCACTTCTTGTCACGGCCCCGGGCGGGCCTTTCTTGTTGGTTATCCTTGCCGCCGCGGCCAGGCTGCCCGCCACGTTTCTTGCCAGATCCCTCAGCACCATCCTGGCCCTTTTCCTTGTCCCGCCTTTCATATTCGGCTTTTTGCTTCTCTGCGAGCTGCTCGACTTGTCGGCAGTTCTGGAGGTCATGGCCTTTGGTGCGGTGGATCTTGCAGTATTGCTTCTCGGAGCTTCCTGGCTTGTCGGTAGCCGCCAAGGCCCCGCAGGCAACATACCCGGCGATTTCCTTGTCGTGGTCATCTGCCTTGGTTTTCTTGGCAGCACCGGTGTCGTCGGATCCCTCGACATCAAGCACGGCCTTACCCTTGCGTTTCATGTTGCGGCGTCGGCCCTTTTTCGCCGGGGTGATGGCGTCTTCGTCTGAGGAATCGGTTTCCACACCGGTGTCTTCGCCGGGGTACTTACTTCCCTCTTCAGCCCGAGTGCATCTGTTGGTCAGAACGTAGAGTTCGGCCACATCATTGACTTTATTCATCGCCAGCTCCTCACGCATCTTGCGGTTGCGCACATTCTGATGGAATGCGCTGATGATGGCGGCGGGATGAACGTCTGGGATGTTGTATTGCACTTGGCTGAACCTCTGTATGTACTTGCGCAGGCTTTCACCTTCTTTCTGGGCGATGACATGCAAATCGCTTGCTTGGCCATGAGCCTGGTGGCCCCCCATAAAGGCCACAACAAACTCATGGAACAAATCCGACCAGGAAGAAATAGAATATGCTGGCAAGTGCATCAACCACGACATGACGTTGGGTTTAAGTGCCAAAGGGAAGTAATTGGTAAGCACCTTGTCATCACGTGCATCGGTAGCCTGCATCACGATGGTGTAGATGCTGAGGAACTCTAACGGGTGAGTCTTGCCATTGTACTTCTCGCCGACATCAGGCTTGAAGGTGCAGTGGGTTGGCCATTGGAAATGCCGCAGCTCGCGGGTAAAAGCTGGACAGCCTACCTCGTAAGCTAAGCCTCCCGAGCCTCCCGGTGCCAGGTGGTCCGTAGCAGGCCCCGCCTGCCTATCTGACTGGTGGCGTGCCTCACGCTGACGCTCGATGGTAGTTCGAGCGTCTTCATGGGCACGCTCCCGAAGAACTTGGCGCTGATCGGGGTGGGTCCGTGGGTCAAACGATGCTACGGATATGTTATCACAGGCGTCGTCCTGACGGACCGGTCCTCGTGGTAGCTGGCGAGGAGGAGGAGAATACACTGTGGCTGCGGCGCCTCTGATCCTTCCACCACTGGCGTGCGGTGGCTCGACAGAGTGTCGGCCTGAGGGCCCCACTTGCCGTGGCTCGTCTTTGTTGGCGACGGCGACGAGGCTCCGGATGGTAGCTCTCCACTCGTCGAGCTTCTCCGCAGCAGGAGGGAAGTCGAGGAGCAACTGCGCACGCTGAGGCCTCCACCGACGTGGGTGGCGGTGAAAGATGTGTGGACCGTGACGCGCTCCGACTTCTAACCATGTTATAAGGAGCTCTATCGCGGTCCTGTAGTTGTACGTTGTTTTCGCCAGTGCCTCGGCGATCATGTTGATTCTCTACATCCTACGACTGATGCGCAGGGCTCTTCCCGCGGCGGCGCCCGGGGTCCTCGGCGTGGCGACGTTGCTCATCGCGCATGATCTAGGAGGAGCGCGTCGTGGGTGCCGCCGTTGGTTTCTTGGAAGTCGCCGCGTCGCCCGTACGCGGTACGACGCCGCTCTTGGAGGGCCCCGCGCCGCCTGCAGGGGTCCCGGCTCCGCCCTTATAATTGGTGGTGTGTGGCTCGTCGTCTCATGCACGAATGACACCGCTTGCCAGGCTTCGGCTGCTGGAACGACGCGGGTGTTCGCGGGTTGCGCCTCAGCTTCTAGCCGCGACCACCTCGCCGCCAGCCCGCGCCGACGCGGGCCGTTCGGCTCCAAACGAACCGATCGCCGTGATCGTCTTCTTCTTGGGAGCCATGTCGATAACGAACTGCTAAACTAACTGCTAGACCTGATTTTCTCAACTGCTCGCCCCCTACCTGGCGCGCCAAAGATGTCGGTGGAAACGACACCTATGGGATCACTGGAATCCCTTCTACGGTTGGCGGGCGCGAGGTTGTGCAAAGAGCGGGCCTAAGAGTCAGTACAAGGATCATTTACCCAGGTTCGGGCCGCAAGAATGCGTAATACCCTAGTCCTGCTTTGGTGTGTATTTGAGTGTTCTTGGTTCTTGAACTAGCTACGGTGCATGTCTAGCTCAAAAGATCCGAATCCTTCTCCAGTATGCCTCGGGCCTCCTTTTATAGTCCAAAGGGGCTGCCATAGTGGCACATAGGAGGTGGAAAGGTGTACAGTGCACATGCTTATCTCATGCCATTGCGGGACAAGATGCATTAAATGCGCTACTTAGGTGTCCACTTGCTTTATCGGGAACTGAAACGAGGCATGTCCCGTCCGTGGCCGCCCCATCAGGTTGCGACGCGCGTCTGGGCCAGTGGGGCAGGCAGCTGAGATGGCGTGGTGGTAGGGTCTTCACGAAGATCTGCATGCCACCACGCAGGTGCTTGACTAGCTGGACCAAGAACCACGTATCGCCATGTGGGTACCTGCCTGGGATAGTGGGTCGGTCGCCGAGCTAGGGCGACAATGGGGCGGCAAGGGCTTGCCGCGATCCTGCACTTCTTCCCGGTAAGGGTCTTGCCAGGGGCCTCCATGAGCATTCTCGACAAGAGGCTTGCCGGGGCCTCGGGGTATCTTCGGCGAGGAGCCTTGTCGGGGCCTCGTCGGCATCCGCAGTAAGGAGCCTTGCGATTGCCTTATCTTCTGGTTCTCATATTGGGAGTCATAGACCCTTGTCTTTACAAAGATCCGCATGCCATCATGTGGGCGCTTCCTGAGCGTTGGTTCCAATGTTGTTGATGATGTTGGAGCTCCTAGGCTCAAGGGTGGCTGCGATGGAGGCGTTTGGGTGCAGGCCGCCCCGGCAAGAGTCCTCGTCGGGGGAGAGCATGTCTTCTTGCTTGGCCTTCTTGTGTCACCGTCTTAGCGTTGCTCTGGTAACTTTGTGTCTCTGGCTTCCCTCCTCTGCTTTGTTATGTGTGGTCGCAGGTGTGGCTCTGACTGCCCGTGCACAAGTAAGGGGTATAAAGGAGCGCCTCTAATTTTGTAAACCGACAGAGAACGAGTCCATGAAGAAGACGAAGCCACGAAGACAAACCAAGTGTAGCCGAACGAATCCTCACGATCGCAACGAAACAAGAACTAACGAGAAGAAGCAAACAACACGGTAATACATAACACATAAACAAGACAAGATTCTCAAGCAAGTATGATGCATGACAAGGCTACATGATGCAACACATGGCAAGAGATGATGCCAACAAGAACAACACATAAGGCATGTTTAAATGAGACCGAAAACAACATATAACAATTCCGGTAAGCCCTCATATGCAAATTTCAAAATTGGACCAGATCTGAACACAACTTAAGTTCAAGTTGTTAAACAGAAATTTAACATGCACCATGATGATCTACATGAATTTCTAGTCAAGTTACATACAAAGTTCATTTAATTCGGAGCTACGGCCTAGAAGATATGAGCACAACAAGTTACACATGGCATTGATGCAAAATGCATTCAAACATCAAGCACAACACTCAAAACATGGATGCAACATGACATGATGCATCTAAATGCAAAACCAAGCAAGTTTCATATAGAACACACCCCAAACGGAGCCACGGTTCAACACATACACACGAAACAAGTTTAAAGGACAAGTTGTTCACAACAGCAACTAGACAATTTACAAGCACCAAAACAACATAGGCACAAGCACGGCATGAACTCAAAGTACTGATAGCATGCTTCAAATATCATCAAGTATCAGGTTCATAGGGATCAAGAGTACTCCAACATGATCAAGGCAACACGCAACATTATATCATAGATTATGACTTAGTGGAAAACAGAGCATATACATGAGCAGAGTTAAAATGATGACATATTGGAGGCAAGAACTAATCGAGCTACAATGCAAGAACGTGGCATGCTAGTACACAACATGGACCTCAAGGAACACAAGATGACATATACATGGGAGCAACAGGTTCATAACATTCATCAAAACAAGATGCAACCATGATATAGAAAATTCTCAGACTTAGTGAAAATCTGGGAAGGCAAACAACAACATTATGATGCTGACTTTGGAGGCATATAATAGCAAGCATATCAATTCTAATAAGCATGAAAAGATCATGAACATTAATAAGGCATGGAATACTCCAAATAACTCCATTGGCACAACTCCATAGGAGGCATAGATTAATAGCAATGAACTTTGCCAAAATGAACATGTTGTTAACAGGCTGGCAGATACACCATGATGACAACTTGAGAGCAAGAAAGAGACAAGCTACAGCAACCTATAATTGCAAACAAGGACATGTATGGATAGAGCATAACAACATTCCAAAACATGCATGGATATGACTGTAGCATCCAGCAAACATGGCATCGTAATATAACAGTTTCAGACTTAGTAGTTTTCAACAAGTCTTAGGAAACATCAAACAGCGAGTAGGTCACTTTGCAAGCTTGTTGCACTCACCACAATGCATATCATGAAAAGTGGATTGCGCCACGGCAAAGATGACATGATTGTGCTCCTAACACATGTTAACATGATGCTCAAACAAAAATCACACAAAAAGATACTATGAAAAAGATAAATCAGCAAATTATATCAGTTTTCAGCAGCTAACAACACTTAGCACTTTTGCAACAGAGATTAACATGGAAAGATGCAATATAACATGCATGCAAATCACACCATCATCTACATCATTCAGAGACGAACATTTTGACATATCATACACGCAAATCGGAGCAACATGCACAAAGTTACATTCGCCACAAGATACACATATGACATGAGTTTTCTGGGACTTAGTGGAAAATTTGCACCTCGAGGAAATGGGGCGAGGTCGTGCGGGATGGACGGATCCGGGCACGGGGGCGCGTTTGGTTGGAATCCTAGTGGATCTGGTTCCGATCCACCGGATCCGGACCGCGGCGGTGGCCGGAGACGGTGAGGACGACGGGGCGCCCGGTGATGGTGGTTGTGGTGGCCGGAGTAGGCGGCCGGTGGCGGTTAGAGGTGGCGGGGCGGCGCTGGAGTAGTGGTGGTGAGGTGCGGGGTCAGCCGACAAGGTCGCCGGGCAGCGCGGCGGCAAGGTGTGGGGTCATCCGGCGAGGTCGCCGGGCAGTGCGGCGGCGAGGTGGCAGGGCCGGCCGGGCGAGGCGGGGAGCTCACCAGGTGGCGGGGTCGGCGATAGAGGCGGTGAGGTCGGAGGTGGACCGCGACGCTCGGGAGGCACGGAAGAAGCGGCTCGGGCGGGCGGACGACCGGGCTGAGGAGGGCCGGCCTCGGACCCCAACGGGCCCGCACGATGGTGGAGGGAGGAAAGAGATGGGGGCGCTCGAGGTGGTTGGTGATTCACCGAGGCGGCGTAGTGGCTGAGGTGGCGGCGCGCTATTGTCCGGCGCGACCTGGCTGAGCGTCAGTGGATATGTCTGGCCATAGGCGGACGTGTCCGGCGGCGCGAATGGAGGTGGAGCTAGGGTTTGCACCGTGAATTTCGGGGGAGGGACATATTTATAGGTAGAGGGAGCTAGGAGAGTCCAAATGAGGTGCGGTTTTCGCCCACACGATCGTGATCCAACGACGGAGAGCATGGAGGGGGTTTAGATGGGCTAGTGGGCTGTTATGGAGGGGTGCTGGGCTGCAAAGAGAAGGGGGTTTTCGGTCAACGTGGTTAACCGTTGGGGCATCAAACGACCTCCAAATGGAACGAAATTTGACAGGAGGTCCACCGGTGATATATGATAACCCACAAGTGTAGGGGGTCGCAACAGTTTTCGAGGGTAAAGTATTAAACCCAAATTTGTTGATTCAACACAAGGGGAGCCAAAGAATACTCTTAAGTATTAGCAGCTGAGTTGTCAATTCAACCACACCAGGAAACTTAGTATCTGCAGCAAGATAGTTTAGTAGCAAAGTAATATGATAGTGGCGGTAGCAGCGATAAAAGTAACAATAGTGTTTTTCTAGTTTTTGTGATAGTAGCAGTGAAAAAGTAAATAAGCAACAAGCAATATAGGTAAAGCTCGTAGGCATTGGATCGGTGATGGGAAATTATGTCAGATGCAATTCATCATGTAGAAGTTATAACCTAGGGTGACACAGAACTAGCTCCAGTTCATCAATGCAATGTAGGAATGTATTCCGAATATAGTCATACGTGCTTATGGAAAAGAACTTGCATGACATCTTTTAACCTACCCTCCCGTGGCAGCGGGGTCCTATTGGAAACTAAGGGATATTAAGGCCTCCTTTTAATAGAGTACCGGACCAAAGCATTAACACATAGTGAATACATGAACTTCTCAAACTATGGTCATAACCGGGAGTGGTCCCGATTATTGTCACTCCGGGGTTGCTGGATCATAACACATAGTAGGTGACTATAGACTTGCAAGATAGGATCAAGAACACACATATAGTCATGAAAACATAATAGGTTCAGATCTGAAATCATGGCACTCAGGCCCTAGTGACAAGAATTAAGCATAGCAAAGTCATAGCAACAACAATCTCAGAACATAGTGGATACTAGGGAGCAAACCCTAACAAAACTAACTCGATTACATGATAGATCCCATCCAACGCATCACCGTCCAGCAAGCCTACGATGGAATTACTCACGCACGGCGGTGAGCATCATGGAATTAGTGATGGAGGAAGGTTGATGATGACGATGGCGACGATCTCCACTCTCCGGAGCCCCGAACGGACTCCAGATCAGCCCTCTCGAAAGAGATTGGGGCTTGGCGGCGGCTCCGTCTCGTGAAACGCGATAATTCCTTCTCTCCTATTTTTTTTCTCCCCGAAACGGAAGATATAGGACCTGGGGGTACGTCGGTGGAGCATTAGGGGGGCCTCGAGGTAGGGGGGCGCACCCTGGGAAGGGGGCGCGCCCCCCACCCTCGAGGACAGGGTGTGGGCCCCCCGATGAGTATCTTCTTGCAGATATTTTTTATAATTTCTGAAATAATTATCCGTTGATTTTCAGGCGATTCCGAGAACTTTTTATTCTGCACAAAAACAACACCATGGCAGTTCTGCTGAAAACAGCGTCAGTCCGGGTTAGTTCCATTCAAATCATGCAAGTTAGAGTCCAAAACAAGGGCAAATGGGTTTGGAAAAGTAGATACATTGGAGACATATCAACTCCCCCAAGCTTAAACCTTTGCTTGTCCTCAAGCAATTCAGTTGATAAACTGAAAGTCATAAAGAAAAACTTTGACAAACTCTGTTTGCTCTTGTTGTTGTAAATATGTAAGCTAGCATTCAGGTTTTCAACAGGATCATGAACTAACCACATTCACAATAACTTTCAGGTCTCAAGACTACTCACATCAATAGCATAATCAACTAGCGAGCAATAATAATAAACCTCGGATGACAACACTTCTCAAAACAATCATGATATGATATAACAGGATGGTATCTCGCTAGCCCTTTCTGAGACCGCAAAACATAAATACAGAGCACCTTTAAAGATCAAGGACTGACTAGACATTGTAATTCATGGTAAAAGAGATCGAGTCATGTTCATACTCAATGCAAATTAATAGTAATACATGCAACGACAGAGGTGCTCTCCTATTGGTGCTCTTTGATAAGAGGATGATGACTCTGCATAAAAGTAAATAGATAGGCCCGTCGCAGAGGGAAGCAGGGATTTATAGAGGTGCCAGATCTCGATTTTTTAATAGAGATTGAATAAGATTTTGAGTGGTATACTTTCATTGTCAACATAACAACCAAGAATCTCGATATCTCCCATGCTACGCACATTATAGGCGGTTCCCAAACAGAATGGTAAAGTTTATACTCCCCCAACCACCAACAAGCACACTCCACGGCTAGCCCGAAACAACGGGTACCGTCCAAACCAGCAATAGCCCTGGGGGAGTTTTGTTTAATTGTTATGATTTTGAGCATGGGACTGGGCATCCCGGTTACCAGCCATTTTCTCATGAATGATGAGCGGAGTCCACTCATTGTGAGAATAACCCACCTCACATGGAAGATATAGACAACCCTAGTTGATACATGAGTTGTTCGAGCATACAAAACAGAGTTTCATTTGAAGGTTTAGAGTTTGGCGCATACAAATTTACTTGGAACGGCAGGTAAATACTGCATATAGGAAGGTATGGTGGACTCATATGGAATAACTTTGGGGTTTACGGAAGTGGATGCACAAACAGTATTCTCGCTTAGTACAGGTGAAGGCTAGAAAGAGACTGGGAAGCGACCAGCTAGAGAGCAACAACGGTCATGAACATGCATTAAAATTAATCAACAATGAATGCAAGCATGAGTAGGATATAAATCACCATGAACATAAATATCGTGAAGGCTATGTTGATTTGTTTCAACTACATGCGTGAACATGTGCCAAGTCAAGTCACTTAAATCGTTCAAAGGAGGATACCACCCATCATACCACATCACAACCATTTTAATATCATGTTGGCATGCAAGATAGACCATTATATACTCTCAGCTAATTAAGCATGGCATAAGTAGCTATGATCTCTAATTGTCACTGCAAGCATGTTTCATTCATAACAAGCTGACTCAGGAACGACAAGCAATCATATTTACAAAAACAAGAGAGGTCGAGTTCATACCAGCTTTTCTCATCTCAATTAGTTCATCAGATATCATCCTTATTGACTTTCACTCGCACGACCGAACGGTGTGAATAATAATAATAGTGCACGTGCATTGGACTAAGCTGGAATCTGCAGGCATTTAATACAAGAGAGAATACAAGGTAATATGGCTCAAGGCTAAATCAACAACAAAGCATATGAGAGCCACTAAGCATTTTAATCATGTTCTTCTACTCTTAACCCCTAAAGAATAGAAAAGAAACTATTTACACGGGAAAGCTCCCAACAAGCAAAAGAAGAACGGGAAATCTTTTTGGGTTTTCATTTTTAGTTACTACTACAAGCAAAGAAAGTAAGCTAGATAGAAGCTACAACTAATATTTTTTGTTTTTCTGGGTTTTTCTAGCACATAAGAAAAAGACTAAGAAAACGAAATTCAAACTAAGCATGGATGGTACAGTGAAAGAGTGTGAGCACCGACAACTAGAATAAGTGTGAACATGTATGTAAGTCGGTGAGAAACACGTACTCCCCCAAGCTTAGGCTTTTGGCCTAAGTTGGTCTATGGCTAGTACTGGCCTGATGGATATCCAAAGTTGTAGTTGGGGTCGTACTGAGATGCAGCAGATGCTGCCTGCTGAGCTGCAGCTCGAAGGCGGGTTGCCTCCGTCATGTTATAATAGGCATTTGCCTCCTCCATAGTTATAATGTATCTTCCTTTTTCCTGAAAGTTAAACAAAGTAGGGACAGGAAGAACAATAGGGATGGCATGCTGCCGGTTAAAGGTTAGTCTATATTTGAGGGTTTGATTATCCCACTCTATAAACCGATGACTCGCCATAGCATTACAGTCTAAATAAGTAGGAGGTAAGGGTTCATCATACATGTGCACAGACACACCAAGATAGCGGGCTATGCGAGTAGCATAGATCCCACCGAATAAATCTCCATGCAAACCATTATGGTGTAGCCTACGTGCAATAATAGCTCCCAGATTGTATTGCCTATCACCTAGTACAACACTCCTGAGAACACTAAGATCGGGCACACACATGTGACAAGCCTCATCTTTACCTTTTATGCATCTACCGATGAAGAGAGCAAAGTAATGAATAGCAGGAAAATGTATGCTTCCCGTGGTAGCTTATGTAATGTCCCTGGATTCCCCCACTGTAATACTAGGTAGGAATTCTCCAAATTCATATTGCGTGGATCACTCATACTGCCCCACTATAGGAGTTTGCAGGCAACATTAAAATCCTCTAAATACATGGTATAAGGTTTATCATAAAGATCAAATAGGACAGTGTGAGAATTACGTGAAGATGAAAAATTAAACCTTCTCACAAAGCTATCAGTTAAGCCACGGTATTGAAGACACTTATCTTGCATGAAGTCCTCGAGGTCAACGTTGCGCACATATGCGTAAAATTCATCTTTGATGTCCGCTTGACCCAAAAATTCATCTGACGGCCATTCACAAGGCCGCACATCAGCATCCCTCAGTGGTTCATCATCCGGCTCATGGAACACGAGCCTCGGTTCTTGCTTCCTTTTCTGAAATTTTTAGTAACTCACAATAAAAGTTAACCAAACTCAACAAGATTGATAGCAAGAACTCCTATAAGTGCCTAGAGGCGATATCATGCATTAGAACTACTTGGGACCAAGAAAATTTGACATGCAAGCTGAAGAACAAGGTCACCACAGCAGCATAAATTTGCAACAAATAAAGCACTAGAACAAAAACTAATTGGGCCAATGGAGGAGTCACATACCAAGGAACAATCTCCCCAAATAGTTTGGTGAATGGTGCTTTGAGCAAGGAGATCGAAAATGGCACCAAAATGAGCTAGAACTCGGGTTTGAGCTGGTTGGGGATTTTTTTGGGAGGAAGAAGGAGAGCATGGGTGAAAGGATAAGTGGAGGGGAGCCACGTGGGGCCCTCGAGGTAGGGGGCGCGCCCTGGGAAGGGGGGCACGACATGTGCCCTCGAGGCCACGTGCTGGCTCACCTCATTGTGTGTTCAGTGCCATATTTTCTTAAATATTCTAGAAAAAATCATATTTCATTTTCATGGCATTTGGAGAACTTTTATTTTTGGGGTATTTTTTTATCGCACGGATAAGTCTGGAAACAGACAGACAATGCTATTTTTCTTTTATTTAACCTAATTAACAGAAAGTAAAAAGAGGGTACAGAAGGTTTGTGCTATCTAGATTCACCTATCCCATGTTCATCAAAAGGAATCCATTAACAAGGTTGATCAGGTCTTGTTAATAAACTCTTTCCGAGTAACATGAAACCGGAGAATTTTCGAATAACACTATGTTACCTCAATGGGGATATGTATGTCCCCAACAATAAGTATGTCATATGCCTTCTTGATAGTAGGAATACGAAACTCAAAACCTCCAATAGTGATAGTTGGAGTTTTTCCAATATAATTGATACTGTGGACCTGAGGTTGTTTCCTCGGAAAATGTATGGTATGCTCATTGCCATTGACATGAAAAGTGACATTGCCTTTGTTGCAATCAATAACAACCCCTGCAGTATTCAAAAAAGGTCTTCCAAGAATAATAGACATACTATCGTCCTCGGGGATATCAAGTATAACAAAGTCCGTCAGAATAGTAACATTTGCAACTACAACAGGCACATCCTCACAAATACCGACAGGTATAGCAGTTGATTTATCAGCCATTTGCAAGGATATTTCAGTAGGTGTCAACTTACTCAAGTCAAGTCTACGATATAAAGAGAGCGGCATAACACTAACACCAGCTCCAAGATCACACAAAGCAGTTTTAACATAGTTTCTCTTAATGGAGCAAGGTATAGTAGGTACTCCTGGATCTCCTAATTTCTTAGGCATTCCACCCTCAAAAGTGTAATTAGCAAGCATGGTGGAAATTTCTACTTCAGGTATCTTTCTTTTGTTGGTAATAATATCTTTCATGTACTTGGCATAAGGATTTGTTTTAAGCACATCAGTCAAACGCATACGCAAAAGATAGGTCTAATCATTTCAGCGAAGCGCTCAAAGTCCTCATCATCCTTTTTCTTGGATGGTTTCGGAGGAAAAGGCATGGGTTTCTGAACCCATGGTTCTCTTTCCCTACCGTGCTTCCTAGCAACAAAGTCTCTCTTATCATAACGTTGATTCTTTGATTGTGGGTTATCAAGATCAACAGCAGGTTCAATCTATGTATCATTATCATTGCTAAGTTGAGCATCATCATGAACATCATTATTAATATTATCACTAGGTTCATGTTCATTGCCAGATTGTGTCTCATCATCAGAAACATATATATCATTGGGATTCTCAGGTAGGTGAGCTACAGGTTCACTAGAAGAATGCAAAGTTCTATCATTTTTCTTTTTCTTCTTTTTAGAAGAACTAGGTGCATCTAAATTAGCTCTCTGAGAATCTTGTTCAATTCTCTTAGGGTGGCCTTCAGGATACAGAGGTTCCTGAGTCATTTTACCACCTCTAGTTGCAACTCTAACAGCATAGTCATTATTCTTACTATTTAATTCATTGAGCAAATCATTCTGAGCCTTAAGTACTTGTTCTACTTGAGTGGTGACCATGGAAGCATGTTTACTAACAAGTTTCAGTTCACTTTTGGCACTAGACAGATAATCACTCAAGCGTTCAATCATATAAGCATTGTGTTGTAATTGTCTACCAACATAAGCATTGAAGTTTTCTTGTTTCACAATGAAATTGTCAAACTCATCTAAGCATTGGCTAGTAGGCTTATAACGAGGAATATCACCTTCATCAAATCTATAAAGAGAATTTACCTTTACTACCTGTGTCGGGTTATCAAGACCATGTATTTCTTCAATAGGCGGTAAATTCTTAACATCTTCATCTTTAATACCTTTTTTCTTTCATGGATTTATTTGCCTCTTGCATGTCTTCAGGACTGAGAAATAGAACAATTCTTTTCTTCGGAGTTGGCTTAGCGGCTGGCTCAGGAAGTGTCCAATTATTTTCATTGGATAGCACATTATTCAATAGTAATTCAGCTTGTTCCAGTGTTCTTTCCCTGAAAACACAACCCGCATAACTATCCAGGTGGTCTCTGGAAGCATCGGTTAGTCCATTATAAAATACATCAAGTATATCATGCATCTCAAGAGGATGATCAGGCAAAGCATTAAGTAACTAGACAAGCCTCCCCCAAGCTTGTGGGAGACTCTCTTCTTCAGTTTGAGCAAAGCTATATATTTCCCGTAAGTCAGCTTGTTTCTTATGAGCGGGAAAATATTTAGCAGAAAAGTAATACATCATATCCTCGGGACTACGCACATAACCAGGATCAAGAGAATTAAACCAAGTCTTAGCATCACCCTTTAATGAGAACGGAAATAGCTTAAGGATACAATAGTAACGAATCTTTTCATCGTTGGTAAATAGGGTGGCTATATCATTCAACTTAGTAAGATGAGCCACAACAGTTTCAGACTCATAGCCATGGAAAAGATCAGATTCAACCAAAGTAATTAACTCAGGATCAACAGAGAATTCATAATCCGGAGTTAATTACTTGCATCTTACCAAAGTAATTAACTCAGACACATATAGGTGAAGTAGCAAAAGCAGGGTCATGTTTCATTCTAGAATTCAAGGACTTTTCTTTCAGCTTAGCTAATAATTTCTTAAGATCATATCTATCATTGCAAGCAAGAAAGTCTCTAGCAGTTTCTTCATCCATAACATAACCCTCAGGCAGAACAGGCAATTCAATTCTATTGGGAGTAGTTTCATCATCACTTTCATAAATATCATCAACATTTGCACTCTCCCTAACCTTAGCAATTTGTTCATCTAGAAATTCACCTAGTGGCACGGTATCAGGCATAGAGGTAGTTTCATCATACATAGCAGGAGTAGGTGTCGCGAGTTTACTCATAACAGAAGGAGAATCAAGTGCAGAGCTAGATGGAAGTTCCTCACCTCCCCTCGTAGTTGAGGGTAAGATCTTGGTTTTTGAGTCCTTCAAATTCTTCATAGTGATAAACAGATATAAATCCCAAGTGACTTAAAGAATAGAGCTATGCCCCCTGGCGACGGCGCCCGAAAATAGTCTTGATAACCCACAAGTGTAGGGGATCGCAACAGTTTTCGAGGGTAAATTATTAAACCCAAATTTGTTGATTCGACACAAGGGGAGCCAAAGAATACTCTTAAGTATTAGCAGCTGAGTTGTCAATTCAACCACACCTGGAAACTTAGTATCCGCAGCAAGATAGTTTAGTAGCAAAGTAATATGATAGTGGCGGTAGCGGCGATAAAAGTAACGATAGTGTTTTGGTAGTTTTATTATAGTAGCAGCGGAAAAGTAAATAAGCGACAAGCAATATAGGTAAAGCTCGTAGGCATTGGATCGGTGATGGGAAATTATGTCGGATGCAATTCATCATGTTGAAGTTATAACCTAGGGTGACACAGAACTAGCTCCAGTTCATCAATGCAATGTAGGCATGTATTCCGAATATAGTCATACGTGCTTATGGAAAAGAACTTGCGTGACATCTTTTGTCCTACCCTCCCGTGGTAGCGAGGTCCTATTGGAAACTAAGGGATATTAAGGCCTCCTTTTAATAGAGTACCAGACCAAAGCATTAGCACATAGTGAATACATGAACTCCTCAAACTATGGTCATCACCGGGAGTGGTCCCGATTATTGTCACTCCGGGGTTGCCGGATCATAACACGTAGTAGGTGACTATAGACTTGCAAGATAGGATCAAGAACACACATATATTCATGAAAACATAATAGGTTCAGATCTGAAATCATGGCACTCGGGCCCTAGTGACAAGCATTAAGCATAGCAAAGTCATAGCAACATCAATATCAGAACATAGTGGATACTTGGGATCAAACCCTAACAAAACTAACTTGATTACATGATAGATCCCATCCAACCCATCACCGTCCAGCAAGCCTACAATGGAATTACTCACACACGGCGGTGAGCATCATGGAATTTGTGATGGAGGAAGGTTGATGATGACGATGGCGACGATCTCCACTCTCCGGAGCCCCGAACGGACTCCAGATCAGCCCTCCCGAGAGAGATTAGGGCTTGGCGGCGGCTCCATCACGTGAATCGCGATAATTCCTTCTCTCCTATTTTTTTCTCCCTGAAACGGAATATATAGGACATGGGGGTACGTCGGTGGAGCATCAGGGGGCCCTCGAGGCAGGGGGGCGCGTCCTGGGAAGGGGGGCGCGCCCCCACCCTCGAGGATAGGGTGTGGGCCCCCCGGTGAGTATCTTCTTGCTGATATTTTTTATATTTTCTGAAATAATTCTCCGTTGATTTTCAGGCGATTCCGAGAACTTTTTATTCTGCACAAAAACAACACCATGGCAGTTCTGCTGAAAACAGTGTCAGTCCGGGTTAGTTCCATTCAAATCATGCAAGTTAGAGTCCAAAACAAGGGCAAAAGGGTTTGGAAAAGTAGATACGTTGGAGACGTATCAATATACCAAGGCCACTCGACAAATCTCGGCCCATTCCGAGAACATTTTTCTCCCACTCACAAAACAAGATTTGAGAGGTGCAACGGGTGCATGTGAGAGTATCGGATCCCGAAACGGGCAACGGAGAAAAAGATTGGATGCAAGTTTTGAAAACATGAGGATGCAATGCACATGATGACATGGCAAGATGCTACACGCAAGCTAATGACATGGCAACGACGGCGAATAAGAGGATGACACCTGACGCATCGGTCTTGGGGTGTCAGAGTGCCCCCGGGCGTCGCCACGGGAAGAGCCCCTTGCGTCACTCTCATGATGCACCGGCCCAGCATGCACGTCCAGACGCTGGCGGAAGCGCCGTGCGACTGCGAGACCGTGATAGAGCTGCTTCTACGTGGTTAGAGTCAGAGCGCGTCATGGTCCACGCAGCTCTCGCCACCACCCACGCCAGCAGAAGCATTGGCGCGCGTGCAACTGCTCCTCGACTTTCCTCCCGCCGCAGAGAAGCTCGACGAGTGGAGCGCCACCATCCGGAGCCTCATTAGCTTCGCCAATAAAGATGAACCGCGACCAGGGGAACCCTCGTGCCAGCGCTCTGTCGAGCCGGCGCACGCCGATGGTGGAAGGACTGGAGCTGGTGCGACCACAGTGCAGTCTCCTCCCCCACGCCAGCAACAGTAGCCGTCGGCTCGTCGAGCCGATGCTCATGACAACGTTTCCACAGCGTCGTATGACCCGGGAGCCCACTACGACCAACGTCAAGTTCTTCGGGAGCGAGCCTAGGAGGATGCTCAGACCACTATCGAGCGATGGCGGGAAGCGCGCCATCAGTCAGATTGGCGTGCAGGGCCCACTATGGACCGCCCAGCACCGGGGGGAGTCTGGTGACTTACCTTACGAGGTGGGTTGTCCAGCCTTTACCCGTGAGGTGCGGAAATTCCAGTAGCCCACCCACCGCACATTTAAGCCTGAGGTCGGAGAAAAGTACAACGGCAAGACTCACCCATCGGAGTTCCTCGTCATCTACACTATCGTGTTGCATGCCGCTAGGGCTCACGGCGACAAGGTGCTTGCCAACTACTTCCCGTTGGTACTTAAGCCCAACGTTATGTAATGGTTGATGCACCTGCTCGTGGATTACATTTCTTCTTGGTCGGATCTGTGACAAGAGTTTGTTGGCGCCTTTACCGGGGGCCAGCAAGCTCCTGGCCAGGCAAGTGATTTGCTTGTCATCCCCCAGAAGGACGGTGAAACCCTGCGCAAGTACATACAAAGTTTCAGTCATGTGTAGTACAACATCGTAGACGTTCACCCCGCCGCCGTCATTAGTGCATTCCATCATAATGTACGCAATGCGTGAGGAGCTGGTGATGAACAAGGTCAGAGATGTAGCTGAGCTTTATGTTCTTGCTGATAGATGTGCTCGGGCTGAAGAAGGGAGGCAGTACCCCGGCGAAGATGCCGGCGCGGAAACCAACTCCATAGACGGAGACGTCGTCGCCCCGGCAAAGAAGGGATGACGCCGCAACAGGAAGCGTAAGGGCAAGGCCGTGCTTGCCTTGAAGGGATCCGACGACCCCGGCACCGCAAAGAAGGCCAAGGCTGACGACCCTGTCAAAGAAGTTGCCGGGTGCGCCGCCTGCCGGGCCTTGGCGGCTACCGACAAGCCATAAGGCTCTGACAAGCAGTACTGCAAAATCCATCGGACCAAGGGCGATGACCTCTAGAATTGCCGGCAGGTTGAGCTGCTTGCAGAGAAGCAGAAAGCTGAATACGAGAGGCGCGATAAGGAGACAGGCCCGGATGGTGCTGAGGCGCCCGACAAGAAGCGTGCCGGTCGAGGAGGTCGCCGCGGCAAAGATAATCAACCAGAGAGGCCCGCTCGGGGCCGCGACAAGAAAGAGGGAGACGATGATCATGATGAGGACGACGAGTCCAGCGAGCATGGGTTCCAAAAAGCTACGGAGGCCATGTGCATCAACGGTGGCGCCTCGTTGCATACCTCTCACCGCAACCTAAAATAGTGGGCGCATGACATCACTGCGGCAGAGCCAACATTCGGCGCCCAGAGGCCACTGAAGTGGTCCAGGATGCCTATCATTTTTTACACCGAGGATCACCCTAATCGCACAACGGCGGTCGGGTGTTTCCCATTGTTAGTTTCGCCAACGATATGCAACCTCAAGGTGACAAAAGTGCTAATTGATGGTTGGGCCAGTCTGAATTTGATCTCACCCGTTGTGATCGAGAGGCTGCATATCCCCGATTGAGATCTCAAGGAGACATGCACGTTTCAAGGGCTCAACCAGGGGAGGAGTCAGCCGAAGGGTAAGATCGCGTTGCCCGTTACATTTGGGGGCGAGCTGAATCATAGGATGGAGAAGATTGTTTTTGATGTTGCCAAGATCCCCTTGCCCTATAATGGGATCCTCAGCCGCCCAGCGCTGGCCAAGTTTATGGCGGCATCACATTACGCCTACAACACGTTGAAGATGCTCGGGCCAATGAGCCTCACCGTCCCCTCCAACAAGAAAGACGTGCTCATCTGCGCTGAACAACTCTACCAAGAAGCAGTTGCAGCAGGTCCCGCCAAGGCACTTGCTCCTACCGCTGAGATCCCGAGGGACAAGAAAACCGGCAAGGCCTTTGCCCCTGCCGGCAAGGCCCCTTCAGGCAAGACTTCTGACCCCGCAAAGAGGTACTGCACCCCCTTTGGCAAATGCGCCTCTTCGGAGCACCGCGTTCCCGTTGGGGGCGTGCCAGAGAGTTCCGCCAGCGGGAGCAAGAGGTCCAAGGCGGCCCCACCAGAAACAAAGAAGGTCCCCATCAGGGAGGATGTCACAGGTGGAGCTTTTACCATAAGCTGCACTCTTGACAGCAAATAGGAAAGCACGCTCGTCACCTTCCTGCGGGCGAATGTCGACGTGTTTGCATGGCAAGAATCTGGCATCCCCGGCGTTCCCACACTGGTACGCGTCGGTGCTATACAAATGGTTTTTATCCCCTTTCCGCGACAGCATTTGGAACCGTCGCTAAGTGAGTGTGGGCGATAGGGGGGTCCTTCCCACATGACCCAGAAATCGTCGGGGATAGGCCCTCCTAGGACCCATGTTGGGGCCGTGTTCGATCGGACGGCATCGAAACCCAAACATTTTTGTAGGTATGTACATCCCACACGGCAATCCAAGAAAATCATTTCCGTATGTATGTACATCCCACACGGTGAATCCCAGAAAAACATTTCCGTAGGTATGTATATCACACATAGTCAATCGAATCAATATGTTTTCGTTCTTATGTACATCCCACACAGTCAATCTAGGGAAACCGTTTCTGTTCGCACGTACATCCCACACAGTTTTATGTGTAGGCTCGTGTGTGAAACGTGTAACTATCACGCACGGTCTGCCTTGGTTAATGTTTGCTTTTATCAACTATATCACACATGATTTGATGAAGAAAACTGTGTGGCATTGGGCTATCCATCGCAAGCGCTTTTACAGCTAGAACCGTTTGCAAAGGTGTGGGGACCCCGACTTAGAAGTCGAGATCACCGAATGCATGTGTACAGTGATCCCAGAGATCAATGCTCACTGAACACAGAAGCTGAATAACAAGAGTCTTACATCCATACAAATAGTCTTACACGAATTATGGCCATTATGGCCAAGTCTTACATAGATAGAGCCTCACGGGCTGAATAGCAAATAACTCAAATAGCGGAAGTCTTCGATAACGGGTAGAACCCATGCCATCTGCCTTAACCCTACAGGCATTCTGACTGGGATAGCGTCCTAGTTCGCATGTTCGTCTCCAAAGAACTCTTCCTCATATTCCTGTTCTTCCATGCCTGGCCAATTAAATAACGAGTGGCAAGCCAATGAGTACTTTGAATGTACTCGCAAGCAACCCATGATGTGGTTCAAGGTAACAATGCAATTTGAACGGTAATGAACAATCTAGCAAGGGCTAGAATAAATATTCCACTATCAAGTTTATGCATCAATAACCTCGCGTAACCTCGAAGACAGGTTACCGATATCAACATGAATAAGATCCAACTCATCGAGTCAAGTCACCACCTTGACTCACATACACACACATGGTTTCACAAACATTGGACGTAGCCCAAGAGCGGTTACCCAACTGTCCATGATCGTGGACACGGCTATTCGAATAGTTTGACACTCTGCAGAGGTTGTACACTTTACCCACAAGATCCGGGGAACTTCCGTGTCATTCACGACCCGCGGTACCTCAAGTACCCGGGGTAAGCACCCGGTAATTATCTTTCCTTAGACGACACTAACATAGAGTCCACTCGTTGGTACACGGCCCTCGGGTACAAACAATAGATCACGGGACTTTCCCTAATTTTCAATGTCACGCGTACCCGAAGGGACCAACGGTGTGTCCGGTGCCCTGTAAAAACAGTCATGGCCGTCTATCCAAGCACGACCCCGTCCCGGGAAAGACCTCAAGTATTCCCGTCACTTGTAATGCGGGCACCATGCTAGTATCGACCTAAGTAATCAATAAAGCCACGTCCCATAAGGGGTAGTGTGGTTGCACATGTATGGTTGGAATAACGGTCGCAACTTAAACCAATCCGTTTGAAAAACACACACACTTGCCTCGGTACACCACTTCGTCATCAAGTGGTCACCCAACTCATCATCTCCCTCGGGCATGAATGGCACCCGACGGGGTTTTATGCAAGGACTTCAACCACGAAGGTTCATGTCACACATGCATCACTATTCAATACTACTAACCATATGCATGTCATCTAGCACATAGCAAGATCAAGATCAAGGCATGCATCATGTGGTGGAATCAACTAGGTCACTATCGTAACCCTAACATCATGCATCGGAAACAAACAGGTTCCGAAGAACAAGTGTATCATGGTCAAAGGGCTGCTTGCCTCGATTGGCTTGGTCTTCAAAGTCTTCAAATCCTTCTCCTTCTTCTTCCACAGCAATTTCGTCAAATACGGGATCTATACGTCGCATAATAACAACGGAAAAATAAGACCACAAATAAAACAGAAAAATTAAAGTGCTCAGAAAAATATCAACTTATTTTTGTTAAATACTAGAGGAATTTCTAAGATGGGAAAAAAAATATTAGTTGGAGTTTTGGAGTTACAGAATAGAATCTATTGATTTTAGAACAGGGGTTTTACTGCTCAAATTTGAATTTAAATTTGAACAGAACAGAAAAGTTTCATAGATGTGAGTGAAAGTGGTACCATTAAATAGGTTGGAATATTACAAGATTTTAGGAGTTGGAATTATTTTATTTGGACCATTATTCTTTTTTGTAGAAATGTTTGAATTAATACAGAAAAGAAAAAGGAGAAAAAGACTTGTGCAACTGGGCCAGAGAGGCCACAGTGCACGGCCCAGGGCGGTCCAGCCCAGCCGCACAGGTGCCTGCGCGCGCACGTCAGGTTTTTGAACCTGACGGGCGGGGCCCGTGGGTCAGTGGTAGAGAGGAGGGGGAGAGAGGTGTGGGGATGACAGGCGGGGCCTGCCTGTCATCTCCAACCTTGCGGCCATGGCGACGGCGGGCTCACCGGCGAGGTTTCCGGCCACGGCGACGGCAACGGAGGGCAGGAACGTGACCAGCGTCGAGTGGCGGTTGTAGGGGTGGTGGTGCGGCACGCCGGGGAGATCGGGTTCGCCGGCGGCGATGTGGGACGGCGGAGGAGCTACGGGAGGTCGCCGCTCCGGCCGTTTCCAACTGCCACAGAGAGGGGAAACAGGGGGGAAAGAGTCAGTGTGGTGAGGGGGTTCCGAATCGGGCAAAAGGAAGGGCAGGGGAGGCCCGTACTGCGAGATCACCGGCGGCCCGACGCGGCGGAGCTCCGGTCGATCCTGAGTACTGGGACGACCTGGGGAGGAACTGGTGGTGTTGGGGTGTTGCTGGAGATGAGGAGGAGCTGCTAGTGCCGTTGGGGAGGCTCGGGAGGGGCTTATATAGCCGTGCCCATGGTCCACCGTGGACTCGTGCGCCGGCGAGGTTGCAGGCGAGGCTAGGAGAGGTTCTGGTGCCTGTGATCAAGCCGGGGAGGATCGTGGACTTGTTCCACGTCCAGCTGAGGTGAGAGGAGGAGCGGGGGAGCTTCTGGAGCGCGCGCGCGTGCGAGGCAGAAGAGTAGCCGTTGCGGGCGGCCGGTGCGCGTGCGACGATGTTCACTGGAGGGCGCAGGAGGAGGGGTGACAGCACCGGGGCGGTCGCAGACGTCGAGGGGCCTCGACTGGCGCGAGGGAGTGGCCCGAGGCTGTCGGGGGAGGCTGATTGGCTGGAGCTACAGTGCGTGTCCGCACTGTTGCGTGCTCCAGAGCGCGCGTATGGCTGGCACCACCGTGCCCTCGCCGCTCCGGTCAAAACCAACGTGCCCAAGAGTGTCTAGAAGGTCAGGGGAGGAGTAAAGAAATGGCATGCGGCCTTGGATGCCCTGGAGATGCTGAGAGAGAGGGAGGATGCTGGTGACTTGGTGAAAACTTGCTGTCCAGCAGGGTAAACTTGGGTTCTTACCCCTCAATCATGGAGCTGGGGTGCTGGGGAAGTTACTGGGGGTAGCCAGTAACTGAATGATCATGTGGTAAAAAGTTGAGGCCATGGAGAAGAGTAAAAGTGACCAAGATGGAGGTTTTAGTAAAAAGCCAGAAGGTGTTTGATCAGTGTTTGGTCAAGCAAATGACCTCCACTTGACATGGCACTTAACAGGGTTAAAAGACATGAGAAAATTGGGTGCTTCACCAAATTTGGGCTCATTTGAAGAAACTAGCCAATGTAACTTTGGTGAACCCTAGAAATCAACAGAAACAGCTTCATCTTGATTGAGTCAAGCTAATCATCTCCCCTTGATGCACCACTTGGTGTAGCATCATTATTTGGGATATTTATCATGCCCACAAAGTTTGAAGCTCCAGATAAAAAGTTGGTAATGTAAAGTTGTTCAAATTTGCATTTGAACAGAAAGGGTTTTGAGGTGATCTGATCAAGTTGCTCTATTCCAAATCTTGTGCCATTTGGTCTAGATGCCTTATTAGGCCATTCTAGCATGTGCACCAAGTTTGTGAGCATTTGGACAAGTTTGGCAATGTAAAGTTGCTCAAACTTCAAATATGGACAGAGTGGTTATGAAGGGGTTTGAGGATGTTTTCTTGCTTCCCAAGGCATGGGACTTGGCAAGATCATCAAATATGTCATATATGACATGATAGAATTTCCCTGGAATTTTTGGAAAAAGTTTCCTTTGTAAATATTTCAAAAGCTTGAAATATCCAGAAAGGGTTTTAGAGGGTTTAGCCCATTATTTTGAACATGACCAAGTGTTGAAACTCTTATATATGGACAATATATGTCCTGTGAGTCTCTCTGAATTTTGGCAAATATTTTTGAAACAGTTAAATAATTTTCCCCTATTAAAGACCATTTCTGGCCTTAAGAAAAAGCTTTTAAATAAAATAGGAAAATAACTTTTAAAATTATACCTTTGTGGTTTCTGGGAGTCCTATGACTACTAGGTCTCAAATGTTCCTTTTGAAATAATTTTCTCACCCTAAATCAAGTACTTGCAGTGCAAATCTCAATTCAGGGGTTTTTGGAAAAAATAAATTTATAAAATACTTTTTGGCCAAATTAATTTTGTAGGAAAATACTATACTGTTATATAACACTTGGCATGATCATTGGGCAGAAGTTTTGGGTATGGAGATGAATTCTACAAGAGGTCATAGTTGACTTTAATGAGCACATGAAAAAACACATGAAGAAAACTTAATTCCAAATAAAAGCCAAATGATGCTAAAAAATTTTGCTGGTCCAAATTTTCATGCTTCAAAGGTTCAAATAACATGTTACAAAATGCAGGGTGTGACAAAAGGTCCATGGCACATTTAGCAGGTTTATTAGTTTACAATTAATAATTCCATTATTACCCAAATTCACATTTCATATCGGACAGCTGTTTGCCAATTTCATATAAGGCACATAATATATTATAACATCACAGTACGGTAGCTACATGAAAACAGCACAATACAACATATAGCTAGTTCAAATTCGTAATAACAATATATTCATTTTCCTAATCGAGATCATCCAGGCTCGTCTTATGCACCTCTGTTTCAGTTCAGTAAGAACCCGTTTTCCACGGGCCAACTAGGAAAGTGCCTCCTCCTTCGCCAACACCATCTTAGCAAAGTCTGATTCAAAAAATCTGAGCTCATTCTCCACCTTCAACTTTTTATCCCGCATCTTGAAATATGCTTTAGTGTTGACAACAGTTTCTCTAAGACACGTGTGTTCTCTTCCTCATACATGCTCCGGAGCTTCACTAGGCACATCTTCAAAGACTGTGGCCACTCTTGATCAACCCACTCCAAGTAAGAACACTTCCGTTCATCCTATAATATTTAAAACTAGATCAGTAACCATTGTAGGGGAAATGGGTTTATAGCAACATAGAAAATCACCAATTCTTATTTTTGTAAAACTGAAGAAACATGTTAATTATGACATATCTTCTCAAAAAGATCAATGTGCAAATGAAATAATTGGTACTGAGACAACAACCAAATTCTGGAACATCAAAAGCTATAATTAACTACAATGACGCTACAAGTTCTTACTCATGTACAATAAATAACAAATTGAACATTTTATGAGGAAGGTAAATATAACTGCAACAGCATATCGACGGTGTTTGGATGACAACCAATTGATACTAACAGGTATGTACATGCATAAATTTAGTAACATAGAACTAATAGCACTAAGGACGTCCACTATGTATGCCAAAACTGGGGTAAAGACAACTGTTGCTACATCTCGCACCGGTGCCCTGTAGTGGCGAGCCGATGCAGTGGAAAAAAATCAGGGACCCGGATTCAGGAGCACGTAGTTGCTCCGATGCCCAGTTCCTTCGTGCCATAAAGATTTAGTATTTTACTGCTTGGCTGCTCGGATGTGTGGACCAAAGTTGGCTACACAAACTGCTGAAGCGGTGCCAAATAATTTTCTAATGGCACCGCTGATGAGATGGAAACAATTTAAGATACTAGGTACAAACTGTGACATTGTCTTAGGATGCGTTTGGTTGAAGGTGTGGTATGAATGGGTTGGGACCGTGGCAGTGTCTGAATCACATCTAACAAATGATTTGTATCAATAAAAGAGGGTCTGACCTTCTTTGCGCATGCCAAAAACTTCCTCCCATTGTCCACATAATCAAACGCAACTAGCTTCATGCATGGAGATTGATGGTGACAACAAGCAGATAGATCTTCAGCCACCCCGCTCCATTTGTTGCCACTGATGCTCCTAGGGAGCTACAAGAGGAATAAATGACTCAAATCGACCGCCGGGTAAAAATCCTTCATTACAAGTCATAGCCTGAGAGAGAGAAGAGAGGCATACCCGGGTGGTGAAGGAGTAGTCGCCAGAGGAGGAACCGCTAGAGAGGTCTTTGAGGAAGACCATGGCGACCCCGGCGGTAGGATGCGAGATGGTGAGAGCGAGGAAGCGGCTATAGCTTACTAGCAAGGAAGGAAGGAAGGAGGAAACAAGGGAAATGTGTCTTGTGGTCGGGGAGAAAAGGGGGTGGGGAAGGGGGGCGGGGTAGATTTTTTTGTGGTAGGCCAAAATTTTGGAAATGTGGAGGGAAACTTTGCGCGCGGTGCCACCGCACCATTCACTTTGAATGATTGTGTACATCGCAAACGATTCTTCTGCTTTACGCGCATGGGATGAGTTTGATAATTCAAATTTTGGTGGTAATTTCCCGGGTACGTCATTGCATAATTTAACATCGCTTGCTAATTTGGGCACACAAAAGAGCGTACATCAGACAAACCACACTTACTGAATCAAGCAATTTTAGTAATTAAATAGAGCCAGTTAAACTAAACATTGCTCTAACAAAAGACCAGCATTAAAAACAAATCCAAAGTGCGCATAATTTTAACAAATCCGCCGCCGGGCTGGCCTATGCAACGCCGATGTGAGATGAGACGTCGATGACTTGTCCTGGCAACATGCCGCCGTTGGTGGACTCCGCGTCCCCCCTCCTGAAGTCGATCGCGTCCTCGTCCTCGTCCTCGGCGCCGCCCTCAAGGTTGTAGTGCTCGTAGTAGTGGCTGCTCTAGAGCTCTTGTTGGTACTCCACCGCTGATTCTTTGACGGACAGACTCTTCTCTACCTCGACCTCCGCCACGCGCAACTCATCCTCCCGGCGCTCCTCGATCTCCGCCGCCTCTTGCATCTCCAGCTCCCGCTCGGCGACCACATGAGGAAGCAGGAGCTCCATGGCCACCGCCACCTTTTCAGACATGGGTTGCATGCTGGAGTCTGAGGTGGCCTGGAATATCTTGGCGTGTGCATCCTCGATCTTGGTGTGGATGACCTCGACCCGGGCCAGGGCGACATCAGCGGCACGGACGGCAACTCGAGCGCTCTCGGCGTTTGCAGTCGCCATCGCAGCAGCAGCTGCAGCCGTCTCGGCTGTTGCAGCTGCCCTGTCGGTTGCAGACGCCCTCTCGGCGGAAGCGGCCGCGCTCAATGCGGATGCGGCGACACTCTCGGCGTAGGCAGCCGCGCTCTTAGCGTAGGCGGCGGTGCTCGGGGGGACGCGGCCATTGTGCGGGCCTTCACGAAGTGTTTCCACTGTGTCATCTTTGCAAGAAGGGGGTGCGGGAATGGGGATCGGGATTCATGAATTCGGGGGTTGCCGGCACTAGCACACACGAGCCGGCGAAGCTTAAGGAGGGAGACTCAAATAAACCCAGATATTTTCATCGCAAACGGTTCCTAGAAAACAATTGTGTGTGATGTTGTAGATATTTTTTTATTAAAATCTGACCTTTTTATGCATCCGTCATCGCAAACGTTTTGCACCTTTTTTGACAGTTCTTTTTTATGCATCCGTCATCGTAGTGTGCGAACTTCGTGTACAAAATGGACAATCTTTTTCGAAGTATTAGGTTTTCATACGAAAACTCATCTGTTACAAAGGTATTTCATATTTTTTTAACTTATTTGAACTCCATACTTTTGTGTGTGTTCAAAATGCACCATTCAAAGCCACATCATTAATTTTCAACCCTTTCTGACTTCATTTGGTATTTTTCATGCATTTACAGATATTTTAAAGCTAAATGACCCTGAAATTGAAAAGCACTACAAATGAACTCTGAAAAGGTTGAAAGTTGGGATGGTATTATCATTTCACCCACACAGCATGTGCTAAAAAGTTGAGAAAGTTACGGCAAAAACTAGATGCAATTCGTGTATAAAATGGACAATCTCTTTCGAAGTATTAGGGTTTCAGAAAACTCATCTATTACAAAGGTATTTCATATTTTTTGAACTTATTTGAACTCCATACTTTTGTGTGTGTTCAAAATGCACCATTCCAAGTCGTGTCATCAATTTTCAACCCTTTCTCACTTCATTTGGTATTTTTCATGCACGTACTGATTTTTTAAACTAAATGACCCTGAAATTGAAAAGCACTCAAAATGAACTCTGAAAAGGTTCAAAGTTGGCATGGTATCATCATTTCACCCACATAGCATGTGCTAAAACGTTGAGAGGGTTACGGCAAAAACTGGATGCACTTCGTGTATAAAGTGGACAATTTCTTTCGAAGTAATAGGGCTTCATACGAAAACTCATCTGTTACAAAGGGATTTTGTTTTTTTGAACTTATTTAAACTCCAGACTTTTTGTGTGTTCAAAATGCACCAATCAAAGCCACATCATCAATTTTCAACCTTCTCTCACTTCATTTGGTATTTTTCATGCATTTACTGATTTATTCAGCTAAATAACCCTGAAAATGAAGAGCATGACAAATGAACTCTGAAAAGGTTGAAAGTTGGCATGGTATCATCATTTCACCCACATAGTATGTGCTAAAAATTTGAGAGGGTTACGGGAAAAACTTGATGGACTTCGTGTACAAAATGGACAATCTCTTCCGAAGTATCAAGGTTTCGGATGAAAACTCACCTGTTACAAAGGGCTTTCATTTATTTGAACTTATTTGAACTCCAGACTTTTTGTGTGTTCAAAATGCACCATTCAAAGCCACATCATCAATTTTCAACCCTCTCTGACTTCATTTGGTATTTTTCATGCATTTACTGATTTTTTCAGCTAAATGACCCTGAAATTGAAAAGCATGACAAATGAACTCTGAAAAAGGCTGAAAGTTGGCATGGTATCATCATTTCACCCACATAGCATGTGCTACAAGGTTGAGAGGGTTACGGGAAAAACTTGATGGACTTCATGTACAAAATGGACAATCTCTTTCGAAGTATCAGGGTTTCAGATGAAAACTCATCTGTTACAAAGGGATTTCATTTATTTGAACTTATTTGAACTCTAGACTTTTTGTGTGTTCAAAATGCACCTTTCAAAGCCACATCATCAATTTTCAACCCTCTGTGACTTCATTTGGTATTTTTCATGCATTTACTGACTTTCTTCAGCTAAACCCTGAAATTGAAAAGCACGACAAATGAACTCTGAAAAAGGCTGAAAGTTGGCATGGTATCATCATCTCACCCACATAGCATGTGCTACAAGGTTGAGAGGGTTATGGGAAAAACTTGATGGACTTCATGTACAAAATGGACAATCTCTTTCGAAGTATCAGGGTTTCAGACGAAAATTCATCTGTTACAAAGGGATTTCATTTATTTGAACTTATTTGAACTCCAGACTTTTTGTGTGTTCAAAATGAACCATTCAAAGCCACATCATCAATTTTCAACACTCTCTGACTTCATTTGGTATTTTTCATGCATTTACTGATTTTTTCGGCTAAATGACCCTGAAATTGAAAAGCATGACAAATGAACTCTAAAAGGTTGAAAGTTGGCATGGTATCATCATTTCACCCACATAGCATGTGCTAAAAAGTTAAGAGGGCTAAGGGGAAAACTTCATGGACTTCGTGTACAAAATGGACAATCTCTTTCGAAGTATCAAGGTTTCGAACGAAAACTCATCTGTTACAAAGGGATTTCATTTATTTGAACTTATTCGAACTCCAGACTTTTTGTGTGTTCAAAATGCACCATTCAGAGCCACATCATCAATTTCCAACCTTTTCTGACTTCAATTGGTATTTGTCATGCATTTACTGATTTTGTAAAGCTAAATGACCCTAAAATTGAAAAGCACTACAAATGAACTCTGAAAATGTTGAAAGTTGGCATGGTATCATCCGTTCACCCACATAGCATGTGCTAAAAAGATGAGAGGGTTACAGCAAAAACTGGATGCACTTCTTGTACAAAATGGACAATCTCTTTCGAAGTATCAGGGTTTTGTACGAAAACTCATCTGTTACAAAGATATTTCATTTTTTGAACTTATTTGAACTCCACACTTTTTGTGTGTTCAAAATGCACCATTCGGAGCCACATTATCAAATTGCAACCCTTTCTTACTTCATTTGGTATTTTTCATGGATTTACTAAAAGAAAAAGCTAAATGACCCTAAAATTGAAAAGCACTACGAATGAACTTTGAAAAGGTTGAAAGTTTGCATGGTATCATCATTTCACCCACATATCATATGCTAAAAAGTTGAGAGGGTTACGGCAAAAATGGACGCACTTCGTGTACAAAATGGACAATCTCTTTCAAAGTATTAGGGTTTCAGACGAAAACTCATCTGTTACAAATTGATTTCATTTATTTGAACTCCAGACTTTTTGTGTGTTCAAAATGCACAATTCAAAGCCACATCATCAATTTTCAATCCTTTCTGACTTCATTTGACCTTATAAATAAATTTAAGTGATTTTCTAGCCATTTAATGACCATAATTCAAATTTGAACTACATCTACATGCAATGTCTAACCATAAGGGTTTGAAAAATCATATTTTTTTTGTACTTGTGTGCGAGTTAAAAAAATCTTCAGACCATGTAAATATCTGGTGTTCAAAAAAGAAAATGTAAAGATTTGGCAAGACAACCAGTCCCCACACGATTGGCATTCTATTTCACGCCTCGAGGTTTGGAAGGTGAATGGCGGGGGTTATTAATCAAACACAAATCTGTAATGGAAACCATTAGCTATTATGTTCACACACACATTCTAATGCGACAATCGTGGGTCATTCAAACTATAGTACGCGTAAATTCCAGCGACCGGCATGTGTACTGTTCTCTCTCTTTCTCTCAAAGCTCTACTATGGTGCCGCCGATCTGCACACGCGCCGACAAGGAGTCGTCGCCCCCCGAGGATGCTCATTCGATGAGCAGCGACAAGGAGGACCCCTACGCGCCGCCAGACGAGGTTGCACAGGAACCCCCAACTTTGAATTGGTTTTGGGGCCAGTACAATCTTTGTTTGTGGAAGTCACAGTCGCCGGCTGAGAAAGCCAGGCAAGTGGCGTTCAAGAAGGCGATGGCGGAGGAGAAAGCCAGGTACCAGGCGGCCTGTGAAGCCCGTGATGCCGCTTGAAAAAAGGAGAAGGTGGAGCTTTGGGGGTGGGCATGTCGTCATGCGGAGGAGGTGTACGAACATGGGTACTTCGCGAGGAAGGTCAAAGGCACTAGGTGCCTCATCGCTATGTGGAGGTGGGCGGATAAGCTCCAGCATGCCACCGAAGAGGAGCTCCGGTGGGCGCCCAACAAAATGGTAAGATCGTCCGCGCTCGTCCGCCGGCAAGAGGCAGATCGATACGTCAAGCGCTGCGAGGCGAAGGAGGCGGAGTACTACCTCCGCGCTGGGATGACGCCGCGCATCAGGAGTGATTATTAGTTTTAGTATTGTTTGTTTTTCAATGTTATGCATTGTACCTAGTATTTAAGTATCATCACGTATATGTGATGATATTATATATATTATGTGGTGAACTAATGTACAATTAATATATACACAGAATGGAAAGCATATATACACACATTGAAACAGAATATATAAGAATGGAAAACAGAGTACACACATTGAAACAGAGGAATAAACAGAGCAATACTATGATTGTTGTGAATGTATAGCTATCCATGTCGAAACGACTCAACAAAATAAAACGCGTCCATGAGACCATGACCAGCAGCCATTGCCTAGGGTAGCTCTTGTCTCTGCCTGAACTCGTGCAGGCATTCGTCCAAGTGGTCGACACTCTCGCGGTACATATGGACCATGATCTCGAGCTCCAAGTTGGATATTTCATCGGAGATCACCAGCTCGAGGATGCGACGGCCATGTACCTCTACTGCGCCTAAGTGGACACCTGGGCCAAGGAGGCGGTCGAGCCTATGTACCAGCGCGTTGGCATCCAGCGGGCCGCGGACAAGGCGAACGGAGGCACCCATGCGAACAGCGCGGCGGGCGTCCGATGCAAGTACGGCGCGGCCGACCTCCGATGCAAGTACGGCGTTGAGGGCCTCTGCCCACTCCTAGCGAGGTATGGGGGTACTGACGGGACGTGTACCCAGCTGCGACGCCGTGTCGACAGCAGGCAAGCGCCGATGGATCCGCTCTTGCTGTGCGGCGTGTTGCGCCTCTCGCTCTTTGGCGCTCTAATGGTCTCGTCGTGCGGCGTGCCACAGCCTATCGGCACAAACGCGCCTAGCTTGCTCTGCGGCGCGCCATCGATCATGTTGTCCAGCGAGCTGTAGCCTGTCGGTGCTGACATGTCTATCTTGATACGCGGTGCTCAAGCGCCATGCACCAAAGGTCTACTCAACCCTGGCGATGATGCGCATCACGGCGTCGTCCATCGCGTTGCCAGGGAGCGCCTCGGCCTTGATGGTCCATGGGGCCTGCTCGTTTTCCTCGTCGACGAGGTTGATGGTAGAGGCGGCGCTTTGGTGGGTTGGCATGCTTGGAAAAGGTGGATGTGCTATAGGTTGCGCTTGTCGCCTCCGTGCGTCGCGCGCCGCCTATGCGCAATATAGCAGAGTGGCGGGAAACAGGTGAGGAAATGGTGGGAAACGGTGGCGTGTTCATAAAACGCCTTCAATTAATGGAAACTTAGCATAGAAGGAACATCAAGCTACCACAAGAAGTAGATGATGATCAGATGAACACGAACCACACTAGGGAACCCGTCGGTGATGAATTCATCAATCCCAAACGGTTGAATACTAGCAAGCATTTGCCCACAACACACACGGCCTATTCCATCACAAACAGGTCGGATGGATCCACTGTGTGCCACGTTTTGCACATTGTCAAAAAGTAACCTCGAGGTCCTTGTTATTTTATTTATTTTATTTTTAAACACATGTTAAGAAGGTCTACCGCATTACTTTTCGAGAAGACCAAAATGACCCATCCTATCAGTTAATTTAACATCAACACAACTTGCCATCCAGTCACCCATCTGATGGTTGCTCCAGCCTGAGCACACTTAACTTTATAGTTTTCTTACATGAGCTACTGGTGGAACAGCTAGTCCTTGCTGATAGGAATGCCTCTTCGCATCCTTATGGCATATCCGGATGACCGCCCGTCCCACAATGGCCAATAGATGTTGTGTAGATAGAGCATAACACATACGTCTTATTAGAAGCAATCGTCTGTGTTATTATCGGTCTTCGCACACATTTCTGATTACAGACCTGTTTGCCGCGTATCACACACATCTTGTTATATTGAACCGTTTCTATTATCTTGCATAATCACAAACTGTTCATCCAAGTTAACTGTATGTTGTACATCGCACACAACTTGGTCGGGCTGACCGTTTCTTGTGTGTTGCTGCTACTTCTCGAGCTTGCATTGTATTCCCTCGAAGAGGAAAGGGAGATGCAACACAGTAGCGTAAGTATTTCCCTAAGTTTTTGAGAACCAAGGTATCAATCTAGTAGGAGACCGTGAGCGAGTCCCTCGCACCTGCACAAACAAATAAGAACTTCACAGCCAATGCGATAAGGGGTTGTCAATCCCTTTACGGTCACTTACGAAAGTGAGATCTGATAGAGATGATAGTTTATATTTTTGGTATTTTTTATTTTAAGAACAAAAAGTAAAAGCAGAAAAAGTAAAGTAAGTGTAGATTGATATGTTGAGAATAGACCCGAGGGCCATAGTGTTCTCTAGTGGCTTCTCTCATGATAGCGATATTCTACGGCGGGTAAACAAATTACTGTCGAGCAATTGATAGAAAAGCGAATAATTATGAGACTATCTAGGCATGATCATTATATATAGGCGTCACGTCTGAGACAAGTAGACCGAAACGATTCTGCATCTACTACTATTACTCCACACATCGACCGCTATCCAGCATGCATCTAGTGTATTGAGTTCATAAGAACAGAGTAACGCCTTAAGCAAGATGACATGATGTAGAGGTATAAACTCAAGCAATATGATATAAACCCCATCTTTTTATCCTCGATGGCAACAATACAATACGTGCCTTGCTGCCCCTACTGTCACTGGAAAAGGACACCGCAAGATTGAACCCAAAGCCAAGCACTTCTCCCATTGCTAGAACTATAGATATAGTAGGCCAAACCAAACCAATAATTCGAAGAGACTTTCAAGGATACTATAATCATACATAAAGAGTTCGGAGAAGAACCAAATATTTCTCATAGATAATCTTGATCATAAACCCACAATTCATCGGATCTCGACAAACACACCGCAAAAAGATATTACATCGAATAGATCTCCTCGAAGACCGAGAAGAACTTTGTATTGAGATCCAAAGAGAGAGAAGAAGTCATCTAGATACTAGCTATGGACTCGAAGGTCTCTGGTAAACTACTCACAACTCATGGTGAGGCGATGATGATGATGTAGAAGCACTCTGTGGAAGATCCCCCCTCCGAAGGAGCTCCGGAACAGGCCCCAAGATGGGATCTCACAGGAACAAAAGGTTACGGCGGTGGAACTAGGGGTTTCTCTGTTGTTCTGATGGTTTCGGGGTACGTAGGCATATATAGGAGGAAGGAGGGCACCGGGGGCCTTACGTGGGACCCACGAGGAAGGAGCGCGCCATAGGGGAGGGGTCGCGCCCCCACCCTCGTTGGCACCACGTAAGCCCTACTACGTGGTTCTCAAGTATCCCGTGCGTGATTTTCTCCAAAAATATCTCTCCCGAAGGTTTCATTCCGTTTGGACTCCGTTTGATATCCCTTTTTCTGTAAAACCCTTAAACAAGCAAAAAACAGCAATCTGGACTGGGCCTTTGGGTTAGTAGGTTAGTCCCAAAAATAATATAAAAGTGTATGACAAAGCCCATCAAACATCCAAAACATCATAAATAATAGCATGGAACAATCAAAAATTATAGATACGTTGGAGACGTATCAAGCATCCCCAAGCTTAATTCCTGCTCGTCCTCGAGTAGGTAAATAATAAAAACGGAATTTTTGATGTGGAATGCTAACCAACATAGTTTTTCAATGTAATTCTCTTAATTGTGGCATGAATGTTCAGATCTGAAAGATTCAAGACAGATGTGTATATGGACATACGAAATAATAATACTTCAAGCATACTAACAAAGCAACCATATCTTCTCAAAATACTATGGCTAAAGAAAGTTATCCCTACAAAATCATATAGTCTGGCTATGCTCCCTCTTCATCACACAAAATATTCATATCATGCACAACCCCGATTTCAGCCAAGCACTTGTTTTCATACTCTATTCTTTCAAACCTTTCAACCTTCACGCAATACATGAGCGTGAGCCATGGACATAGCACTATGGGTGGAATAGAGAGGTGGTTGTGGAGAAGACAAAAAGGAGGGAGATAGTCTCACATCAACTAGGCGTATCAACGGGCTATGGAGATGCCCATCAATAGATATCAATGTGAGTGAGTAGGGATTGACATGCAACGGATGCACTAGAGCTAAAAATGTGTGAAAGCTCAACAAAAGAAACTAGTGGGTGTGCATCCAACTTGCTTGCTCATGAAGACCTAGGGCATTTGAGGAAGCCCGTCATTGGAATATACAAGCCAAGTTCTATAATGAAAATTCCCACTAGTATATGAAAGTGACTAAACATGAGACTCTCTATCATGAAGAACATGGTGCTACTTTGAAGCACGAGTGTGGAAAAAGATAGTAGCAATTGTCCCTTTTCTTTTCTCTTTCTTTTTGTTTTATTTTTTTCTCTTTTTTTGGGCCTTTCTTTTTTTCTTTGGCCTTTCTATTTTTATTTTTTTTGTGGAGGGGCTTTATTGATTTAGCCTTTCCTCCCATGGGACAATGCTCTAATAATGATTATCATCACACTTTCATTACAACTCGATATTACAACTTGATACTAGAACAAAGTATGACTCTATATGAATGCCTCCGGCGGTGTACCGGGATGTGCAATGAATCAAGAGTGATATGTATGAAAAATTATGCATGGTGGCTTTGCCACAAATACGATGTCAACTACATGATCATGCATGGCAATATGACAATATGATGCGTGTCATATGAACGGTGGAAAGTTGCATGGCAATATATCTCGGAATGGCTATGGAAATGCCATGATAGGTAGATATAGTGGTTGTTTTTAGGAATATATATGGTGGCTGTTTTGAGGAAGGATATATAGTGGGTGTATGGTACCGGCGAAAGTTGCGCGGTACAAGAGAGGCTAGCAATGGTGGAAGAGTTGAGAGTGCATATGATCCATGGACTCAACATTAGTCATAAGAACTCATATACTTATTGCAAAAATTTACGAGTCATCAAAACAAAGCAATCAACGCATGCTCCTAGAGGGGAGGTTGGTAAGAGTTAACCATCGCGCGCCCCCGACCTCCACACAGAGGTTGACACTTTACAAATACCTCATGCTCTAACTTCGTCACATAGCGGTTCACCATATGTGCATGCTACGGGAATCACTAACCTTAACACACGCATTTCTCAATTTCATAATAACTCCACTAGCATGACTCTAATATCACTATCCTCATATCTCAAAACATTTATCAAGCATCCAACTTCTCATCATATTCAATGCACTTAGCGTGAAAGTTTTTACTACATTGATATTGGATGTCTATCATGTGAAGACTAGTTTTATAGCCTAGACACATTACCATGCTGTTTTAATAGACTCTCAAATGTATATAAGTGAAGCATGAGAGTTCAACAATTTCTTCAAAATATTATCACCACCGTGCTCTAAAAGATATAAGTGAAGCACTAGAGCAAAAACTATTCTACTCAAAAGATATAAGTGAAGCACAAAGAGTGTTCTAACAATTTCTAGGCCATATTTAACTCTCTCAAATAGGTGTGTCCAGCAAGGATAATTGTGGAAAACTAACAAGCAAAGACTCAAATTATACAAGACGCTCCAAGTAAAACACATATCATGTGGTGAATAAAAATATAGCTCCGAGTATAGTTACCGATGGATGAAGACGAAAGAGGGGATGCCTTCCCGGGGCATCCCCAAGCTTAGGCTTTTGGTTACCCTTGAATTTTACTTGGGGTGCCATGGGCATCTCCAAGCTTAGGCCCTTGCTACTCTTTGTTCCATAGTCCAACAAAGCAATACTCAAAACTTGAAAACTTCACAACACAAAACTTAGACAAAAATCTCGTGAGCTCCGTTAGTATAAGAAAGCAAACCACTACTCAAAGGTACTGCAATGAATTCATTCTTTGTTTATATTGGTGTTAAACCTACTGTATTCCAACTTCTCTATGGTTCATACTTCCCAATTCTACTCATAGATGCATTGAAATAAGCAAACAACACACGAAAAACAGAATCTGTCAAAAAGAGAACAGTCTGTAGTAATCTGCAGGTTTCGCATACTTCTGTAACTCCAAAAAATTCAAACTAAATTGGTAAACGTGAGGAATTTGTCTATTAATCATCTTCAAAAATAATCAACTAAATAGCATGCTCCAGTAAAATCTGATGACCATTCTAGCGAGCGCTAACGATTCTATTTTTCACAGCAAGATCCCATAAACTTCACACAAGTATTCCCAAGGGTTCTACTTGGCACAAACACTAAACAAAAGACAAAACCACATCTAAATAGAAGCTAGATGCAATATTTATTCCCTAACAGAAGCAAAAACATAAAACATAAAATGGGGTTGCCTCCCAACAAGCGATGTCGTTTTACGCCCCTAGCTAGGCACGATACATGATAGATCTAGGGAATGCCATAATGATACGATATGTCGTGAAAGCTCATCTCATATTCCCTACGTTCAGCAGCAAGTTTACTTTGTGGCAAGCAAAAGTAATCAAAAGGGCTAAATTTAATGGGACAAAAGTCCCCCACATCAATCTCAGGAGGAATAGGTTCCTCTTTTGGCCCTTTGTATTGAACAACCAATTCATCATTATAGGCATTCTTTTGGCAGAAGGTCATAAGCCTTCGCTCAAGGGAGAAGGCTAACCCATTGTTTTGTATAGCAAAATCATCGTTCATCTCAGAAATTCTATCAATCAAGACATCGGTAGGAACCTTTTTCTAAGGTTTTCATTAAAAGCAACATGATCAGGGGATCGTAACCGCATTATGTCTTCTTGATTGAACAAGATAGCCTCTATGGGAGGTCGACCGGCATCTACTCCGTAATGAGCAAAGATTTTTTTTGGCCTCTTTCATGATAAATATAAATTCATGAGCCAAAAAGATAGTAGTTGCACGCTTAACTGAAGAATGCTCAATATTGGAAAACTCCAAAAAGATTATCTGAATACAGGGATGCATATGGATAAATTGCATTTCAATTTCTACTATAAGCATAGATACAGCATCCGCAAGCCTACTAGTTCTGTGAAGAATAGAGCTACCCATAGTGGGAAAAGCACCGGCACAAGTAAAGAAGTCTTGAAGAACTCATTTCCCAATGATAATACCACTACCAACCCGGAACTTCTTAATATGTAAAGTGGTAGCTTCATCCAGGGGGTCCACATAGACGTTGCCCTTGACATTACTACACTTCTCGATAAAATCGTCCCCCATCTCAGACATGAGGGCAAGCAAGCAAGCAACACACACAGGCAAACAAGAAGCAAGCGAACAATAAACACATGGCAGAAGAAGGGCAAATAAAACAGCAAGGGTGAAGTGGGGAGAGGAAAACGAGAGGCAAAAAATGTAATGCGAAGCATAAGGGTTTGTGATAGGTACTTGGTATATGACTTTTGCATAAGCCTCCCCAGCACCGGCGCCAGAAATTCTTCTTGCTACTTCTCGAGCTTGCATTGTATTCCTTCGAAGAGGAAAGGGAGATGCAGCACAGTAGCATAAGTATTTCCCTCAGTTTTAGCCAAGGTATCAATCTAGTAGGAGACCACGCGCGAGTCCCTCGCACCTGCACAAACAAATAAGAACTTTGCAGCCAACACGATAAGGGGTTGTCAATCCCTTTACGGTCACTTACGAAAGTGAGATCTGATAGAGACGATGGTTTATATTTTTGGTATTTTGATTATAAGAACAGAAAGTAAAAGCGAAGAAAGTAAAGTAAGTGTAGATTCATATGTTGAGAATAGACCCGGGGGCCATAGTATTCTCTAGTGGCTTCTCTCTTGATAGAGATATTCTACGGCAGGTAAACAAATTACTGTCGAGCAATTGATAGAAAAGCGAATAATTACGAGACTATCTAGTCATGCTCATTATATATAGGCATCACGTCCGAGACAAGTAGACCGAAACGATTCTGCATCTACTAATATTACTCCACACATCAACCGCTATCCAGCATATAGTGTATTGAGTTCATTAGAACAGAGTAACGCCTTAAGCAAGATGACATGATGTAGAGGGATAAACTCAAGCAATATGATATAAACCCCATATTTTTATCCTCGATGGCAATAATACAATACGTGCCTTGCTGCCCCTACTATCACTGGGAAAGGACACCGCAAGATTGAACCCAAAGCCAAGCACTTCTCCCATTGCAAGAACTATAGATCTAGTAGGCCAAACCAAACTAATAATTCGAAAAGACTTGCAAGGATATTATAATCATACATAAAGAGTTCAGAGAAGAACCAAATATTTCTCATAGATAATCTTGATCATAAACCCACAATTCATTATATCTCGACAAACACACCGCAAAAAGAGATTACATCGAATAGATCTCCTCGAAGACCGAGGAGAACTTTGTATTGAGATCCAAAGAGAGAGAAGAAGCCATCTAGATACTAGCTATGGATCCGAAGGTCTGTGGTAAACTACTCACAACTCATGGTGAGGCGATGATGATGTTGTAGAAGCACTCCCTGGAAGATCCCCCCTCCGTCGGAGCTCCGGAACAGGCCCCAAGACGGGATCTCACGGTAACAGAAGGCTACGGAGGTGGAACTAGGGTTTTCTCTGTTGTTCTGATGGTTCCGGGGCATGTAGGCATATATAGGAGGAAGGAGGGCACCGGGGGCCTTACGTGGGATCCACGAGGCAAGGGGGCGCACCCTAAGGGAGGGGGCGCACCCCCCACCCTCGTGGGCACCACGTAAGCCCTAATATGTGGTTCTCAAGTCTCCCGTGCGTGATTTTCTCCAAAAATATATATCCCGAAGGTTTCATTCCATTTGGACTCCGTTTGATATCCCTTTTCTGTAAAACCCTAAAATAGGCAAAAAAACAACAATCTGGACTGGGCCTTTGGGTTAGTAGGTTAGTCCCAAAAATAATATAAAAGTGTATGACAAAGCCCATTAAACATCCAAAACATCATAAATAATAGCATGGAACAATCAAAAATTATAGATACGTTGGAGACGTATCAGTTGCCTAATCACAAACAGTTCATCCGAGTGAAC
Source organism: Secale cereale (assembly GCA_902687465.1). Lineage (NCBI taxonomy): Eukaryota > Viridiplantae > Streptophyta > Magnoliopsida > Poales > Poaceae > Secale > Secale cereale. Next base: position 165,694,428 of record LR738709.1, read on the forward strand.
CGTATGTTGTATATCGCACACACCTCCATCTGGCTGCCCATTTCTTTTGTTCCTCCTCGTCGCAAACAGTTAAGTGAGTTGAACCATGTGCCCTGCATCGCACACGCAACTAAAATCTGAACCGTGTTTGATGCATCCGTCTTCGCAAATGTTTTACACATTTTTTAAGGTTTTCATACACCACCGTTTGCAATGATTGCATCGTACACGGTTTCTCAAAGGGTCTTTGATCGTAGTGTCGCATTAGCAGCATCCTGCAGTAGTGCCAGGGAGGTGATTGAGCACCACCTTGATGTATGTCCCCAGGCACGGACCGTCAAGAAGAAGGTCAGGAAGCAAGCTTTGGAGCGCCAAGAGTTCATCATTGAGGAGATTAGGAAGTTGGAGGCGGCAGGCTTGGTCAGAGGAGTTCTCCACCCCACGTGGTTGGCCAATCTAGTGGTAATGCGTAAGGCAATTGGGAAATGGAGGCTGTGTATCGACTATACAGATATCAATAAGACCTGTCCAAAGGATCCTTTCCCTTTGCCATGCATTGACTAGATAGTGGATTCCACCGCCGGGTGTGACATGTTGTCATTCCTCGACGCTTACTCAGCATACCACCAGATCTTCATGATGAAGGAAGACGAAGAAAAGACCGTGTTCATCACCCCATGTGGTACGTACTGCTTTGTACTGATCCCTTTCAGGATGAAAAGCGCTGGTTTGACATTTGCCCGAGCAGTCCAAATCGGTTTTGATCCCCAGCTGCATAGAAATATGGAAGCCTACATGGATGATATAGCGGTCAAAACCAAGGACAAGCCCACGCTCATGCAGGATCTAGAGGAAACATTTGTAAACCTGCGCACGATCAACCTCAAGCTCAACCCAGAGAAGTGCGTGTTCAGCGTCCCATCCGGCAAACTTCTTGGTTTCTTTGTGTCTCAATGCGGAATCGAAGCAAATCCCGACAAGATCAAAGCGATTGAGAAGATTGAGGCGCCAAGACGAGCCAAAGACGTCCGTAGGCTCGCCGGCTGCGTTACTGCTCTAAGTAGGTTCATCTCCAAATCTGTTGTTTGAAAAAGGCGGGTCCAATGAAATGGACTCCGGAGGTAGAGGCAGCGCTGCAGGATTTGAAGAGCTACTCTCCTCCACACCAATACTAGTCGTGCCTAAACCGCAAGAGTCATTGCTGCTATATCTAGCGGCAACGAATCAAGTGGTCAGTGTTGCACAAGTGGCGTAGAGGGAATTTGAGGAAGAAGCGGTGGTAGAGGCAGAGTCGTCAGATGATGGCCTAGAGCTCTCCCCGGCAGGGCTTGATGCCAGCAAGGCAGAACCGCCGACAAAACCTGGTCCTGGCTAGACAGAGTCTACGCAAGTGTGCGAAGTCGAACAGAAAGCTGCGTCACTATTTCCAAGCGCATGAGATCACCGTCGTCACCCACCTCCCTTTGCAACGAATCTTGCACAACCCAGATGCAACCGGGAGGATTGTGGAGTGGGCGTTGGAACTATCAAGCTTTGGCCTCAAGTTTGAAAGTACTTCAACAACCAAGAGCCGAGACTTAGCAGAGTTCATAGCAGAATGGACCTCAATGCCCGACGAAGAGATTCAGGAGATCACCCTTCCCGGCAAGGAGACGTGCTGTGATTGGATTATGTACTTTGATGGAGCTTTCTCGCTGCAAGGTGCTGGTGCCGGCGTGCTACTCGTCGCACCCATCGGAGAGCACCTCAAGTACGTAGTCCAGATGCACGTTCCCGAGGAAAAATCAACTAACAACACTGCAGAGTACGAGGGATTGCTTGCTGGTCTTAGGATCGTGGCAGACCTCGGAATCAGGAAGCTCATCATCAGGGGTGATTTGCAACTTGTCGTCAAGCAAGTTAACAAGGATTACCAGAGCCCATTGATGGAGGCCTATGTGGATGAAGTGAGAAAGTTGGAGGAGCATTTTGACGGTCTACAAGCAGAGCATGTTCCCTGTCGGGGAAACTGACCGCCCGCGAACACCTATGGGACCGGAGCCCCTTCTACGTTGCGGTAAGGGAGCGGAGGGAGCACGGAGAGCAGATCGAGGAGCACACGCAGGCAGTTTACCCAGGTTCGGGCCGCGATGACGTGTAAAACCCTACTCCTGCTTTGGTTGTATTGAGTTCTTGGGCTCGGGAGCTTGAAGATCAGTAGTAGCTACACCGAGCGTGGGAGTGAGCGAATTTCTGGGATCGAACCCCCTCTACATCGTGCATGGGCCTCCTTTTATAGCTCAAAGGGGTCACCGACAGGTGTCAACGTAGAGGAGGGTAAAAATGTAAAATTGGTGGTAGCTGCAACAGTGCATGAACAGTGTATAAATAGTGGATGAACAGTAGTCTTCACCTAACCTTGACGGTGGGGGACAAAGGCATTGAATGCCCGTCGCCGTCGCCCCAAAAAGTGTCCGTCCATGCGTCTTCGTTCGCCACGGCGATATCCTCGTCACCGCGGCTTGCCACCGTGTACCCCAGGCTGCACAGCCATCTGCCACGTGCCCCTGGAAGGGCCCCAGGGCGACGCGTGGCCAGATGAGCTGGAGCGAAGGGACACAGCATAGGCTTCCCCGGCAAGCACCTTGCCGGGGCTGCAACCTTGCCGGGCCCGGAAGCTTGTCGCCCTCCGGATCCTGCTGGGGCGCATGATGTGCCGCGATATTCCTTCTTAAGATGCCGTTCTTTTGGCCTTCCTGGCAAGCTCCTCTTGCCAGGGTCTTGTGCTGGAATGATAACTTTGAGCCTGGTGCGGCCTTCCCGGCAAGCTCCTCTTGCCGGGGTCTTGTCTCTTAACTTGAATACTTTGTTCTTGAATGGCTTCATAGGGACCAGAGCGGAGCTTGGCGAGCGCGTGGTAAGCCCTGCCAGGGGAAGCTGCTACTGCCCGTGCACAAGTTGGGGTACTAAGGTACCCCTACCTTAGTACACCGACAGGAGCCCCCGGGCCTGGGCCACACACGGTGCCGAGCGCTGTTGGGCCAGGCCCAAGACAGTGCACGGGCACACGCGGCCCACGGCAAGCCGTATCCCTCTCCGTATCCGCCGCATCCCTCCCTAACGGCACGCGTCGATTGAGGCGTCGTGGGAGAGATCGTGGCCTGTTCTTTAATGGTAAATGCGGAACGTCCCCTACTTCCCCCTTAAAAGCAGAGGAAGCAGGGGCAGTTTCCCCCCATCGCCTTCATTCTGTCTTGAATCTCCAGAAACCCCCGCCGCTCTCTGCCCCCCCTCAGGTCGACAGAGAGCCGAGCCCCTCCTTCCTCCGCCGTCCCAGCATCCGCGGCGTCGTCGACCTCCTCGCCTCCTCCCTCTCCGCCCCCGCCATGGCTCCGAAAAGCGACAAGGCGAAGAGCGACAAGGCGAAGAAGGAAAAGTCCGAGCAGGCGGCGAAGCTGGCGGCCATGCGAAGAAGGAGGGTGGTCTTCCCGCCGAGGCTCGGCGCAAGGGAGCTGCGGGACAAGTATTACTTGTTCTGGGCGAGGGAGACGAAAGCTCATCCCCGCACCAGAGTCTTCCCCGCCGTCGCCATCGACATGTTCCCGGGAGGTTACTACTACTTTGCTGCATTTTTCCACTGCGGTCTCTGCCCTCCGTACTCGGAGTTCTTCTGTGATGTGATGAACACGTACGGCCTCCACCTCCTAGATTTCACCCCCAACGCCGTCCTTACGATGGTTGTTTTCGCACATCTGTGCGAAAACTTTGTCGGGGTCCACCCAAATGTAGCTCTTTTCCACCACTTCTTCACGCCTAGAGTAGAGTCTGGATCCCCACTCTCCGGCGGCATCTCCTGGATCTTCAGGCTGAACAAAAAGGAGGCGTACTTGACAGGGGAGCTTCGCGGCAAGTGGGAGGAGTGGAGAGCTGACTGGTGCTAGGTCTTGGAAGAGGAGCCCCAGCAGTTTACCTCGCCGCGCCAGACTGCTATAGTGCGCGGCAAGGATTGGAGTGAGTTGGCCCCGGAGGACGACAAGCTTGAGATTGCCTTGACTAGGATCCTTCGCCTCCGGGCCGCCAACCTAACTGTAGGTGAAGTTGGGGCCGATTTTCTCCGCCGCCGCATTGCTCCCCTGCAGGAAAGGAAGAGGCCTGCCTGGGAGTTCGGCAATGCGGCAGATCGTATGAGGCTGCGCCCCGGGCTGAACTATAATTTCACTGTCTTGGAGCTGAAGGGGATGGTCCGGGAGCTGTTTAAGCATGACCCCAACCACCCGGAGTGGTTCAGACCATCCCGAGGAGTGGTGCCGTTGTGCAATAACACCGCCCTCAGTGCCATACGCGCGGTGATGCCCGAGTGCGACTCCCACGGGGTCGTCCCCACTTGGCTGGTGCCTTCAGCGGAGACCGTGCAAGCCTTCTTCGACAACTTGGTCGAAAAGCCCCGCAACGCCGAAGAGAAGAAGGGCCTCACCCGGGAGACCACCGAGCGGGATGTAGCATATATTGCCACCAGAATGGAGGAGGCCGCCGCAGCTGCGGCTGCGGGCGAATTTGGATATACTGTGGACGAAGCAGAGGCAGCGGACGCGGTGAGCCAAGCCGAGGAGGCGGAAATCCTCACGCTGCTGAAGATTGCGCCCGAGGAGTTTGCCGGGGAGCCTTCCGGGAAGCTTGCCGGGGCGAGCGAGGTTGCCGGGGCGAGCGAGGCCGCCGGGCTGGGTACTGAGTCCAGCGGGCCCGCCGAGGAGGAGGAGGACGCCGAGTCCGGAGATTCTGACGAAGACTCTGACGGGTCTCTGAATCTTGACGACGACGCCTCATCATCCTCGAAGAACTCTCCGCCACCACCAAGCCCAAGCCCTCCGCCGCAACCGAAGAAGCGCCTCCGCAAGGCCGTCGAGACGGTGAGGCCGCAGGCGCCCCAACAACGACCGAAGCGCCGGGCGACGCGCGCCACCATGACGAGCAAGGTCGTCAAGGAGGCGCCCCGTGCCCGAGTGACAAGCGGAGGGGGGTCTTCCCGGAGTGACTCCGGGGTACCTTCTGCTCCTCGGTCCTCAGCGACGACCAGTGCTGGGTCTTCACAGCCCGCAGCTCCGGAGCCCGCCAAGCGCCCGAGGGAGCCCTCTCCTCCAGCTCCTCGCGCTGGAGCACACGAGGCGGGATTTGACTTCTCCGCTCTCAGCTCCGACGAAGAGGAGGAAGAGTAAGTACTTGCAATTTTCATTTCCTTTGATTTTGTCTTGATTTCTCTTGCTCGGTTCTGATCTTGCTTTGGCTTCCAGGACCTTGACCCAGCGGATGGCGAAGAGGGCCAAGATCCCTGTGGTCGATATCGAGGACGACGAGCCCGTCGCAGTGGCAGGAGATGCGCCAACGACAGACTTGCCGGACCAGCCTGCTGCTCCGAGGAGCAGCCCCCAGCGCAGCCCCCAGCGTAAGTCTGGTATTCATTCTTCTGCTGGACGGGCGCGCTTGAGGTTATTGTCCGTACTGATGTCTTGTTATCTTGTGCAGAAGTGGAGCCGCAGCCGCATGAGCGTCAGGAGGCCGCCCCCGAAGAGCCGCTTGCTCCACCCTCCCCGCCAAGGACGAGCTCCCCGGCAAGGGATGGCACTCCGCCAAGGACGGGTACTCCGCCAAGGGCGAGCACCCCGCCAAGGGAAAGTAGCCCGATAAGGGTGAGCACCCCGCCAAGGGAGGGCGCAAGCGGCCCTCCGCCAGCAGGGGCCACTTCTACGCCGCCAAGGGAGAACTCCCCGGCAAGGGACCCCATTGTCGAAGAGGCCCGCGCAGGTAAATTCTTGTATTTTCTTCTTCTTGGATTCTTTTTTTTGGATATTTGTTTGACAAATCTTTCTTTTCTTTTTCTTCTGCTAGATCCGCCCGCCCCGGAGTCGATGGAGACTGAGACCATCGCCGAGGAGGAGGTGCGCGGCGACGCTGGCGACGCCACCGCCGCAGAGGGAACGGCTGGCGTCGACGAGCTAGCCGCCGAGGAGACCGCCCCGACCGCTGACGCCGCGGCTGGGGAAGGGACCGGCGACCGCACCGCTGGCCCGGAGGCCGTAGGAGCGCCCGACGCTGCACCGGCCGCCGACCCTTCCGCTTCCGCGGCTGGGTCGGGCGTTTATCTGGAGGCCGCCAACGGGGTATTCATTCAAGTCCCATGGGCGTCCTCATCAAGGGCACCCGCGGAGGGAGAGACGTTTGACGGAGAAGTCCTCGCCTTCGCCGGATTGAAGGTTGTTGATGCGCCCGGCAGCAGTGACGAGCCCGAAAAGGAGCGACTCCTTCGCCGGCTCCTGTCCTTGTACCGGGCCAGGCAGGCGAAGTTGGAGTCTCGGGAGGCTCTGGCTGCCAAGGCTGGTGCTGACCTGGAGAAGCGCGCCGCGGAGCTCCGTGCCGCCAACCAGGCGGCCCTCCGGAACTTGGCGGAGGAGCGCGAAGAGCTTGCCGGGGCGCAGCAAGCATTCGTCCTCGAAAAGGCCGAGGTCGAGGAGCAGCAGCGACTGGCCGCCGAGGAGCTGTCTCGGCGGGAAGGAGAACTCAACCAGCGGAAGGTCGACCTCGACAACCACGAGGACGACCTCACCGCCCGGGAGCAAGCCATCGGCGGGGCTCTGCAGGAGGCGAGGGACGCCGCTGCTGCCGCGGAGACTGCCAAGAAGAATCTGGAGGCCAGGGTAGCGCAGATGGAGCTGTTCTTGAAGGCGAGCGAAGACAGGGTCACCGCGCTCAACGTGGCGCGGGAGAAAGACGCTCATACCAACTCGGAGCTGCAAATCCGCCTCTCCGAGAGGGGCAAAGAGCTCACTGATGCTAGGGACTCCATTGCTGATTTAGAGTTGAAGGTCTCCACCCTTACTGACTCGCTTGGCGCTGCCCGGGATCGCGAGACGAAGCTGAAGGACGATCTCCGCACTGAGAGGGCCCTGCTGGAAAGCACCGCCGTCTAGCAAAACCACTTCCAGCAGACGGTGGAGCGATGGACTGAGGAGCTCGTCACCTCCGCCGCCAACATCGACATGGAGATGATGGCGTTGAGGGCGGAGCATCTCGTGTACTCCCCCGACGAGAACCTCCCTCACAGCGCCAAACTGAGTCTGTTCTTCAGGGGAGTGGCGCCGACGCTTGCACGGCTGCGGGAGAAGATCCCCGTGCAGCTGGCCGACGAGGCACGCCGGCTCTGCATGGGCACCATGGAGCGGGTGCTGTCGAAGATCGTCTACCGCAACCTCGGGATCAACCTCATCAACGTCCTCCGGACCTTGCCACCCGAAGCTGACCAGGAGGCGTTGAAGGCCCAAGTCGCCCACATCGTAGCCAAGGTGGGCAAGATCCAGAGGATTGACGGAGACCGCAGAGACTAGGCACCTTGCTTCCCTCACCACTGCCAATTAAGTCATAGGCAGTAGTTGTTTAGAACAGCGGCAAGTTATCTCTATAATATATACTTTTATTTTGGGTAATCAATGCAGTGTTACCTCCCTTGCTTTTGGTCCTTCACTTTGTATGCTTTTCACCCTACGCTTTTTAGGGGAACTTGCCGGCAAGGGGCCCTTGCTGCGAGCGCTGAGTGCGGGACTCTTAGCAGCCTGCTAGCAAAGACCTTGTCGGCAAGAAACCTTGCCGCAGCTAGTCGCAGCACACTTAGATTGCTGAGCGATCTCGAAAACGAAGTAAGGGCGCGACACTTGTCGCAGCTCACTTAAACCGTTGAGCGTGCTCGAAACAAAGTAAGGGTGCGGCTAGCCACGGGTAGGTTCCTCCGCGCACAGGTTTTCCATACAAAGTGTGGTTGTTCAAGGAAGATAACTAAAATTTAAAAATTTGAATGCTCAAACTTTGGTGACTTAGCTTACATTGGGTTGTGTACTTCCCGGCAAGACTTTTCTTTCTTGAACAGCACTTGGTCCATACTTCTATCTCCTTCCCCCCCGGCAAACTTGTGCGCGAGGAACACTCCTTCTGTTTCAGAGAGAAAGACAAAAGAGAAGGAAATACAAGTACGGAGCCTTGCGGCTTGTTACTGCTTACCGGGAGTGTGTGCTGCACAAAATGTCAGATGATACATGCAAGTAAAAGGAAAAGCACGAAATGACAAATGGTGCGAAGCACAAAAGTTTTACTGATGCACGGGGTCTGCGCCCGGCTTGTACAAAGGTTTACATGCGACAGCGGCAAGACTTGTACAAAAGGTGGTTGCCGGAGCGGATCACGGCAACCGCGCCTTATGGGTGAAACTTGCGAAGATGCTCTATGTTCCAGGAGTTGCTCACCGGTAAGCCTTCCTCGGTCTCAAGGCGGGCAGCACCGGGCCTTGTGACTTGTCTCACCCGATAAGGGCCTTCCCACTTCGGCGTCAACTTGTTGGAGTTCTTGGCGGATTGAACGCGCCGAAGAACAAGGTCGCCTTCCTCGAGACTCCTGGCCTTGACCTTGCGGCTATGATAGCGATGCAAGCCTTGCTGGTATCGAGCAGCTCGTACAGTAGCCTAGAGACGTTCCTCCTCGAGGAGCAATGCATCATCTTGTCGCAATTGCTCTTGCTCGAGCTCATCGTAAGCGAGTACTCGAGGAGATCCGTATACGAGTTCCGTGGGGAGAACTGCCTCTGCTCCATAGACAAGAGCAAAGGGTGTCTGTCCGGTGGCTCGATTTGGTGTCGTTCTGATTGACCAAAGAGCCGCCGGCAACTCCTCTATCCAGTTTCTTCCACACTTGTGCAGCCTGTCAAAGGTTCTTGTCTTCAGTCCGCGTAGCACTTCAGCGTTTGCCCTCTCCGCTTGACCATTGCTCCTTGGGTTAGCAACAGAAGCGAAGCAGACCTTGGCGCCAAGGTCTTGGACGTATTGCATGAAGGTGCGGCTTGTGAACTGTGTGCCATTGTCGGTGATGATCCTGTTAGGGATCCCGAAACGGCAAACTACTGATCTGAAGAACCTGACTGCTGACTGTGCTGTCACCTTTCTCACTGGTTCCACTTCTGGCCACTTTGTGAACTTGTCGATTGCGACGTACAAGTACTCAAAGCCCCCGACAGCGCGGGGAAAGGGGCCGAGGATGTCGAGCCCCCAGACCGAGAAGGGCCGGGACAAAGGGATCGTCTAGAGAGCTTGAGCTGGCTGGTGAATTTGCTTGGCATGGAACTGGCACGCTTCACACTTGGTTACTTGTGCAGTTGCATCTTGGAGGGCTTCTGGCCAAAAGAAACCTTGCCGGAACGCCTTCCCGGCTAGTGCTCTTGCGCCAATGTGGTGACCACATATGCCTCCGTGTATCTCTGCCAACAGCTTCTGTCCGTCTTCCCGGGAAATGCACTTCAATCTGACACCATTGAGTCTTCTTCTGTATAGTTCGTTGCCAATGAACTGGTACATACTTGACTGCCTGGTTATCCTCTCTAACTCTTCTGGTTCTTCGGGAAGTTCTCCGGTCTGAAGAAAACGGACGATTTGTTGTGCCCATGCTGGAGCTTGAGGCTCAACAACAAGGACTAAAGGCATCAGGGCTGCTGCGGGAACCTCAGCTTCTACGGCAAGAACCTCCGGCTCTGCCGGAGCTGAGGGTTCCCTGGCAAGCCAGCCGGGGCAAGGCTTGTCGGGAACGCCTGCTTCAACTGTACAGACCCTTGGGTCCGCAGGAGCAGACTGTTCCTCAGCATTTTGGTTGCTGATCTTGGGGACCTTGGCGGCGGCTTCGGGAAGATCCGCCGGCAAGTAGTCACCGGAGACCAACTTCCTCTTCTTGCTCTGCCCAACTGATGGTGTAACGGATGGCTGAGTTAGCTTGAGCACGAAGATCCCTGGTTCCACAGGTAACTTCGTTGCAGCACACTTTGAAAGGCCATCTGCGATGTCATTCTGAGCTCTTGGAATGTGCTCCATCTGTAGGCCTTTAAAGTGTTCTTCAAGCTTCCTCACTTCATCGACATAAGCTTCCATCAGAGGGCTCTGGTAACTCTTGTTCACTTGTCGGACCACCAATTGTGCGTCTCCCCGGACAATTAGCTTCATGATCCCAAGTTCGGCCGCAATTCTGAGGCCGGCAAGCAGACCTTCATACTCAGCAGTATTGTTTGTCGCTTGCTCCTTGGGAAAGTGCATTTGAACAACATACTTGAGGTGCTCTCTGGTGGGCGCTATGAGTAACACGCCAGCGCCGGCGCCTTGCAGCGAGAAGGCACCATCGAAGTACATTATCCACTCCTTGCTTGCTTCTTGGACGGGGATGCTTGTCTCTGGGACTTCTTCATCTGGTGTTGGGGTCCATTCCGCTATGAATTCTGCCAAAGCTCTGCTCTGTATGGTTGAAGTACTCTCAAACTTGAGACCAAAGCTTGACAGCTCCAGTGCCCACTCGACGATCCTGCCTGTTGCTTCTGGATTTTGCAATATCCTCTTCAACTGAAAGCGAGTGACCACTGTTATCTCATGTGCTTGGAAGTAATGGCGCAGCTTTCTTGAGGCCATGAGGAGGCCGAAAACTAACTTCTGCACTCCAGAGTATCTTGACCTAGCCCCCTGCAAGAGGGAACTTACAAAATAAACTGGGCGTTGCACCATCTTCCTTCGCACTTCTCCTTGTTCCTGCGCAGACTTGTCCTTGTCGGGGCCAGAGCTTGTCGGGGAAGCCCCCTGCTTGCCGCTGGATGCGCTTGCCGGGGATGTGGGTTCCTCATCCGCCTCCCTCTCCGCTACTAACGCAGCACTAACCACTTGATTGTTCGCCGCTAAGTACAGTAGCAACTTCTCTTGTGGCTTAGGTGCGACAAGTACTGGAGTGGAGGACAGGTATCCTTTCAAGTCTTGCAACGCAGCCTCCGCTTCCGGAGTACATTTCATAGGACCTGCCTTTTTCAAGATTTTGAAGAAAGGCAGGGCGCGTTCTGTAGACTTTAAAATGAACCTGCTGAGGGCAGCCACACAACCAGCAAGTCTTCTTACGTCCTTGACGCGCTTCGGGGCTTCAATCTACTCGATGGCTTTAATCTCGTCGGGATTGGCTTCAATCCCCTCTGGGACACGAAGAACCCGAGAAGCTTGCCGGAGGGGACTCCGAAGACGCACTTCTCGGGGTTCAACTTGAGTTGTATCTTGCGCCGATTCTCAAAGGTTTCTTCCTAGTCTTGAATCAGGGTGTCCTTGCTCTTGCTCTTGACCACTATATCATCCATGTAGGCTTCTACATTCTTGTGTATCTGTGGCTCAAAAGCAGTGTGCACCACCCTTGCAAATGTCGAGCCTGCATTCTTCAATCCAAAGGGCATGCGTATGAAGCAATATGTGCCACATGGAGTAATGAATGCAGTCTTCTCTTCATCTTCCTTAGCCATGAATATCTGGTGGTAACCTGAGTATGCATCGAGAAATGAAAGCAACTCACATCCAGCCGTGGAGTCAACAATCTGGTCGATGCGCGGCAAGGGAAAAGGATCCTTTGGACAAGCTTTATTCACATCAGTGAAGTCTATACAAAGTCTCCACTTCCCATTAGCCTTGCGCACAACAACTGGATTGGCCAACCACGTAGGATGGAGTACGCCTCTAACCAGGCCTGCTGCTTCCAACTTCTTTATCCCTTCAGCTATGAACTCTTGGCGCTCCACGGCTTGCTTCCTGACCTTCTGCTTGACGGGCCGCGCATGAGGACAAACAGCAAGCTTGTGCTCAATTACCTTCCTGGGAACGCCGGGGATGTCAGACGGTTGCCACGCAAACACGTCCACATTCGCCCGCAGGAAGGCAACGAGCGCGCTTTCCTATTTGGGGTCGAGTGTAGCACTGATGGTGAAGGTACCACCAGTGCCGTCCTCCTTGGCGGACACCTTCTTGGTTGCCGGTGGAGCTGCCATTCCTTTCTTGCACTTGCCGGTGGAGCTCGATGGTGCGTCCTCGACGGCAGCGCAGCACTCCGAAGAGGTGCGTTTGCCGGAGTGGGCCCCAGAGCTCTTGCCGGACTTGGTCTTGGTCTTCCCCCCGGGAGCTTCAGCGGCAAGTGTCTTGCTGTCTGCCGCGGCTGCAGCGTCCCGGTACATCTTGTCGGCGCAGATAAGCGTGTCCTTCTTGTCGCCGGGGACAGAGATGACGCTTATCGGCCCTGGCATCTTGAGCATGTTGTATGTGTAGTGGGAAGCTGCCATAAACTTGGCGAGCGCAGGACGGCCAAGTATCCCATTGTACGGCAATGGGATATCGGCAACGTCGAACGTGATCCTCTCCGTCCTGAAGTTGAGCTCCCCACCAAAGGTCACTGGTAGTGTAATCTTCCCTTTTGGCTTGCTCCTTCCCGGGTTGATTCCTTGGAACGTCCCGGTTTCCTCGAGCTCGCCGTCGGGGATCTGCAGTTTCTTGATCACAGCGGAGGAGATCAAGTTGAGGCCGGCCCCGCCGTCAACCAACATCTTGGTGACCTTGAGGTTGCGGATAATTGGTGAAACCAACATCGGCAAGCACCCGACCGCGGTAGTGCGGTCAGGGTGGTCCTCGAGGTCGAAGATGATGGGCGTGCCGGACCATTTCAGCAGCCTGCGCGACTCGACGGGTGGCTCAGCTGCATTCACTTCCCGCACCCATTGCTTGAGTTGGCGGTGGGAAGTGTGCAGAGAGGCACCTCCATCGACGCATAGAACTTCCGTGGCCTTCTGGAACTCCTGCTCGCTGTTGTCTCCTTCATCCATATCCTCGTCGTCGTCCTCGTCTTCGTCCTTGTCGCGGCCCCGGGGAGGTCTGTCTCCTTGCCGCTGCTTGGCCTTGTCGCGGCGTCCTCCCCGGCCATTGAACGGCCGCTTCTTGCTGGGCTCTCCTCCGCCTCCTTGGGCCTTCTCCTTGTCGCGACGCTCGTATTCAGCCTTCTGCTGTTCTACGAGGTACTCTACCCTCTTGCAGTTCTGGAGATCGTGGCCCTTGGTGCGGTGGATCTTGCAGTACTGCTTGTCGGAGCCGTCCTGCTTGTCGGCTGCCGCTACAGGGGCGGCCTTTTTGCCGGAGCCACCAGCCTGTGTCTTCTTGGCAGGAGCCTCCTTGCCGGACTGCTCGACAGCCAGTACCTCCTTGTTCTTCTTCTTCCTGTTATTCCGCCGCCGGCCTTTCCTTGCAGGGGCGGCATCCTCGCTGTCACTTCCTCCTGCGCCGGTATCCTCTCCGGGGAGTCTCCTCCCCTCTTCAGCATGTGCACATTTGTCAGCCAGAGCGTAAAGCTCGCTGACGTCTCGGATCTTGGTCATGGCCATCTCCTCCCTCATCCGGCGGTTACGCACGTTCTGGTGGAACGCGCTGATAACCGCGGCAGGGTGGACATCGGGAATATTGTGCTGAACGCGGCTGAACCTTTGGATGTATTTGCGCAGGGACTCTCCCTCCTTCTGGGCGAGGATGTGGAGATCGCTCTCCTGGCCGTGGGGTTTGTGGCCGCCCGTGAAGGCGCCAACAAACTGGTGGCACAAATACGCCCATGAAGAAATGGAGTTCTCCGGCAAGTGCATAAGCCAAGACCTGACGTTTGGCTTTAGCACGAGCAGGAAGTAGTTGGCTAGGATCTTCTCATCGCGTCCCCCGGCAGCCTGCACCGCAATGGTGTAGATGCTGAAGAACTCCGAGGGGTGTGTCTTGCTGTCGTACTTCTCGGGTACGTCGGGCTTAAAATTCTTCATGCTGGGCCACTGGACTTGCCGCAGCTCTCGGGTGAACGCAGGGCAGCCTGCCGCGCATGGCAAGTCGCCTGGTTCACCGGGCGCGTGCATGTCGACAGCGGTCCCAGCGCGCTGGTCGGACTGTCTCCGAGCTTCTCTTCGACGCTCGATGCGGGTTCGAGCGTCCTCTTGTCGCCTGTCGTCGAGGACTTGGCGCTGATCGCGGCGAGCCCTCGGATCCGACGACGCCGTGGAGTCGTCGTCGACGTTGATCCGGCGGGGCGGCGTTTTCTGCTTCCGCGGCGGGGAGTGCACGGTAGTTGCACCCCCGACGGTCTTATCTCCATCGGCCTTCGCTTGGTCAACTTGCCGCGGCCGCGAAGTTGCCGGCTGCTGCGGCGTATCGTTGTTGGCGAAGGCGATGAGGCTCTGGATCATCGCCCTCCAGTCTTCGGCCTTGTCCGCCGCTGGAGGGAAGTCGAGGAGCAGCTGAGCCCTGGCTAGGGCTTCTGCTGGAGAGGAGGGAAACGGTGGCGAACGGTGCGAGGAGCGGGACACGCTCGGACTTCTAACCGCGTTAGAAGGAGCAAGTTCCCGTCCCGGCGACCGCGCCTTGCTCGTGCCAGGACGTTGGCCTTGAGCGTCCCGTGACTCGCCGGCCTGGCCACGTCCCAGCAAGCGTATGGTACCTCCGGTACCACGTCGCTGCTGGTCTGGCACCTCCTGAGAGGGACGTGGTGCGTGTACGGACACCGAGGCCTTGGAGTTCGCCCGGTCGTCCGTCTTGTCCTTGGACTTGGTGGCGCCGTCAGTGTCCCCACCGGCGTCCACCCTTCCGCCGGCGCCTCCCCCACCAACCGTCGGCTCTGGTGGTGGTGGGATCGACGCGGACGGGCCTCCGACCTCCGAAGCCTTCTTCTTCGGAGGCATGTTGATGTAGTCGATGAGGTTGATGAAGCTGGTGAAGTTGCTGAAGGTTGCGCCCGCGTGAACGCCGGATCAGGTTCGCACAACCTTGACGCCCCCTACCTGGCGCGCCAAAGATGTCGGGGAAACTGACCGCCCGCGAACACCTATGGGACCGGATCCCCTTCTACGTTGCGGTAAGGGAGCGGAGGGAGCACGGAGAGCAGATCGAGGAGCACACGCGGGCAGTTTACCCAGGTTCGAGCCGCGATGACGCGTAAAACCCTACTCCTACTTTGGTTGTATTGAGTTCTTGGGCTCGGGAGCTTGAAGATCTACAGTAGTAGCTACACCGAGCGTGGGAGTGAGCGAATTTCTGGGATCGAACCCCCTCTACGTTGTGCATGGGCCTCCTTTTATAGCTCAAAGGGGTCACCGACAGGTGTCAACGTAGAGGAGGGTAAAAATGTAAAATCAGTGGTAGCTGCAACAGTGCATGAATAGTGTATAAATAGTGGATGAACAGTAGTCTTCACCTAACCTTGACGGTGGGGGACAAAGGCATTGAATGCCCGTCGCCGTCGCCCCAAAAAGTGTCCGTACATGCGTCTCCGTTCGCCACGGCGATATCCTCGTCACCGCGGCTTGCCACCGTGTACCCCAGGCTGCACAGCCATCTGCCACGTGCCCCTGGAAGGGCCCCAGGGCGACGCGTGGCCAGATGAGCTGGAGCGGAGGGACACAGCATAGGCTTCCCCGGCAAGCACCTTGCCGGGGCTGCAACCTTGCCGGGCCCGGAAGCTTGTCGCCCTCCGGATCCTGCTGGGGCGCATGATGCGCCGCGATATTCCTTCTGAAGATGCCGTTCTTTTGGCCTTCCTGGCAAGCTCCTCTTGCCTGGGTCTTGTGCTGGAATGATAACTTTGAGACTGGTGCGGCCTTCCCGGCAAGCTCCTCTTGCCGGGGTCTTGTCTCTTAACTTGAATACTTTGTTCTTGAATGGCTTCATAGGGACCAGAGCGGAGCTTGGCGAGCGCGTGGTAAGCCCTGCCACGGGAAGCTGCTACTGCCCGTGCACAAGTTGGGGTACTAAGGTACCCCTACCTTAGTACACCGACATTCCCCGAGCACAGAACAACATTGCCGATGACTTGTCGAAATGCACTGCCATCAAGTTGCCTGTGGAACCAGGTACCTTCGTGCTTCAATTAACTCAGCCATCTGTTGAACCATCTGCGGGACAGAACAAATGAAGGAAGGCAGGCCCCGACAAGTACTTTCCCAGTGAGCTCCTAGGAGCCATCGGTGAGGACGTTGACGGGTGCCCCAAGCTTGTCGGGGTGCGGCAACCTCTGGCAAGGCCCCAAGCCCTGACCGTAGAGGCAGCTGCACCTACGGTCGAAGATGAGCCTTGAGTCCTTGTCGTCAAGCCCCAGGCTCTCGCATGGGCGCAGCGCACCGTCCGTTTCCTCCAAACAGGGGAACTAGCCTTTAGTCCTTGCCGTCAAGCCCCAGGCTCTGGCATGGGCGCAGCGCACTGTCCGTTTCCTCCAAACAGGGGAACTCCCCGAGGAACTGGAAGAAGCAGAGAAAGTAGCCCGTCGGTCTAGCATGTACCAGTTTGTGGACAATGCCCTATATAGAAGGAGACTGAACGGTATGAAATTAAAGTGCATTCCTCAGGAGGACGGACTAGAGCTGTTGGCAAAGATACATGGAGGCATGTGTGGCTCCCACATAGGGTCAAGAGCCCTTGCCGGCAAGGCGTTCTGGCAGGTTTTTTCTGGCCCACCGCCCTCCATGATGCAACTGCAATAGTAACCAAGTGTGAAGCGTGCCAGTTCCATTCAAAGAAGCTTCATCAACCAGCTCAAGCTCTTCACACAATCCCTATTTCCTCGACATTTTCAGTCTGGGGGCTCGACATACTGGTCCCCTTTCCCCGTGCTATCGGGGGCTTTGAGTACTTGTACATCACGATCGACAAGTTCACAAAGTGGACGGAAGTGGAACCGGTGAGAAAGGTGACAACACAATCAGCCGTCAAGTTCTTCAAAGGACTAGTCTGTTGTTTTGGTCTACCAAATAGAGTCATCACCGACAAGGACACGTAGTTCACGAGCCGCATCTTCATGCAGTACATCCAAGACCTCGGCGGCAAGGTTTGCTTTGCTTCTGTTGCTCATCCCAGAAGTAACAGCCAGGCTGAGAGGGTGAATTCAGAACTGTTGCGAGGCCTCAAGACCAGAACTTTTGACAGGCTACACAAGTGTGGAAGATGTTGGATTGATGAGTTGCCAACGATTCTTTAGTCAATCAGAATGACACCAAATCGAGCCACTGGCCAGACACCCTTTGCTCTGGTATACGGGGCAGAATCAGTTCTCCCCAAAGAACTTATATACGGGTCACCTTGAGTGCCATCTTCTGATGAGCTTGAGCAAGATCAGTTGTGCCAAGATGACGTGATGCTCCTTGAGGAAGATCGTCTTCAGGCTGCTATGCGAGCCGCTCGCTACCAGCAAGCCTTGCGCCACAACCATAGCCGCAAGGTTCACGCCCTGAGCCTTGAGGAAGGCGACCTTGTTCTTCGGTGAATCCAATCCGCCAAGAATTCAAACAAGTTGATGCCAAAGTGGGAAGGCCCTTATCGGATAATACGAGTCACCAGGCCTGGCGCAGTCCGCCTGGAGACCAAAGATGGCATTCCGGTGAGCAATTCCTGAAATATTGAACATATTCGCAAGTTTTACCCCTAAGGCACGGTTGCCGGGATCCCCCGCAACCCCCTTTTGTACTAGTCTCGCAGGCAAGGCATGTAACCCTATGTACAAAGCCAGGCGCAGACCCTGTGCGCAGCTAGGGAAGAAAAACACTTTAGTATGTACAATTTCCCATTGATTTCCATGTTTATGTGTATGTGTATATACATGCTTGTACATGATAATTGTATTGCTTTTTTATTCCAATAAATGATAATGGGCCGCCAAGGTTCCATGCTCCTATCCTCTCTTCTTTCCAGCCGCGGCAAGGACGCTCGATTCTGCCAAGGACCCGACTCCGGCAAGAAGTTGGTAAGACTACCCGGCACGGCTATCCCCGGCAAACCAAACAGATAAAGTTCATCTCTTGCCCATTCATGTTCATAACATGTGACTTGTGCATTAGAAAACCTCGCCACTCTCTTTTAAACCCAGGTGCTCCCATCCCTGGCCCGAACGCTGCTTCGGTCTGAATGGTTGCAGTAACCTTTAGTAAAAGAAGATGGACGAGGGGCTAGACCCTTCGTCTGCAACCCGGCAGATGTGATTCTCTGGCATGCGCAGAGGGCACCGGGGGGATGGCTTGCCGGGAGAACTCGTTTATTTGCATTAAAGAGGCATTTCGCCTCTGCATGGACGTATACATGCACGGGTCCCCAGCAAGGCTGGTCTTTTTCATTGACATGCTGATACAAGTACGAATGTTACAGGACACGGACATTGGCTCAAGAGATTACATTATTTAGAAATTAAGATTTGGCAAGTGCCTACAAGCTAATAGAAAGATAAGCGCCTTGCAATCTCCGTTCTTGCCCCTTTCCTCCCAGGTGCGGCATGTGAAGTCAAAGAAGAGGCGACGGGGAACACGCCGATGGAGAGCATGGCAGGGATGACCCTCGGCAAGGCACGTGGCTGAGGGAGGAGGGCGATGCAGATGATGGTGCTGCCACTGATGGTCAGCTGGAGTTGGAATCGGCGTCCTCCCGCCCACTACCATCATTGTCGATGTCGCTGTCCTCCTCGTCACTTTCGCTCGAGGAGGAGGTTTCGTTGTCGGTGGAGCTCTCTAGGCAGCACCCTAAGCGGGTTTCCGAGTGCCCAAAGACCTTGACGGAGAGTAGGTCGTTCTTTGTTAATTTGAACTAGAGAACGTGCCCCTCCGATAGGCTATGGGCGCGGGCAAAGGTCTTCCACCCACGGCGGAGGTACATGACATGAGGGGTGATACGTATCCAACGTATCTATAATTTTTGATTGTTCCATGCTATTATATTATCCTTCTAGGATGTTTTATGGGCTTTTATATACACTTTTATATGATTTTTGGGACTAACCTATTAACCAAGAGCCCAGTGCCAGTTTCTGATTTTTCCTTGTTTCTGAGTTTTACAGAAAAGGAATATCAAACGGAGTCCAATTGACGTGCTAATTTTTGATGATTTTTTATGGACCAAAAGAAGCCCCCGGAGTAAAAGAGTTGGGCCAGGAGAGTCACGGGCTGCCCACGAGGGTGGGGGCGCGCCCGCCCCCCTGGGCGCGCCCCCTATCTCGTGGACAGCCCGGAGACCCCCCCCTGACTTGTGCCCTACGCCAAAAAATCCTATAAATACAGAAACCTCCAGAAAATAACCTAGATCGGGAGTTCCGCCGCCGAAAGCCTCTGTTGCCACCGAAAATCAATCTAGACCCGTTCTGACAACCTGTCGGAGGGGGGATCCCTCTCCGGTGGCCATCTTCATCATCCCGGCGCTCTCCATGACGAGGGAGGAGTAGTTCACCCTCGGGGCTGAGGGTATGTACCAGTAGCTATGTGTTTGATTTCTCTCTCTCTCTCTCTCTCTCTCTCTCTCTCTCTCTCGTGTTCTTGAGATGGCACGATCTTGATGTATCGCTAGCTTTGCTATTATAGTTGGATCTTATGATGTTTCTCCCCCTCTACTCTCCTGTAATGAATTGAGTTTTCCCTTTGAAGTTATCTTATCGGATTGAGTCTTTAAGGATTTGAGAACACTTGATGTATGTCTTGCATGTGCTTATCTGTGGTGACAATGGGATATCACGTGATCTACTTGATGTATGTTTTGGTGATCAACTTGCGGGTTCTGTGACCTTGGGAATCTATGCATAGGGGTTGGCACACGTTTTCATCTTGACTCTCCGGTAGAAACTTTGGGGCACTCTTTGAAGTTCTTTGTCTTGGTTGAATAGATGAATCTGAGATTGTGTGATGCATATCGTATAATCATGCCCACAGATACTTGAGGTGACAATGGAGTATCTAGGTGACATTAGGGTTTTGGTTGATTTGTATCTTAAGGTGTTATTCTAGTACGAACTCTATGATAGATCGAACGGAAAGAATAGCTTCATGCTATTTTACTACGGACTCTTGAATAGATCGATCAGAAAGAATAACTTTGAGGTGGTTTCGTACCCTACCATAATCTCTTCGTTTGTTCTTCGCCATTAGTGACTTTGGAGTGACTCTTTGTTGCATGTTGAGGGATAGTTATATGATCCAGTTATGTTATTATTGTTGAGAGAACTTGCATTAGTGAAAGTATGAACCCTAGGCCTTGTTTCAAAGCATTGCACTACCGTTTAAGCTCACTTTTACCACTTGCTACCTTGCTTTTTTATATTTTCTTATTACAAAAACCTATATCTACCATTTATAATGCACTTGTATCACCATCTCTTCGCCGAACTAGTGCACCTATACAATTTACCATTGTATTGGGTGTGTTGGGGACACAAGAGACTCTTTGTTATTTGGTTGCAGGGCTATTTGAGAGAGACCATCTTCATCCTACGCCTCCCACGGATTGATAAACCTTAGGTCATCCACTTGAGGGAAATTTTCTACTGTCCTACAAACCTCTGCACTTGGAGGCCCAACAACGTCTACAAGAAGAAGGTTGCGTAGTAGACATCAAACTCTCTTCTGGCGCCGTTGCCGGGGAGGTGAGTGCTTGAAGGTATATCTTTAGATCTTGCAATTAAATCTTTTAGTTTCTTGTTTTATCACTTGTTTAGTTTATAAAAGAAAACTACACACAAAAAATGGAATTAAGGTTACCACATATGCTTCATCTTTTTAATATCTTTCGTGAAAATGATGGGAAGGAAAATTGTGCTCAAGTACTAGAAGAAGAATTACATAGAAT
Organism: Secale cereale; assembly: GCA_902687465.1. Lineage (NCBI taxonomy): Eukaryota > Viridiplantae > Streptophyta > Magnoliopsida > Poales > Poaceae > Secale > Secale cereale. The sequence continues at coordinate 165,714,857 of LR738709.1, forward strand.
GCTTGGCATAAAATATGTGCATGATGAGCATGATTGCAATGTTGTTAGTATGAATTCTTTGAATACCCATGATGCTAATGATATGCAAAGCCACAAGCTTGGGGATGCTATGTTTGATGAAGATGATATTTTTTGTCCCCCAAGTTTTGATGAGCAAATTTATTATGATGAAAGCATGCCTCCTATTGATGATGATTATTGTGATGACTTGTATGCTATTAAGAATAATGATAACCATGAAACTTGTCATCATGATTTTAATTTTCAATTGGATTATGCTTCACATGATAGTTATTTTGTTGATTTGCTCCCACTACTATTGATGAGAATGAATTTGCTTATGTGGAGAGTAGTAAAATTTATATGCAAGTAGATCATGAAAAGAATGCTTTATGTGCTGGTTATATTGTTGAATTCATTCATGATGCTACTGAAAATTATTATGAGGGGGAATATATGCTTGTAGGAGTTGCAATAATATCAAGTTTCCTCTCTATGTGCTTAAAATCTTGAAGTTATGCTCGTTTTCCCTTCATATGCTAGTTGATTATCATTGCCAAAAGTTGTTTGCTGACAAAATCCCTATGCATAGGAAGTGGGTTAGGCTTAAATGTGCTAGTCATATTCTTCATGATGCTCCTGTTATGTTTAAATTCTTATCTTTTATGCAAGCATCATTGAAATCATTGTGCCTAGCTAGGGGCGTTAAACGATAGCGCTTGTTGGGAGGTAACCAACTTTAATTTTGTTCTTTGCTTTTTGCTTCTGTTTAGGAATAAATATTGCATCTAGCTTCTGTTTAGATGTCGTTTTGTGTTTTAATTAGTGTTTGTGCCAAGTAGAACCTTTGGGAAGACTTGTGTGAAGTTTATGCGATCATGCTGTAAAAAACAGAAACTTTAGCACTCATGATATAACTACCATACTAGAGAGTGCTTTTTAGTTGATTCTTTTTGCAGATGATTAATAGACAAATTCCTCACGTCCACCAATTTATTCCTCACTTTTCCTAGCATCATAACAACAATTCTTTCCAATAAAACTTCTCATCTTAGAGTAGCAACCAATTCACTTGTTTAGGTTCAAACAATGAATTCTCTTGAAACTCAACAACCTATGTTCTCAGTCACCAAGCAATTGTAATTCAACTTATTCAATAGAGTTTAAGTAAGAGCTCCACATACTCAACCATCATATAGTCTTCTATGATTGCTAACACTCACCGCATACACATGAGCAAAATGTTTCAACCGGACACATAGAAAGATAGGGGCTTGTAATTTCGCCTCCCAATGTATTCACCTTTGGGTGATGTCAACAATAATAACTCATTCTACCCATATTCGGTTGGACATATGTGCCTAGATCTTTCCTCACCACATGATGCTTGCCAAAAGAGAAAAATAAAAAGGAATAGAGAGAAAAACTTTGACTCTTTCCATAAAAGTAAATACTGAAAAGTAAAAGATAGGCCCATCGCATAGGGAAGCAGAGGTTGACATGCACTTATTTGTATGATCAACCCCTTAATGCAAAGGAACGTCACTTTATATTGCCCCTTATGATAGCAACCTTTATTATGAAGTCCGTCACTTTTATTACTTTGCCATCACAAGTTCGTACAACGCTCAATTTTCCCTTACACTAAATGATCTAACACTTCTAGAAGCATTTTTTTTATTGCCTTTTTGCACCGATGACAACTTACTTGAAGGATCTTGCTCAGTCCTTAGGTAGGTATGGTGGACTCTTGAAGATAATATTTGGGTTTAAGGTTTTCTGGATGCACAAGTAGTATCTCTACTTGGTGCGAAATTTTTTGCTAGCAAAGATGGGGGGCAAGCACCACATGTTGAAGGATCTATGACAATATAACTTCTTTGTGAATATGAACAAACATAAACCCTTATGTTATCTTCCTTGTCCAACGTCAACAATTTTGGCATATAATATATTGATGGGGGCTCACAATCACAAAAGATTTCCAAGATAGTGTGTTTGCATGTGAAAGTTCTCTTCCTTATACTAATTATTCATGAATTGCTTGTATGACCAATATTGTGATTGTTAAGTCTCAAAAGATTTCACTTTCTAAACCCAATGTGAAGCTACAACTAGGTATGATATGATTTCAACTTCATGACATTCAATTTATTCAAGAATTTACTCATAGGATATAAGTGAAGCACAAAAGTAAATGACAAGCTACTCCAAAAAGATATAAATGTAGATCATGAGCATAATATTTCTTCCTCTCAAATTAATTTAAATGAAGCAAGAGATAATTTCTTCAAAAATACTAAAGCACACCATGCACAAAAAGATATAAGTCAAGCATTAGAGCAAAGGTGCCAGAAAAGAGCTTCGTTGACGGGATGTGAATGCCGCTTACCTAGACTCCCTGGCAACAATTTGGTGGATCTATTTTATTTAAAAACTTTCAGATCAAATTATTTTACTAAAACACCAAGCAAACAAAATAAAATGACATTTCAAGAATAGCACATCTCATGTGAAGAAGCAAAAACTTAGGATCAATCGATACTAACCGATAATTGTTGATGAAGAAAGGTGGGATGCCTATTGGTGCATCCCCAAGCTTAGATGCTTGATACTTCTTGAAATATTATCTTGGGGTGCCTTGGGCATCCCCAAGCTTGAGTTTCTGTGTCTCCTTAATTCTTCTCATATCACGGTTTTCCTGAATCTCAAAAGCTTCATCCACACAAAACTCAACAAGAACTCGTGAGATAAGTTAGTATAAACCGATGCAAAAACCTTATCATTCTCTACTGTAGCAAATCACTAGAATTATTATTCAACATTGCATACTAAATAATACTCCTATCCTCAAATAGAATCATTAAACAAGCAAACATATGCAAACAATGCAAACATAACAGCAATCTGCCAAACCTGTATAGTTTGTAAAGAATGCAAGAGGATCCATACTTACCTAACTCAAAAAGTTCAGAAATTTTAACATGTTGTAGAAAATTTATCATATCTTACTATGAAAAACAATTCAACCTTTTATCACATTCTGACTTTTCTCGGGAATTTTTACAGCAGCGACAAACTTTCTGTTTTCAAACAGCAACATATAGACTTGCAAAATAAGCATGGTAAAGGCTATCCTTGAAATTTTTATTGAAATAAAAGATGCTAAACAATATTATAAATACCAGAAAACAAATCCTAACAAAATAAAATGATGCTCCAAGCAAAACTCGTATCATGTGACGAATGAAAATATGGCTCCAAGTGAGGTTACCTATAATGTTGGAGACGAAAGAGGCGATGCCTTCCGGGGCATCCCCAAGCTTAGTTGCTTGGGTATTCCTTGAATATTTACTTGGGGTGCCTTGGGAAACCCCATGCTTAGGGTATTTCCGCTCCTTATTCTCCTCATATGGATATCTCACCCAAAATTTGAAAACTTCAGTCACACAAAACTTAATGGAACTTCGTGAGATGGTTTAGTATGATAAAACAAATCATTCACTTTGGGTACTAAAAGACAAGATTAATAATTTTTCTCACACAATGCCTATTGTAGCGTATCATTTCTACAAATTTTATTGATCAATATAAGCCATAGAAACTAGAAAACAAGCAAACTATGCATTGAAAACAGAATCTGTCAAAAACAGAACAGTCTGTAATGATCTGGACAACCACCATGCGTATTCAACCCTAAAAATTCTGACAAATCAGGACAAGGTAGGCAATTTGTATATCAAACATGTGCCACAATTTCAACTAATTATCACGTTCCAATGATGTATTGAATTTTCCGCACTGGAAGCAAAACTTTATGTTTTTGCACATAATCAAATCAACTATCATCCACACTATCCCAAAGGTTTTACTTGGCACTTTATTGGAACAAAACATGTAAAACATGATTACTACAGTAGCTTAACCAATTGAACACACAAAAACAGTAGGCATAAGTGTTGGGTTGTCTCCCAACAAGAGCTTTTCTTTAATGATTTTTAGCTAGGCGTGATGATTTCAATGATGCTCAGATAAAAGATACAGATTGAAACACAAAGAGAGCATCATGAAGAATATGACTAGCACATTTAAGTCTAACCCACTTCCTATGCATAGGGATTTTGTGAGCAAACAATTTATGAGAACAAGAATCAACTAGCATAGGAAGGAAAAACAAGCAAAACTTCAAGATTTTCAACACATAGAGAGGAAACTTGATATTATTAAGATATGAAGAAGCACATGTTCCTCTCCCATAATAATTTTCAGTGGGATCATGAATGAATTCAACAATATATCTATCACGTAAATCATTATTTTCATGATGCAAAAGCGTAGAAAATTTCCTACTCTCCACATAAGCAAATTTATTCTCATGAATAGTGGTGGGAGCAAACTCAACAAAATAACTATAATGAGATTGAAAATTAAAGTCATGATGAAAAGTTTCATGGTTATCTTTATTCAATATAGCATACATGTCATCATCATAATCATCATAGATAGCAACTTTGTTATCATAGTCAATTGGAACCTCTTCCAAAGTAGTGGATTCATCACTAAATAAAGTCACTACCTCTCAAAATCCACTTTTATCAATATAATCATCATAAATAGGAGGCATGCTGCCATTATAACAAATTTCCACATCAAATCTTGGGGGGCTAAAAATATCATCTTCATCAAACATAGTATCCCCAAGCTTATGGATTTGCATATCATTAGCATCATGGATATTTAAGGAATTCATACTAAAACATTGCAATCATGCTCATCATTTATGCCAAACATTTTATAGCATTCTTCTTCTATCAATTGAGCACAATTTTCCTTCCCATCATTTTCAGGAAAGACATTATAGAGATGAATAATATAATGCAAGCTCAATTCCATTTTTTTTATTTTACTAAACCAAACTAGTGATAAAACAAGAAACTAAAAGATTCGATTGCAAGATCTAAAGATATACCTTCAAGCACTCACCTCCCACGCAACTGCGCCAGAAATGAGCTTGATGCCTACTACACAACTTGTTCTTGTAGACTTGTGTTGGGCCTCCAAGCGCAGAGTTTTGTAGGATAGTAGCAAATTTCCAAGTGGATGACCTAAGGTTTATCAATCCATGGGAGGTGTAGGATGAAGATGGTCTCTCTCAAACAACCCTGCAACCAAATAATAAAAAGTTTCTTCTGTTGCCAACACACCGAATACAATGGGAAATTATATAGGTGCACTAGTTCGGCAAAGAGATGGTGATACAAGTGTAATATGGATAGTAGATATTAATTTTGTAATAGTAACAATAAAAAATAGCAAGGTAGCAAGTGATAAAATGGAGCACAAATGGTATTGCAATGCTTAGAAACAAGGCCTAGGGTTCGTACTTTCTCTAGTGCAATCTCTCAACAATGCTAATATAATCGGACCATATAACCATCCCTCAAAGTGTGATGAAGAATCACTCCAAAGTTCCTAGCTAGCAGAGAACATAAGAAGAAATTGTTGGTAGGGTACGAAGCCACCTCAAAGTTATTCTTTCCGATCAATCTTTCCAAGAGTTCGTACTAAAATCACACGAAGTTATTCTTTCCGATCGATCTATCCAAGAGTTCGTACTAAAATAATACAAGGTTATTATTTCCGATCGATCTATCAAGAGTTCGTACTAACATAACACAAAGTTATCCTTTTCGATCGATCTATCAAGAGTTCGTACTAAAATAACACCAAAACAAATTCAGATTTATAATACTCAATCCAACACACAGAACCTCAAAGAGTGCCCCAAGATTTCTACCGGAGAAACAAAAACAAGAACATGCATCAACCCCTATGCATAGATTACCCCAATGTCACCGCGGGAATCTGCAAGTTGAGTGCCAAAACACATATCAAGTGAATCAATATGATACCTCATTGTCACCACGAGTATTCATAGGAAGACATGCATCAAGTGTCCTTAAATCCATAAAAGTATTCAATCCCAAGAAAGCTCAAAGGGAAAACTCAATTCATCACAACAAGATAGAGAGGGGAAAACACCATATGATCGGACTATATTAACAAAGCCTGCGATACATCAAGATTGTGCATCTCATGAACATGAGAGAGCGAGATTAAACACATAGCTACTGGTACAAACCCTCAGCCCCGAGGGTGGAATAATCCCTCCTCATCATGGTGGCCACCGGGATGATGAAGATGGCAACCGGTGATGATTTCCCCCTCCGGTGGAGTGCCGGAAAGGGCTCTAGATTTGATCTCATGGACTACAGAGCCTTGCGACGACGGAACTTCTGGTCTAGGTTAACCCCAAAGGTTTTTGAATATTCTGGTCTAGCCTCAATTACTATTGCCTCGTAGTGGCCAATGTAATAGTCAACATGTATAGTAATGGGCTACAAGAAAGTACTCCCTCCATCTCAGTTTACAAGTTGTGCACGTGTACCTAGGTCATTAATTTGGGAATAGAAAACACGCTGATGTGGCAGAGAATTAAAGAAGAAAGAGAGCACGTATGTTATGCATGGCAATAAATGTGATCATCTATGATACTACTCTATGATAGTATGCACTATGAAGATAGTACGTATCATACACTAGTATCATATGCATGATACTAGTCTATGATACTACTCCCTACTATGAGTAGCCTTATACGCATACAAAAAAGGACCGGAGGGAGTACGAAGCTTTCAGATTTTGTTTCATGTCTGTATCCTGACTCCAAGGTTGCCCCGTTACAACATTCCATCAAATACAGAGGAAAATTAACACACAAGCTGATGTATCTCAATGATTCACATATCATAGCCAATATTGACTTCACAACTAAAGAAAAAAGTTGCGAGAGTGTGTAGAAAAAAACTACTTATGGAGTCTTTAGGACTTAAATCCTAAACCCTAAACATGATTTAATTTCCAGGATAGTTAGAACCTGTGGAAGGAAAGAAGCCTGGCACCCTCGGATCATACAATTATTTTGTGCAGTTCCATTAAAATCGAGCTGAGCATCCCTGTTGGCAAAGATATTGAAGAAGTGCGATTAGAATACTAGTAGTGGAACTAGTTCATGAGACATAAACTCATCACAAATTGAAGGTTGTAGAAGTAGAGAAAGATCCCCATGGAGATGGAACTACGTGGGAAGCTGCGGCAATGGAGAAAGTCAGCTCCAAAAGTAAGTTGTACTACCTGGGACGTCGGGGTGTAGCTAGAAGGCCGGTGGGAGGCGACATTAGCCCATACCGTGAGGACCCCCGATCGGGACACACTAACAGTGGGTTTTCTCCCTCGCCAGTGCCGACTGCGTCTACGCATAACATCCTCCCCTTCCCCTGGCAGTGGGATCAGGCTGGTTATGTGACCAACGGTGTGGCCAACGTCGTTCTATGCGAGAGAGTGTGAAGAGAGCAACCCAAGCAAGCAGGCTTGTAGCTTAGGCTTCTGCTAGTGTATATATAGTGGACCGGTTTTCCTTTTCTCTCCATATCAACCTTTTTTATACTACGTATGTGTCATTGAAGAGTGAAATGATGGTTGCTTTGTCCGAGCAACTTATTGTGTGATTTGACTACTCATTTAGTCATATTACCGTGGCCCCTGCACATACTCCCCCTATGTGTATGACCGTTCATGAGTCTCACTCGTACTTATCTCTATTTTCTTGCATGACACGTGGACCCGGTCGGATGCTGGATGTCCCAGATGACATGATAGCATTGCAGAGTATTAATATCGACAATAATGCATGCGTGAACAACAAATGAGCAAACCTTGCATGCAACGTTTTGACAAAGCTTTGAAATATGAACATGTGAATGTGAGGGACTACAACCTCGTGAACGCATGCAACAGTCAGACGTACACATGCACACAAAAATGCGCGCGGCGCCCTAATGCATGCATGCCCGAGCACACGACAGAACACACACACTCACTATCAAGTGCTCAACCTACACGTGCATGCACACACGTACTCAGCTAGGGTGAGCTAGTGGCTGTATAAACATCGGAAAATGTATTATATTTACCACAATGAGCATATTATGAAGTCCACTGACCGTATTTTTACAAATATGTGACCGTAACTGTATTTATCTTGTGTCAAATTAAGCCATATAAACAGGAAAAGGAGGAAGTATGGACAAGCATTACTCTGTTGTGTCCCGTCAACTTGCAGAACATGGAGAAGATTGCAGGACGAGGAGAAGCTTGTGGGAAAAGAAGAAACTTTTGACTAATGCAAGCTCTCCCTCGCTCACGCGGTGGACGTGCAACCGTTAATTCGGTGTCAGATTACCAGAAGCATACACTATAGTACCATCATTGTTCGACTTCCCAAAGACGCGAAGAGCCAAGCACAAGGTTTACTAGTATTATACAGGTACTATAAGGAACTGCCCGGTGGAGCGTCTGCACTCTTATTTTATTTTAATCTGTGATAAAAAAATCTTCAACACATTTGCTTCTCTTTGAGGGTTCTCGCATGTGATAATGGAAGTTGATCGCATGGAGTTGGTGACACTCTGGAACAGTCGCCACAGTTCTCTCTTAATTCTTGCTCCCATCCTGTTAGAAATACGAGAGCTCAGTGATAATTTCTCTTCTTTTGTTATTCATCATGTAAACAGGTCAGCAAACCTTCCGGCGCATCTTTGTGCGAAGCGTGCATGCACTTTGAATGTGACTAAGAGCTGGCTTGATGAAACACCTAGCTTCCTAGTGACGAGTCTCTTGGCTGATTGTCCTAAGAATGCTTTAATATGAATAAAGCTCTCTCATTTACCTGCTAAAAAGTAAGCCATATTGATCGGAAAGGAGATAGTACGGACTAGCACTACTTTGTTGTGTCTCGTCAACTCGCAGAACGAGGATAAGCTTGCAGGACGAGGTGAAGCTTGCTTATTATACAATACTACGCCCTCTGCGTCCACCACAAGCGCAGTGGCTCGCAGGACGAGGAGAAGCTTTTGACTAATGCGACCTCTCCCTTGCCCAGACGATGGACGTTCAACAGGTCATTCGGTGTCAGATTGCGAGAGGCATACACTGTAGTACCATCATTGTTCGACTTACCGAAGAGGCGAAGGTTTTAGTAGTATGAGTAGTACAACTTAATAGAGTAGTATCTAGATACTAGGAACCCCATGGTGGAGCGTCTGCACTCTTATTTTATTTTAATCTGTGATAAAGTACACATTTATTCCAGAGAAGTGTGGAAAACGTCAGCCCAACGAAGTGGTACTATTATTCAAAAAACATCGAATATGTAATGATGACATCGATCAACCATGCTCTAATACTTCTTGGCCACTGTGCAACACCTAGCAGGTCTGTGTTCTCCCTCCTTGTGTCTCTCAAGGAGTGGAAGGTTGGCCATTTTGTCGTCAATTGAGATCGGTTCGCTCACACTCCGGTCCACATGTCAGTGATATGCCAAGAGGAAGCGCACTTACCAACATGTCATACGCGCACTTGGTTAGTAGGAGAGGATTCAAAGAAGAGTGTATTGATGGTTACTTCATCCAAGCAACTTACTGTGGGAAAGGTGGGGTTAATGATTTGACTGCTCATTACTACTACTCGCTATTGGTGTGGCGCGACGACAGGGTTGAGTCTCTCATGTGGTTGTGCACTATTTGGTGCATGGCACATGGACCCGAATGTTGTATGTTATCAAGCTTCCATCATTTCTTTACATAATTGACGTACACATAATTTTCTAGCAACATGAAATTGTACAATGCTTCCGAGCTTTCATCTTTTTTTCATGAGTCTTGCCAGCTGGAAGGTTGTCTAGTTACAACATCAATCAAATAGAAATGAAACTAAGATCCATGCTCTTTAGCAAAAAATAAAAAACTAACTTCCTTGCTAATGCATCTCAATGATTAGCATATCAGAGCTAATATTCACATCACAACTGAAGACAAAGTTGTCAGAACGTGTTATAAATAAAATATTAAAATTTATCCATGCTTTCGCTGGCAGCAACTTTCCCACAGCTCTGTCTAAATCAATAAGACATGTTGGGGAAAAAATTAGCTGTGAGGAGCATGGAACATTCCGATCATTTTGTGCAGATCCACTAAAATAGAGTTGAGCGTCCCTGTTCCAAATATATTGAGTAAGTGTGATTACAATAATAGAGGATTGTTGATGAAACAATAAACACACAAATAGAAGCCGGTCACCTTTGAAGTCTCTCTTAATACTAACTAGTTGGAGAGGATTAAGCAAATAGTTGGAGAAGATTAGACTGAGAGTTCGATCAGGAGGATAGAGCAAAACCAATCTCCCTTTGTGCAGTCCCACTAAAATGTAGAAATGTTGCCCGTGTGACATTTCAGCAAAACTGCACAAAACACTCTTAAGAAAAAAAATGATTTGTGTAGTTCACCAAAAGGTCGTAATAGCAACAAGGTGAAATGGATAGACCTGTTTGCAAAAGAGGTAGAATGGAAACAATTGCTGGCGAGTAACAGTTGAAGACGCATATGCCGACAAAAAGGAAGCATATTCTTTGTCCTAAGGGAAGATAGTAGCACAGTTGTTTATCTAAAAAGGGTGTGAGGACAAGATTGCAACATGGAAAGTAGGCCGACCGAGCTACGTTTTGGGCAAAGAACTAGGGAAGATCCACATGCGGGATTTTCCACATGCAGTGACGTGGGAAGATGCCAAGATGGGATGTGCAGCAAGTCCGGAGGGGTGGAAGATGTAACTGGGGGTCGTCAGGGTGTAACTAGGAGGGCGCCGGCGGGCGGAATCTGCCATACCGCGCCGGAGCTTGATCAGAGAGAAAGGCGGGTACCGTAGATCGGGATGTGCTTCCTCGATGTCGTCGAACAGAGCAACGATGCACGTCCTCTCTTTCCGCCGGCGGACGGGATTGGGACAGATTCTGTGACCAGCGGTGAGAGAGAGAGAGAGAGAGAGAGAAAGAGAGAGAGAGAGGCCACCGTCGTCTTGTGTGAGAGAGTGTGAAGACTGAGCAACCCCAGCAGGCAAGCACCATTTTATATCGTGGAGCGGATTACCTTTTTCTTCATAACAATCGTTTTATATTCTGTACGTGCCATTGAGCAATGTAACTTTATTAAAAATAACACACCAACGCGTCAAGTCAAACTTTGTTTCAAGCACATGTGGTAGGCGACCCTTCTTCAAGTAAACAGCCGCTACATGAGTCAAATTAGCATGTGGGCTGCCTTTTCGTACAGAAATGAGCTCCACCATGTACCCGCGCGGGTGTAGCTGGGAACGAGACATGAGTATGTGCATCGTGCGTGCACCTCTCCTCTTCATGTACATACCCCGCCTACATGGGCGTATGTGAGAGAGATGGTGTGTGGGTTCGTGAGTGTTTTTTTGGGGTGGGGGAGGGGGATGGGGGTTGGCGCGTGAGAGATAGACAGGGAATATATGTCGATGATATGTCAAACAAAAATGTAACATATGCAATCTATGTGAAAGAGAGGCGTGGATATATCATATCTAGAGGGGGTGATCCACCAGAAGAGAGTGGAGGGATCATCGACATGAGATATTGATAGAATCAAAGAGAGGGATGCAGTGTATGGGTGCGCGAACGATAATGAAAGCTAGCGAGATTGTGTGTGCCCACGTCAAAGATATACGGCGGCTGGCCTACTTGAACGTTAGAGGGGAGAGCTACAGTTTGTATGTGTGGCATGGATACCTACCTACAACATTCGATAGTCGGTGTGTGAGAGAAAGAGAGAAGGGTGGGGGCAGAGGCGTCATTATATAGAGGTAGATCGTCTGGTATATGTGCAGAGAAGGAGAGAGACCTAGCTATGTATTGAGGAAGATCGATCGACATACATGCATATGTGTAGGAGAGGAACAAGGTTGGGAGAGAGATAGAGCTAGTGTCGGAAGGTTAGTGGTGGAGTTGCTTCTCGAAGAGGGTGGGAGAGGCCTACTAGACAAACCGAGGGGACGGCTGCAATAACTATAAGAGAGGGGATGTGTGTCTGTCTGTGCACATGCGTGTGAGGGACGGGTCGGGAGCATGCATGGATGATGAGGGCGGACGATATGTGTGTGGTAAGCAGACCTATCTAGATAGGTAAATCAATCGAGTGTGTCGGAGAAAGTGAGAGGCATAACTAGTGAGGTACATCGGCCGATGCGTGGGGAAAAAGAGTTATAGTCGACCTAGCTATATGTAGGGAGATTGGTTGGTATACATGCATGTGTTCGAGGCAAATAAGGCCCGGGGAGATGGACAGAGAGAGAGAGAGAGAGGTATATAGTTAGAAGGTGGCCGGTGTGAGAGGGCTACTATGTTGAGAGGGGAAGGAGTGTGCGTGTGCGAGACCGATGAAAAGAGGGGCGAGAGTGTGCATTTGTTTGGGACCGTATTAGACACATGGAGGCATAGACGCTGAGAAGAGAGGAGGTAAAACATGTGTTTGTGGTAGACATACTTGACTAGAGAGGTATAACGATCGTTGTGTGTACCGAAAAGAAGGGGATGGGGAGACCTGCAGACACCATGGGAGAACGACCTAAAGAAAAATAACGAAAGTGCACGATGGAGAGGATGCTGAGGGAGGGTGAAGGCGAGGTACGTGTGTACATGCATGAGAGAAAGTTAGTGCTAGCTACAAAGAGAAGAGGATTGTGTGGTTGTAAAAGAGTAACACAAATCATGGTTTTTATAAAAGTGGATTCAAATATTTGAATAAGAGATCATAGTGTTTTAGACCCACGCATGTATGAATATAACAGTGATACACATGGTGTGGTTATGAGCATGTTGTACTACATAACATTTTTCTGAATTTGTAATAATGTGTGGCTTTTGTAGCTCGCGGCTAAATACCTGACATAACATAGGGGGCAGGGCACTATACATTGTGTGATAAACACATCATACATATGAAACATGGTTTAGATTGCAAAGATCTAGCTAGCACTTCAAATGTAATATTATTTGGAATCGACATCAAGTGGATTCAAAATTTTGATTTCGAGTTCATATAGCATACATAGTTCATATCTAAATTTACAATAACCATGTGTTGTGTTGTTAAGATAATATACGGATGGTTGTTTAACATGGCAACAATCATGATTGTAGATCTGTATTGAAATAGAGAAACAAATTCAAATTTAATTCGAATTGCAGCGGTAGTATATACATTTGGAATGCACTAAATTTTTGTATGAGTAGGTTACCCGCATTATACAGCTAGCGAAAACATTTAATTGAACATAGCATGGATTCAAAGTTTTGAATAACATTTTTAATAATCCATACAATGAAATGGGACAAGACTCTCTCTTTGTGTGGTGTGAATTTTTTTTCTCGTTGAGGGAAGTGCGATTTGATTTGGTACAGTAGTACATGTTAGGCTTGTCCCGAAATTTCAACCCGCACCTTGTTATCTTGAAAATTCAAATATCACATTTTGTCTCTTTGTGCTCCGAAAACTCGCTCCCCGCGCCTTGCTATACCGAAATTACAATGCGTGCAAAAAATCCCTCCTGCTGCCAAATCCCGACATGTGAAATCCCCGTTCTAACCCTAAGCCGAAAGGACCACTAGTTCAAATCGGTGGGGGTACTACTGTAATACACCCTACATTTCGGTCAGGCGCATCCCTAAGTCATGGTTCCCCCCTCCCATCACCTCTTTTTTGCCATTCGAAAACCCAGGCGGCCATAACCTCTCGGCTCCAGTCACGAAACCCCACCCTCCGCCGTCCGGCACCCCACCGCTGCCCAGCCGAAGCCTCTTCCCCGACGACGTTGTCCATCGCAATAGCTCGACGTCCCTCATCCACCTCCTCGGATGAGGCTCCATTATCGATCTCGTCGTGCGGCAGGTTCAGCCGCCCCGTCCTCCACCTCCAAGGAGCTGCTCTGACGATCGTCTCATCTATCGCGGCTGATCCATCCCCCATAGTGCCACCTTAACCTGCTCCACCGGAACCGCAACATCCTCACTGACTCCTGGGACGAAGTCGAGGCCTACTCGGCGCCATCAAAAAGGTTGTACACTCATCGCATCACACCTTCTCCTTAACTCGACCTCCCGACGCCAAAGGTGCTCGATCCCGCACCCCCATGGCGCGGCTACCTCAAAGCCGGCGCCGCCAACGACATCTACATAACGGCTCTCCCCCGATATGAGGCTCCCTCAACGGTGGCGGTCATACAAGACGGATCTACTACTGCTGCTCCGGCTCCCCCTCACTCGTGCCGCTGCTCTGCTCTTGCTCTCGCTCGCGCTGCTGATGCTGGTACACATGCTTCTGTAGCTACACAAGTTGCACCTCTGGCTCTAGTCTGCGCTGCTCCTCCAGGCGCTGCTGCTCTCGCTACTATCTGCTACTATGTTCCCTGTCGATCGCGTGTTGATTTAGAACTGTTTCTCTACTACTAGTGGTCGAGCGGCCTAAATTACATGTGAAGTGCCACTCTGCTACCAGTGCATTTGGTTTCGACAATGACATTCAGATATCACTATAAATTTCAGTTTCGACGGTTAAGTTTAGAGTCAATAGTTTTTACCTCATCTATTGTAGTCAGGTGTTTTTTTGTGATGTAAATTTTACATCTATCACTTTTTGGTAATGTATTTTACATCATCTATTGGAGATGCTATCAGAATCCCACTTGAGATCAATGATGTTTGTCTTGTACTACTTCAGCCTCGACGTCTTACGACTCGCCGGAGCTGCTCCAACAGCGGAACCATCCATCACAACAGAGCAGTACCCTGGACGCCGTCTACAGACGCCTCAGATCTTCCTCCACACTTCCGACAGCCACCTCTGCCGCAACTTCTCCAGCGACCAATCCAATGATGTTGAGGTCGACACGGCTACGCCAAAGAGGTTGTACACTTGTCGCATCACTTATTACTCTACATTCATGTCGACCCATTAGGCTATTTTGGTTCAAAGGAAAAAGTGAAGGAAAAACATAGCAATAGGAAATTTTCCTATGACACTCTACTATTCAATTATTCATGCATTTCATTGAAAGGAATGGAGCAAAACATCCACCTGGACCTGCTTTCCAGAATCCTATGCATGAAAACAAGACTAAGTGCATTAGTGCCAGAATAACATTCTAACTGTACACACTTTCATATGGTTTCACTTTAATTTGGCCATGTTTCTTTGCATTCTTCTGCTCTTCCAATTCATGTGAACCAAACACCCAAGTTGATAGAAATCATGTGTTTACAAATGCTCTATTTCCCACGTGCATTCCTATCCTATTCTGGTGTTTTTCCTGTCCCTGTATTTTTAGAATCCTGCAAGCCACAGGTGCCCTTACAGAATTACTTCAGTTACAGATAGGTGTCGAAGACAACTTTGTGTGATTTGTCATGCTTCTGTCGCGACGTCATCCACCTAACATGAGTTGCTCCATCGATAGAAGCACCCACGACACCAGACATCATGACTTTTGACCACCTTTTGCCACCTCAAATCTTATTCACTGCCGTCGGCATGCACCGCAACTGCATCACCATCATCGACTCACCAGATGAACCCAAGGAGTACACGGGTCCACAAGAGAGGTCACACTCTTTTCTTTCTGCTTATATTATACATTACTTAATATTACTTGCTACTTTATTGTCATGTTCACCTCTTATACTCCAAGTCAAGTCCAAATTAATGTTCAAACTTGTGTTTTAAAATTCTTGTGGGGTACATATCGAGGCAGCAATGAATAGTATCTCTGTCTATTATCTGGTTTACCTAGGGTATGCCTATGTTGTTCATCTTGGGTGGGAAACAAACAGTAAAGCAGTCATTATCTGTCTTTTTATTAAATTAAAGCTACCATCAGCCTGCTATCATTATTTTTGGATCTATCCACTGGTTGTTACCATCACTCTAGATTTCTGCATGCTCTCCTGACATAATCTCACTATATTTTTTTGTATGCATGCCAGATATTGCACACAATCATGCTGAACATGTAGAGAAAAAGAGAAAAAATTTGCGCCGCAATACAATGTCATGTAGACATCGCTCACTAGCGGGTGCAATGGCAAACCCTCCCCCATGTAGATTGTAATCCAGAGGAAGATATCTGTTCTGAGGCGGATTCACACGGAGCTGGCCACTCCTATTTACCCCCGAGGTGTTTTCTCTAACTTGGCATGATGATGTTGGTCATATCATGCATATGTTGCCTTGCAGTGCCTTCTTCCGACATCATATATGTCATCTACTTAGTTTAGACATGTTCTGTAATGCCACAGGTTTAGTTCCTATATCGTATATGTGAATTATGCAATCCCTTCACTTTTAGCCAGCCATAATATATGTGAAATATACAATGCCATCCTGTTTAACCAGGCATCATATATTTGAATGATATATTGCCAATCCTTTTCTTCATTACATTTCCATTTGTCGCCAATTTTTGTACATTCAACTACTCTTCCTGTGAATCAACCATTTGAGTGGGTGACGGAAAAATCTAGAGTGAAAACAAGGTCTTCAAAGCGGACAGTGCTACATGTCGAAGCAGATCTCTTGTTGGGCCCCGATAGCTCCTCAAAGATGGTTTCAGAGACAGATGACCAATCCTATTGTCCCACCGAGGTGTATGCTCTAACTTGGCACAGTTATACTGCTCATATCATGCATATGTTATCTTGCATTGCATAGTTTAGACATCATATACACAATATTCGACACCATGTTCTTAGTTCAGACATCATATATGAGAATGACCTCTGCTTAGTATATAAATCACATATGTGAATTATATCATGCGATCCTGATTACTTATATAACATGTATGTGAATTATGTCATGTGAACCTATTTACTAAAGACATCATATAATTATCTCATGCCATCCTATTTAGTTAGTCATCATATCTTTGAATTATGTCATGCTATGCTATCCAGTTTAGATAGACATCATATATGTGAAATTATGTCATGCTATCATGTTTACTTAAACAATATACATGTGAACTATTTCATGCCCTCTTTTTTCCACACTATCTGTTGCATCTGTCTCTCATACAAGGTCTGTACATTCAACTATGTTTCTTGTTTATCAGCCATTTGAATTGGAGCGGGTGATGGCAGTATCTAGAGGAGTAAAAACATGGTATTCAAATAAAATAGTGCTGCCTCTTGGTGGAGATATCACCCCGGTGGTACATGCATGAGAACCAGCCATACCACACATAACCCACAATCTCGCAGATTGTACCCCTACTATGATGGACAGAGAACCAGGTTCACCCAATCTAACCCCAACCCCAGCGGATTGTAGCCCACTTCTAGTTGACACAACACCATCTCCACCACAGAGCTCCCAAACAAGAGCAGTTAGTAAGGCAACTCCAGTGCCCAAAGCGCTAGTACTAACACATCAAACCCCAACTCGACTAGTTACTACACCTATTCCTGTGGACGAAGCACAACCAGCCATCGATAGTTTAGCATCTATCGCATTTGATGTTGTTAAATCCTTTTTGCTTACCTTCCCATCATGGAAATATTATACTGAAGATGAAGGAAAATGCCAGTTGCAGGTGTTCATCCAGGTGTTATGCATAAGTAATGTTATTCATGGCAATTACTTTGCTTTTCCCCATACATTCTACCTCCATGCTGGTTATAATACAACAAATGTTCCCATTTTATCTATAGAGAAGGACCGATTTGGAAACTCAGGATGAGGTAATCTGTGCTAATACCTCTGCTATCTTCAGGAATGCTTGGTGGCAGTATCGGAATTAGCTGAAGAAAACGTACTTCAATAGAAAAGAAACTCATCAAATTCCCTTACGTTCTACTGAGACACATTTACGGGACGATGATTGGGAACGCTTTGTTCTGTACTGGTCCCGAACCAAGAATGTGGTAAGGTCTATCAGCTCATTTTTTATTTTTAAGTACTATATCATTCATCTTAGTGTACTGTATTTGTGTAGAACAAGTGCTTAAACCTGAAGAACAACTACCCTCATTTAAGATTCCATTGCTATGGTGCATAGTGCTTTGCTCTTGTATCACTGTATTTACTCATACAAACTTATTTTTACATTGAAGGATCCAATCGAAACTCCAATGGCATAATAGGTATGTTTAAGCATGTTTCTTTAACAGGTTTGCTCTTCTAAATTGCTCTATTGATTTTTAATTTCAATTGTGTATATAGTTGTCTTCTCATATCATGCACATTTCTATCATCGCAACAAAGCCAATAGTGTTGTTGTACATGTATACCTGTGGTACATCTAAAATCTTGTTGTGCCGTGTAGTTTCCCACACTTGTGTTCTTTGAATGTTGCTTTGTCTTGAACTGATATGATTTGAACCGTGTCTCTATTTCATTTGGTAAGACAATGCAGTGACCATAGGACATAGATATATGTTTGTTTGATGCTCTTATTATGTACTACATGGCGATGGAAGACTTGGTAATTTAATCATGTCCACCATACTACTGAACTAGTTCACCGAAATGAGTTTCATATACTACATGCTAAACCTATTATGTGTCTGCTTGTTTCTTCTTTTAGAATGCTGACAAAATATTGGGGAAGAGTACCTTATTAAGCAATGGTAAAGGAAGTAATGCAGATAAGGTTTGAGATAGTGAGACATTCTTGTTGGTCTCCAAAAAAGCTGATAAAATATCGAAGGAAAACTATCTCAAAGACACTGAGACAACCCCAAAGTCCTGTCTTGGTGTAGTGTTCGAGTTACTGGCCACTACTGCTAGCACAAGCTCTTCGAACTCACTGTGTGAATCAGTTCGTTTTCTTGAGTCTCAACTACAAGCTGAAAGACATCGATCAACTGTGTTGCGACAAGAAGCTGAAGGACTGCGGAAGTCCATGGAGAATTGAGATGCATACTTTCTGGTGCAACACCAAGCATTGGAGGATTTAAGCGCCAAACAGGAGAAATCTACTATGCTTGCTAAGCTTATTGCCAGCATGGTGGATACCTAGGATAAAGTTTCTTCAGCTCTTCTGAGGTTGTTTCAGTTATGGACTTGTTTTTCTACCGCAGTTATTTGCATTGGTGGCCAATTTAGACAGCCAGTGTATGTAATATGCTACTTTGTTCCCTATATTTGCACTGTTGGTGAACTTCGATGTCGAGTGGATGTAATATGTGTAATAGCCATAATGGCCTAGCGTTAGTTGCTTGCTTATTTATGTCCTAATTGTCTTGTTTAGTTGTTTTCTTGTAGTCACTACAGTGCTTTTTCCGCGTTTTTTTAGTGGCCAGAATAACCTATTGTCAGTGTCCTGGGAACCAGGGTACGCAGACTTACTGGCATGCGGCCTTTGGCGTGGCTTCATTGACGGCCTGGTACGGCCTGTCTACAGCTTCGACAAGACGAGAAAAGACCCCAGCGAGGGGTCAAGCCTCGCGAGGCGGACGACGCCAAGACCTCCGGAGGGAGCGGCCTCCCGAGGAGCGGAGATTCCTATGCAAGTGCCCACCTCATGAGGACGAGGTGACACAAGCCATGACGATCACGGCCAGGCGGGCACCAGCGAGCGCAGAGGAGAAGGATTCCTCTTTGGTGCTAAGGGGGCAAGCGCAGACGCGGGGTCCCGAGGAATCAACCAAAGGTTTCCATTCTCGTACAACAAGACCAGGCCGCCAGGGCGGCAGGATGGATGTCATCGCCGAGCCCACCACAGTGTCACGACCAGAGACTTTGCAGATGAAGATCACCTTTCGTCAGGATAAGATGTACTACTTGTCCCCTTTCAAATTGGCCACTGTGGGATTCCTTCCCGCCTACATTTTGGGGGAAGAGGACCAAGGCCACTATAAATATAGGCTAGCCACTAACAAGGAGGGGAATCGAACCATCATGCACCTACACCCACACTAGAGCCGACCTCGCGAGGTTGTTATTCCCTTGTACTAGTTCATCCTCAGCCCCTCGAAAGGCAAATCCACCACAAAGCAGGAGTAGGGTCTTACACCGCAAGGTGGCCCGAACCTGGGTAAACTGTTGTGTACATCTTCTTCCTTGTTTGTTGAGCTAGGTTGTAGGGGCGACAAACTAGTTGGCTAGGGAGGTTGATTTATTCGCACACGCCCCAGTGTTCGAACCTTTCTTGGGTCTGCGGAGCCATGAATCCGACATTTGACGCGCCAGGTAGGGGCGTGTCGGAGCCTCTTCTCCACCACTTGCTCCGCTCCCGGTTCATCGTCCACATGGCTGACCCTCGCCATGTCCTCGTCGAGCGCCGGTCCGCTAGGGTTGTTCAGACGACACCCGCGGGTGACGGTGCCCCTCGCCACTCCCCTTCTCCCACGGCAAACGCCGCCGCCGGCCTCGCAGCCCACGAGCAGTAGGACTCGTCGTTGTTGCAGTCCGTGCGGCGTGACAGTTGAACCGCCGCTCCGTCGCTAACCCCAGTCGTTGCATCGTCTCCTCATGTTCGTCGCAGGCTGACGAACTCGCAGGCTGCGCTGCTCATGGCGCGTGAGCTTCTGCGCTATCGCCCGATCGACGATCTCTACGAAGAGTGGCTGGACCACAACACCGAGCTTGTCAGCGCTGCTGGAGAAGCCCCGGTGCCGTCTTACTCGTTACCTCCCCATCCTCAGGCGGGCGAGGTAGCCCACGGCGCACCTCATCCTCCCCATCGGCGCGATGACCTCCCTGAGCCCCCGCGCTGTAAAGTACTCCCTCCGTCCCATAATGCAAGACGTTTTTTGACACTACACTAGTGTCAAAAAGCGTTTTACATTATACGACGGAGGGAGTAATAGTTATATGCTACTCCCTCCGTTCGGAATTACTTGTCGCAGAAATGAATGTATCTAGACGTATTTTAGTTCTAGATACATCCATTTCCAAGACAAGTAATTCCGAACGGAGGGAGTATTTACTTTCTCCGTCCCCAAATATAAGTCTTTCTAGTGATTCCAACAAATGACTATATGCGGAGCAAAATGAGTGAATCTACACTCTAAAATATGTCTGCATACATCCGTATGTTGTAGTCCATTTCAATGTCTAAAAAGACTTATATATACTCCCTCCGTCCCATAATTCTCGTTTTAGATTTGTCTAGATATGGATGTATCTAACACTAAAACATGACTAGACACATCCGTATCTTGACAAATCTAAGATAAGAATTTTGGGACCGAGGGAGTGTAATGCCCAGGATGGGACTATATCTCCTACGTGTCGAGGCACAACTTAAAGATATAAGCCCATCCTAGAATGATCTCAAGTTTGGTATCTTTGCACGACTCATGTAAAAGAGGGATTAAATTGCAAAAGGAGATAGTTGGCTTACACTCGCCACTTCACACAATACATTACATAAGCAATCATCATTCAAAACATCACAACCCGACTACGGGTGAAGATCCAAAAGAAAGATACCAAAACAACATAAAGCCACAGGTCAGGATCGAATCCTAGTAGAAACCACTACTGAGCGTCGAAACGTCACAAGCAAACGGCCAAACTCTTCATCGAGCTCCCGGTGAAGAACTGATCCAACTCCTGCATCAAACTCGGTTGAACCTGCATCTGGTGTGGTGAAGAAACTGTGAGCCACAGAGGACTCAGCAATCCCGTTCCCGGGTAACATGACTATTTAAGCCTTGGGTGAGGATAAGGCTGAAGAAAGAACAAGAGGTGAAGGAACAACAAGAGTCTGCAGCAGCAACTAGCACTAGCTTACGTATACGAGAGCGAGAAGAGAAGAGCATCGGTCGAAGATGATCACGAAGTGATCCTAGCTAAAGCCGGTCAAACATAACCCCACCGTGTTCAACTCCCGAATCCCTACTCGGAAATTGACAGTCACGGAACACACGCTGGTAGTGTATGGAAAACATTGTGTCAAGTTATCTACAACCGGATATTAACAAGCTCCCATCTGCCACATAACCGCGGGCACGGCTTTCGAAAGTTCAAACCCTGCAGGGGTGTTCCAACTTGACCCATTACAAGCCCACGATCCGCGGAGTCGCAACTCCATAGGTGGGAAGACCCGAGTATTCTCGGAATCCCGTGCTCAAGTTAAACCGAACTAAGGTAAGGCTAATCCAGCAAATCCTCCCGGCGTGTCGACACCCTGATAGTAGCCGCGCGTATCTAAGTCTCAGGACACGACCGGATGGGCAATCCCACAGGTTTTGCCCAAACCTTGAGTTTCCTCGAGGTGGCCCCGCGTAACCCCCGTTTCGGACCAACACTCATGTGGAGCACTGGCCCGGGGTTGTTGAATTAATAAAGAGGGTTTGCAAGACCCTTATGCAAGTTTTATTAGTTATTAGGCGAATAGTACCAATGTTGGGGCTTGCTGGAAAAGACTTAGCACTTAGCGGTTTATCAAGGGGGTCCCATACACCCCAACCGTGTTAGGAACGCATAATCAAGGAACATAACACCAGTTTATACGGTTCCTAACGGCATGAGTGGAACAAATCACCAAGCAAAAGGCTTAGCCTTCCACCCTTGCCAATATATAGATGATTTCATTTAGGCATTTATATAGTGTGATATAACCCAAAAAACTTCAACATGAGGCAAGCATCTTCGATCTTCACCTGCAACTAACAATGCTATAAGAGGGGCTGAGCGAAGCGTACTTAGCCATTCAACGGTTTGCATAGGAAGGGTGGTTAAACAGGTTCATGGTTACAATAGGAGGCTGACAGGAAAACATGGGCATCGAGGCAAAACTACTAAAGAGCGATACTCTAGCAATAGGCAAAGATAGTAATGGTATCCGGGTTCGGTCATCTTGCCTGGAATTCCACAAGGGAGAAGAACGGATCCACGAAGTAGACGAAGCAACACAGTCGAGCGAATCCTCACAACTCCGGAACGGAACCGAAGCTAGCAAGAGAAGCAACCGGAAAGAAGCAAACAACACGGTAAACACACAAGCATAAACATGGCATACGATGCACAAACAAGTATGATGCATGTCCGGTTTAATTATGCATGGCATGGCAAAGTGCACAAACAAATACTACAAGTTAAGTGGAGATCAATATGCAACGAGTTGCATATTGACGAAACACCACATTTAATTATTTAGTTGACTCTCGTTTATTTACAAGACAAGATTAATTGTTTTTAACATAGCAAGAGGTGAAGCATAAAGAAACTACACTATTTAGGCATTTTAAATGAGGCCGGAAATAACAACAACAATTCCGGAAATCCCCATGAGCATGTTTAATAATTATAAAGCAACAACAATTAAACACATTATAATGTTGTTAACATAATGCGGATGACATGATCAAGTTTATGCAATTTAGTTAAACATTAACATGAAGAGATGTGAAGCACTTGTCACCGTGGTGGAAGGAAAGGGTGCCACGGCAACGATCCGAAAATGATGCAACGCATCATATCGGTTCCGGTAACTCGTTGAGAGACCGGTGCAAAAGATGATGGAGATCGTGTCAAACGAGATGAAAGAGGTGGGACGATCCCGTTGCCGGGTTCCCACGAGTCGGAGACGAGGCAACCGAGGAACATGACAAAAGGTCGGAACGGGCACGATGCACACAAGGGTAACATTCATACAACCACAACAAGCATCACACGGGTCATCGTCTCGGGTTATACCTTCGAAACACTCGTTTCGGGACGGTTCGAGATCGTCGAGGAACGTAGGGGAAGTAGTTGTTCTCGCGGGTTGTAGAGGAAGTAGTGGTTCACGTTCGTAGATGTACTTGTCATCGTAGCCGTTCGGTCGTCGTGGTACTTGTCATAAGGTCGTCGTGGACGTAGTGGAACTTGGTCTCGGCGACGGTAGGGGTACACGACGACGGTAGTTGTTCACGTTCGTGTCGTGGTACTTGCGACGTCAGGGTACTTGGTCGAAGACGTTCCGTAGAGGTACACGGGCGACGGTAGGGGTACTTGGGGTCTCCGAGTAGTCGTGGTACTTGGCGCTTCCGGCGACGGTAGTGGAAGTAGTGGTACTTGTCGACGAGGTACTTGACGATTCCGGTGACGTCGGTAGACATCCGTGCGTAGAGGTACTTGTTCGGGCTGCCATCGTAACTCGTTGTAGATGTACACGTCGTCACGTCGTGGTACTTGCGTCCATGGATACTTGCTGGACCAAACAAAACAAGACGAAGCCGCCGGAAAAAGCACAACAGCACTAGGACTTGGGTCGGCCTTGGCGACGAACGTGGAGCACGGAGGGAGAGGATGGAGGAGGCAGAGCCGCGGCTCCAAGGGAGGAGGCGGTCGGTAGCGTCCTGGCGATGCGGGCGGCTCGAGGAGCCTCGGTCGAAGGGCGCGATGGGAGTGGTGCGGCTGCGGGAGTGAGAGCGAGAGAGGGGATCGGGAGCGAGAGGTGAGATCGAAGGAGAGGAGCGAGAAGAACGGGAGCGGTCGGGCCTCGATGAGGATGGGTTCGAGGGTTCTGCGAGGGGGAATCGGGCGTCCGAGGGGAGAAGTGTGCGGCGACAGAGGGAGATGGAGAGGAGCGATGGGAGTGCGGCGCTCGGGGGTTAGGGTTTGGAGTCTTGGGCCGCGGGGAGGGAATGGGCCGGAGGGACAGGGAGGCCGGCTGGGCCTTGAGGCTGGCGGCTGGAGAGGCTCAAGAGGCCTGGGCCAAGAGGCCAGATGGCTGCAGCTGGAAGCTTGCTATTAATCTTTTAGCAGAAAACAAAAAGAGAGAAGAAAAGAAAGAAGAGGGAGGATAGGGAAAATATAACACATGGGACTATTTTTCTCGGGCTCGTAAAAATGAGCATGACCGGAGAAAAATATAAAAGGCCAGATCGGAAAAATAATTCAAACATATTGGAATTAATCAAATGGGTTTGAACTAAGACTTGATTATAGAAGTGTCCAAAAATGTTCGAATTTTTGGAGGAACCTCGAAACAACGGAAAAGAAATATTGGCAAGGTTTTGAAGGTGTAACTTGAATTAAAGAAGCATGGGGAAATATTGCAAGTGTGTTACGGTGATCCGAAACAATTGGAATATTTTTAATATAGCTCCCTAAATATTGAGAGACTTTTATATGTTATAAAGAGAAGACACCTTCCCTCGATTTAAATGGATCGAAGGTCCACACGATTTATTTGGTTGCAAAAATTAATGAGATGATGGCATGATGACATGATGCAATGCAAAAAATAAATAACACAAACACAAATGAAACACACGGGCAACCCGGAACATCTGGAATCTTCTAGAATCTTCTGGAATCTTCTGGGACGTCGGTCTTCGGGCGTCACAACTCTCCCACACTAACAGAGGATCTCGACCCGAGATCCTAGAGATAGCACCGGGTAAAAACGGAAGAGGAAGAGGTAAAACAAAGTTGCTTCTTTGACAGACGAGTGAAACCAAAGAACCTTGAGAGGTTGAACAAATTGAAAGAAGAATAGAACAGAGATGAACGAAGTTAAGAGCACTTCAGTAAAAGGAGGAACATGGAACATTATCAGAACCTTGAAGGTTGAAAGACATGAAACAAGAGCTCACGGATTTCAAAAGAATATGAAACTGCAACGGTATAGCCAAGGAATAAGAATGACAGAATTTGGACAGCACTCCGTCTGAAAATGGAAGGAAATGAACAAAAACTTGAGAAGATTGAGTGATACTTGATGAAAACAACAACATATTGCCTCCGAAACAATTAAAAGAATGGCACAAGGGGTAAGAAAGACTCAGACAGCACTCCGGTTGAAAAGAGCGGCAAAAACTTGATAAGATGACAGAACTGAATGAAGAATACAACATTCCGGTTAAATGATGAGCAAGGGAACAACATGATCTCGATAAAAATGATATGATGGTTTGGAGAGAGCAACAACACAATGCCTCCGGAATGAAAGAATAGCATATAAATCAATGAAAGAAAAGAATGGAGAAGAAAAATGACAACTTCTCCCATGAATGAATTGAAAAAGCATCTTTACGAAGAAGGGTTGAACGGAGTTGTTGAAAAAATCAACAGCAAAAGAATAGCTCGTTGTGGGCTTATGGAATTCATCTCAAAATTATGAAGTGACAACCAGCCACTAACGGAAACGAATTGCTTGGATTGAGATCAACAAGGAGATGAAAAACTTATCTCACCGGAATGATAAATGAAGAACTTGGTTCATTTATAAGCACCATCTTAGCAACAATCCTTAGGGAAAGCTTTTAGGTGAAATGCAACCCAAGATAACTCCAACGAATAAATTGAATGGTTGGAAAAATCTCCTGACCAAAGAAAATGATGGTTTTAATTATTTCATTCTTGATAACTCGTGAATCATGAAACGTGAAGGAATTGTGAAGAATGACATAACACCATCTGAAAAGATAAGGTAGAAAGAATTGCAATTGGAAAGCATGATGAAGAATGCTTGAGCTCAAACAGAATCTTGATGAAGACTTCAAGGATGAATTAAAACATGATGAACCATCATGAAAACTCCGGTAATGAAAGCATGAGGAATGAAAGATGAAAAGAATAAGATTCAAGGCCTGCGATGAATTAGATGGAGCTTTGAAATGATATAATTGAAATAACATGGAGCTCCGGAAAAGAAGATGAAAAACTTAGAACCGAGAATATGATATGATGAACAAGCTCCAGACAAAGAATTAAATCACCTGAAGGAACAAGAATAAGAATTATGTTATGCATCTCCTTCACCAATTTAAATTGATGACAACCAAAGGATTTGGCATACTACTTATTCTCGTTGGAAAGAATTAAAGAGAGATCTAGCACAAGCTTGGGTGAATCTTCAACGAACCACCGGTAGGATTATGAAAAGAACAAATGAATTAAAATGATAACAACGGAAGAGTAATTCTTGGATGAACCGCCGTAAGAATATGGAGACGAACGAAGAGACATCGATGAAGAATAGTAGGAGGACGAAGTTGAAAACTGAGAACGAAGAAATATTCTGAAATGATGGCCTTCGGAGGAACACAAAGGAAAAGAATTCATGGAAATCTTCGGAAGGGTATGAAAATGATTCCTCACAATCGGAACAATAATGAGGATGGCATGAAGCTAGAACCACGAATCTGAGGGAAAAGACCAAGATTAAGAGAAACACTTCTCCGGTCTCCAAATATTGAGAAAGAAGACGAGAAAAGCCATAAGAATTGTTGAGCACTCCGGAAGAATAAAAAGATGGAAGGTGGAGCCAAAGATGGAAATAATTGAAAACAAGCTTGGAGAAGGCATGTGACTGATGGAAATCATTCTTACGTCACACTTTGAAAAGAATTTGAGTATAACTCCAGAAAAATTAGAAGAGTCAGGTAAGATCCTGGGAAAAGACTTGTGGGTTAGGGCCCACTCAAAGAAATCACCGTTTAAATAGATTGCTTAAGAGATATTGCACCGGTTGAATTAAATGGCTGGAGTAAGATGACAATCCTCAAAATAGTTGAACGGGATAAGAATGGAATTATGAATCTTCAGCACTCCGGATATGAATAGCAAGAGGAGAATGATTAATTGGTGCACCGGAATAAGAAAGCATTGTGAAAAGAGGAAAAAGGATAAGATCAACACCGAAATCTTGAATTACATCCACCGGCAGAATTTGAGAACAAAAGGAAGATGAACTTGAAGCTCTTGAGCATCTTCACGATAAAACACCGGATAAGAACATTGAAGGAAAAGAATGAGGAAACATCACATGAATAAAATGGATATTTCATTTGAGAATTGCTGGCTCCAAGAAGAAAAGGGGTGGGAGGGTGGGGAAAACAAGGACAACTTGGGATGAATAAAACAGACACCACGTCGGATTTCTCAACGGTGTCCGTAAGGAATAACTTGAAGAGAAGGCACACCGGTTGGAAAGAATTTAACATGACCATCTCGATGGTCAAGAGGAATTAGCACTCCCATAGAAATATGAGAACACCGATAAGGAAAGGTATGGAATCAACATTTGGCATCGAAGCAACTCGAATACCAGAATCAAAACAAGAACAAAGGATAGATATGCAACATGATCTTCACAATATCATCCGAACAGAGAATTGAACGAATGAATTCCGCAGGTACATCAACTAGTCGAGAAGCCACTTGGAGAACAAAAGATAAATAAAAAGGAACAAGGATCAGATAGAACAAATACAAGATAGAAGCTTCGTTCGACATCTTCGTGCTGAAAGCTCATGGAACGTGTTACAAAAGGGTTTTGCAATCCCCGGATCAGCATAGCCAAGGACCCTTTAAGATGCAACTCCCGATCAGAACAAGTCCATAAAACCACTTCACTCAATGTAGAACCCCGAACTTCATATCGTGCATCCGTTGGAAGAATGCCTAGAACTACTGGATGAACCCACCTATAGATTTCCGAAAGTTTCCAGTTATGCAATCAGGTGTTGGGGATACACGGGAAGCACCGCGCAATCAACTCTAAACCTACATCCAGGTGTATCCATCCTTCAACACATAACCAGTTGTTCTCGGAAACTATTTACCTCGGACCTTCGAAACGCATCCACTATACAAGCTATGGCAATACTCTCGAACTACCTCCCCAGTACTGGGTGATGTCGGGGTTATCTTGCCACTGGCCGTATAGGAGAGTTTTTCGATGTCGGCCGTCTTAAGTATTTAGTACTGCCGCGATATGCTTGTGACAACAATACCCCGAAGCTCAACTCCCCGGGAACAAGAGGCATCGAGAACAATATCCTTGTCACAAGAACATCGAAACAATCCCAGAATACTCGCGGGATTCCTAAAAAAAAATTGGTGCAATTTTGAAAGTAGAAGAGATAAGAGTAATCGTCAGGAGTCCTCACCAGAGTGAAAAGAGATGAGAAGCAAAAGAAATCCTACTCTCCGATATAAATATAGGACTCAAAAAGTTTTCAGTGTGTGCCTAGACTCAACCGTCAACGATTCGATCAATCAGTGGGGGCTTCTAGGTCGGAGAAGGCTCTGAATACCAACTTGTAATGCCCAGGATGGGACTATATCTCCTACGTGTCGAGGCACGACTTAAAGATATAAGCCCATCCTAGAATGATCTCAAGTTTGGTATCTTTGCACGACTCATGTAAAAGAGGGATTAAATTGCAAAAGGAGATAGTTGGCTTACACTCGCCACTTCACACAATACATTACATAAGCAATCATCATTCAAAACATCACAACCCGACTACGGGTGAAGATCCAAAAGAAAGATACCAAAACAACATAAAGCCACAGGTCAGGATCGAATCCTAGTAGAAACCACTACTGAGCGTCGAAACGTCACAAGCAAACGGCCAAACTCTTCATCGAGCTCCTGGTGAAGAACTGATCCAACTCCTGCATCAAACTTGGCTGAACCTGCATCTGGTGTGGTGAAGTAACTGTGAGCCACAGAGGACTCAGCAATCCCGTTCCCGGGTAACATGACTATTTAAGCCTTGGGTGAGGATAAGGCTGAAGAAAGAACAAGAGGTGAAGGAACAACAAGAGTCTGCAGCAGCAACTAGCACTAGCTTACGTATACGAGAGCGAGAAGAGAAGAGCATCGGTCGAAGATGATCACGAAGTGATCCTAGCTAAAGCCGGTCAAACATAACCCCACCGTGTTCAACTCCCGAATCCCTATTCGGAAATTGACAGTCACGGAACACACGCTGGTAGTGTATGGAAAACATTGTGTCAAGTTATCTACAACCGGATATTAACAAGCTCCCATCTGCCACATAACCGCGGGCACGGCTTTCGAAAGTTCAAACTCTGCAGGGGTGTTCCAACTTGACCCATTACAAGCCCACGATCCGCGGAGTCGCAACTCCATAGGTGGGAAGACCCGAGTATTCTCGGAATCCCGTGCTCAAGTTAAACCGAACTAAGGTAAGGCTAATCCAGCAAATCCTCCCGGCGTGTCGACACCCTGATAGTAGCCGCGCGTATCTAAGTCTCAGGACACGACCGGATGGGCGATCCCACAGGTTTTTACCAAACCTTGAGTTTCCTCGAGGTGGCCCCGCGTAACCCCCGTTTCGGACCAACACTCATGTGGAGCACTGGCCCGGGGTTGTTGAATTAAGAAAGAGGGTTTGCAAGACCCTTATGCAAGTTTTATTAGTTATTAGGCGAATAGTACCAATGTTGGGACTTGCTGGAAAAGACTTAGCACTTAGCGGTTTATCAAGGGGGTCCCATACACCCCAACCGTGTTAGGAATGCATAATCAAGGAACATAACACCGGTTTATACGGTTCCTAACGGCATGAGTGGAACAAATCACCAAGCAAAAGGCTTAGCCTTCCACCCTTGCCAATATATAGATGATTTCATTTAGGCATTTATATAGTGTGATATAACCCAAAAAACTTCAACATGAAGCAAGCATCTTCGATCTTCACCTGCAACTAACAATGCTATAAGAGGGGCTGAGCGAAGCGTACTTAGCCATTCAACGGTTTGCATAGAAAGGGTGGTTAAACAGGTTCATGGTTACAATAGGAGGCTGACAGGAAAACATGGGCATCGAGGCAAAACTACTAAAGAGCGATACTCTAGCAATAGGCAAAGATAGTAATGGTATCCGGGTTCGGTCATCTTGCCTGGAATTCCACCAGGGAGAAGAACGGATCCACGAAGTAGACGAAGCAACACAGTCGAGCGAATCCTCACAACTCCGGAACGGAACCGAAGCTAGCAAGAGAAGCAACCGGAAAGAAGCAAACAACACGGTAAACACACAAGCATAAACATGGCATACGATGCACAAACAAGTATGATGCATGTCCGGTTTAATTATGCATGGCATGGCAAAGTGCACAAACAAATACTACAAGTTAAGTGGAGATCAATATGCAACGAGTTGCATATTGACGAAACACCACATTTAATTATTTAGTTGACTCTCGTTTATTTACAAGACAAGATTAATTGTTTTTAACATAGCAAGAGGTGAAGCATAAAGAAACTACACTATTTAGGCATTTTAAATGAGGCCGGAAATAACAACAACAATTCCGGAAATCCCCATGAGCATGTTTAATAATTATAAAGCAACAACAATTAAACACATTATAATGTTGTTAACATGATGCGGATGACATGATCAAGTTTATGCAATTTAGTTAAACATTAACATGAAGAGATGTGAAGCACTTGTCACCGTGGTGGAAGGAAAGGGTGCCACGGCAACGATCCGAAAATGATGCAACACATCATATCGGTTCCGGTAACTCGTTGAGAGACCGGTGCAAAAGATGATGGAGATCGTGTCAAACGAGATGAAAGAGGTGGGACGATCCCGTTGCCGGGTTCCCACGAGTCGGAGACGAGGCAACCGAGGAACATGACAAAAGGTCGGAACGGGCACGATGCACACAAGGGTAACATTCATACAACCACAACAAGCATCACACGGGTCATCGTCTCGGGTTATACCTTCGAAACACTCGTTTCGGGACGGTTCGAGATCGTCGAGGAACGTAGGGGAAGTAGTTGTTCTCGCGGGTCGTAGAGGAAGTAGTGGTTCACGTTCGTAGATGTACTTGTCATCGTAGCCGTTCGGTCGTCGTGGTACTTGTCATAAGGTCGTCGTGGACGTAGTGGAACTTGGTCTCGGCGACGGTAGGGGTACACGACGACGGTAGTTGTTCACGTTCGTGTCGTGGTACTTGCGACATCGGGGTACTTGGTCGAAGACGTTCCGTAGAGGTACACGGGCGACGGTAGGGGTACTTGGGGTCTCCGAGTAGTCGTGGTACTTGGCGCTTCCGGCGACGGTAGTGGAAGTAGTGGTACTTGTCGACGAGGTACTTGACGATTCCGGTGACGTCGGTAGACATCCGTGCGTAGAGGTACTTGTTCGGGCTGCCATCGTAACTCGTTGTAGATGTACACGTCGTCACGTCATGGTACTTGCGTCCATGGATACTTGCTGGACCAAACAAAACAAGACGAAGCCGCCGGAAAAAGCACAACAGCACTAGGACTTTGGTCGGCCTTGGCGACGAACGTGGAGCACGGAGGGAGAGGATGGAGGAGGCAGAGCCGCGGCTCCAAGGGAGGAGGCGGTCGGCAGCGTCCTGGCGATGCGGGCGGCTCGAGGAGCCTCGGTCGAAGGGCGCGATGGGAGTGGTGCGGCTGCGGGGGTGAGAGCGAGAGAGGGGATCGGGAGCGAGAGGTGAGATCGAAGGAGAGGAGCGAGAAGAACGGGAGCGGTCGGGCCTCGATGAGGATGGGTTCGAGGGTTCTGCGAGGGGGAATCGGGCGTCCGAGGGGAGAAGTGTGCGGCGACAGAGGGAGATGGAGAGGAGCGATGGGAGTGCGGCGCTCGGGGGTTAGGGTTTGGAGTCTTGGGCCGCGGGGAGGGAATGGGCCGGAGGGACAGGGAGGCCGGCTGGGCCTTGAGGCTGGCGGCTAGAGAGGCTCAAGAGGCCTGGGCCAAGAGGCCAGATGGCTGCAGCTGGAAGCTTGCTATTAATCTTTTAGCAGAAAACAAAAAGAGAGAAGAAAAGAAAGAAGAGGGAGGATAGGGAAAAGATAACACATGGGACTATTTTTCTCGGGCTCGTAAAAATGAGCACGACCGGAGAAAAATATAAAAGGCCAGATCGGAAAAATAATTCAAACATATTGGAATTAATCAAATGGGTTTGAATTAAGACTTGATTATAGAAGTGTCAAAAAATGTTCGAATTTTCGGAGGAACCTCGAAACAACGGAAAAGAAATATTGGCAAGGTTTTGAAGGTGTAACTTGAATTAAAGAAGCATGGGGAAATATTGCAAGTGTGTTACGGTGATCCCAAACAATTGGAATATTTTTAATATAGCTCCCTAAATATTGAGAGACTTTTATATGTTATAAAGAGAAGACACCTTCCCTCGATTTAAATGGACCGAAGGTCCACACGATTTATTTGGTTGCAAAAATTAATGAGATGATGGCATGATGACATGATGCAATGCAAAAAATAAAGGGGCCTGCTACGCGTCCGTCGGCGGATCTCTTAGAAAGATCCGCCACCTCGCAAGCCGTCCGATTGTATGGCGTGAGCCGTTCATTTCTCTTTTCTATTTTTCTGAAACATGCCTCTTGTTGCAAACCTCATTCCTGCAACAAGATCTCAGTTGCAAAATTTGTTCTCCTTTTTCGTGCAACAAGACTCTTGTTGCAAACCTAATTCCCGCAACAAGATCTCAGTTGCAAAAACTTGCAAATATCTTCAGGCACTTCTTTGTATTCTTGCAAAAAGACCCTTGTTGCAAAATTTACAGTAGCGTCTCTGACCTCTTCTCTGTATTTCTGCAACAAACTCCTTGTTGCGATTTTATTCAACAAAGACTATATTGCAGAAAACTTCACCGCACCCAGCCGCCATTGCAACAGCGTCGTTGTTGCAGGAACTGCTGCTGCGTGGTACCGGCGTTTGCAGCTGACCTTGAGGAAGCATCAGCCATGCCTGTCCACACCGGTGCTGCTCCAGGATGGCTCCGACGGTGCTCCGACGGCGGCATCCCTCGCGGAGGAAAGAGAGAAAGGGGGAGGGAGGAGAAGAGGAAGGGCGCTGGTGGCGGAGCAACACCATTTGGTTTGATGTACTGGAGGTAGGAGAAGAGGTTGGGGAAGGAGATGTGGATGGGTCTGTTCGTAGGAGATAATAAGAAGGAAAAATAAGAACGATGGTGCAGACTCACATGGGCACGTGGCGCATAGGAGAGGCGGTGGACGTTTAGCGTGGGATCTGTCGGGTCTTTTCCAAAAATAAATAACACAAACACAAATGAAACACACGAGCAACCCGGAAAATCTGAAATCTTCTGGAATCTTTTGGGACGTCGGTATTTAGTAACGGAGGGAGTACTTGACAGCCACGCCCGCGGTTCACCGATGAACACGACGACTAGATGATTCGCGCCAGTTGGGGCTCGCTCACGGGCGCGCCTGACGCCGGCCAATGACGGTGACCCGGCGCAGCCCGCGGGCCTGCCTCGGCTGTGCCACATGGCCGCCGGAACCAAGGTCAACAAGGCAGAGCTTTTTCCCCTGCCGGGGTGCGCTGGGTCGAATGAAAAAAATGGCTAGATAGTCGACGTCAGGGGGCTCCACGTACTACCTCAAGCCAAAGTACGAGCTTATCGTCACCTCCAGGCAATCAGTAGCCACCAGAAGCCTTCTTTCTCCCAAATCTTCGGCAATAGCCAGTGCCTTCCGGCAAGCAATTGCCTCCATCGTTGTCGGATCGGTGAACCCAGCGTCGATTACGCGGGACGCTCCCAAGAGGCTGCCGTCCGCCGCCACCGCCCCTCGAGCCTGCTTCTTCGTAGGAGCAGCATCCCTGATCGACATTGACCTTGACACAGCCCATAGGGGGTGGGATCCACTTCGTCCGTCTCGCACGAGCAGCAGGTACCAATTCGTTGCCCCTCTTCTGTGATGCAGTCGATTGTTCTTATAGAAATCGCTGAACCAATCCGTAAGTTGACATTGGACTTTGATATGTCTCTTTCGTGCATCGCTGGACCAATCCCACATCATGACTACTGTTTTCACAAACTCTTCCTCGACGGTGAATCGATTAGCTCAAAGGTTCACTGTTTAGCATTGATATCCCGTGTGCACGCAAGATGTTTGACGATATGCTCCTCTGCCTGGACATCGTGCACTCCAGGAGTGCAATATGACGGCAAGTCTTTAATGATGTCAGCATTACACTATGTAATGATTTTACTATGTCATCAAAAATATCTACCTCAAAAGAAAATGTCATCAATATTTTCCGGTATTTTTTTTCTTTTTTTTTAGCATTACTTTGATGCATATTATTATTTTTCCATAAAAAGGTGAACTATGGATATATCTTTTGTTCCGTAATCAGAACTTTTAGTTCACTATAGTCACGAATTTCTTTTGCTGAATTTGGCCATCTTTTGTTTCTGCAGTTACATGTTTTTTTGTTTGACATAGTCAAATATTTGGTGTGTTGCAATCACATGTTGAAAAATGTTTTGTTCACTGCAGTAAAATGTTTGGTTCATTCTAAATTTTCTGTTTGTTGTATTCAGTGTTTGGTTCATAAAAACACAAACGCTTGGTTCCAACATGTGTCGTAAAAGATAAATATTTTCGGAAATTTCCCTTTTGGGAGGCTTGTATGCAATCTAGCAAGCAACAACCATAGCCAATTTGGTATTTCTTAGTGTGTTAGATAATAACGAGAAATAAACGAGACACGAGAGACACAGATTTAACGTGGAAACCCTTGCGGAAGAAAACCACGGACGCACGAAGGCGCAATCACTATGAGGAGTATTACAAGCACGAGACGACATGCCGTCTTAGGTGCGACTACGTGGGGTATATAAGAGGGCAATACATGAGAGTCCTTGGAGGACAAGTAAACGAGTTGTACTCGTACGCGTCGGTACCAACGCAAAGGCCCACACCGTATGTACTACGTCTAGGCCAATACGGTAGAATTTGGATCACAATTTAACAATCTTCACCTTGAGCCAAATTCCCTCCAGTAGTCGAAATAAAGTAAATAACTCCATCCAAATCAGCATAAACACCTTGTGCGTCAAAGTCCATAGGATTAGTGAGAAATACCAACTAAGCCTGAGCAAAGCTCAAACTTATTGGTAGGAACTGGCTTTGTCATCATATTAGCAGGATTATCATGAGTACCTATCTTGCATATCTTCAAATCACCTTCAGCAACAACATCTCGAATATAGTGATATCTGACATCGTTCTCTCATGATACATTGGCTTCTTTGTAAGATATATAGCACTTTGACTGTCACTAAACACGGTAGGGCAAGATGAACTCCACAAAGCTCAGTGTACAAACCTCTCAACCAGATAGCTTCTTTGCAAGCCTCAGAAATAACCATATACTCAGCATCAGTAGTGGAACAAGCCACAAAAGACTGCAAAGTTGCTCTCCAACTCACAGCACAACCACCAAGAGTGAAGACATAACATGTGAGCGATCTTCTCTTATCCAAATCACCAGCAAAATCAGAATCAACAAAACCAACAAGTCCATCTCCAGTTTTTCCAAACTGTAAATAAGCATTAGAAGTACCTCGCAGGTATCTAAAAATCCATTGAACTGCTTTCCAATGCTCTTTTCCAGGATTAGCCATGTATCTACTGACAACACTCAATGCATATGATAAATCCGGACGGGAACAAAC
This sequence comes from Secale cereale, assembly GCA_902687465.1. Classification (NCBI taxonomy): domain Eukaryota; kingdom Viridiplantae; phylum Streptophyta; class Magnoliopsida; order Poales; family Poaceae; genus Secale; species Secale cereale. The sequence goes on from LR738709.1 coordinate 165,751,020, forward strand.
CATGTCATACATAAGTGAACCAACTGCACTCGAATAGGGAACTCTAGACATGTACTCAATATCTGCATCTGACTTAGGACATAAAGCTGATGATAATTTGAAGTGTGCAGCTAACGGAGTACTTACTGGCTTGGCATTATGCATATTAAAACGACGAAGAACTTTATCAATATATCCTCTCCGACTTAGATATAATTTTCCAGACGGTCTATCTCTGGATATTTCCATGCCAAGTATTTTCTTTGCTGCACCCAAATCCTTCATCTCAAATTCATTACTCAATTGCTTCTTTAGTTCATCAACATCTGACATACTCTTTGCAACAATTAGCATATCATCAACATAAAGGAGCAAATAAATAGTTGAACCTTTGACAGTTTTCAAAAAAACACAACTATCATAATTAGACCTTTTGAAACCTCGAGAGAGCATAAAGGTGTCAAATCTCTTGTACCACGGTCTAGGGGATTGCTTCAATCCATAAAGAGATTTCTTTAACTTGCAGACAAGCTTTTCTTTTCCAGGAATAACAAAACCTTCAGGTTGTTCCATATAAATATCCTATTTTAATTCTCCCTGTAAAAATGCGGTTTTAACATCCAATTGTTCAAGCTCAAGATCATGCATGGCAACAATACTGAGTAAAGTGCGAATAGAGCTATGCTTCATAACAGGAGAAAATACTTCATTATAGTCAATACCTGGAATCTGACTGTAACCTTTAGCAACTAACCTTGCTTTATATCTTGTCTCATCATTAGGAGAAACACTTTCTTTCCTCTTGAAAACCCACTTGCAACGAATAGGTTTCTTCTCTCTAGGTAATTTTACTAAATCTCAGGTGCCATTCTTTTCAAGTGATTCCATCTCATCATGCATAGCAGTCATCCACTTATTACTATCACCAGAAATAATAGCCTCGGAATATGAAGAAGGCTTAACATTACCTTCAATTTCCTCTGCAACAGATAAAGCAAAAGAAACAATATTGCACTCTTCAATTAACCTTTTAGGTTACCCCGTCTAACTTTGTCACGTGCAAGATTCCAACCGGGTGGAACAATAGGCTGATTTGGAGTGGGAGTGACATGTTCATCATCAACGACGGGTTCATCATGTGCATCAACATTTTCGTTACTGGATGTATCACCGGAATCAATAACATGCTCCACGTGAACAGTAGGATGCTGAATAGTAGCCTGCTGTTCACTCTCAACAGGAACATTAGTAGATGGAACATCATGTAACATAGCAGATTCATTAAAGATAACATTTCCGCTAATAACAACCTTCTGGGTTTCAGGATTCCACAATTAAAAACCTTTAACACCAGACTTATAACCAAGAAAGATGCACTTAACAGCCCTAGGCTCCAATTTTCCATTATCAACATGAGCATAAGCAGTGCAACCAAAAACTCTCAACTGTGAATAATCAGCAGGTGAACCAGACCATACCTCAATTGGAGTTTTCTTATTAAGAGCAATAGATGGTGAACGGTTAATGAGATAACAAGCAGTGGAAGCAGCCTCAACCCAAAAACGCTTATGCAAACCTACATTGGACAACATGCAACGGGCTCTGGAAATAATGGTCCTGTTCATACGCTCAGCAACACCGTTTTGTTGAGGAGTATAAGGAACGGTGTAGTGTCTGACAATGCCTTCAGACTTGCAATAATTCTTAAATTGCTTAGAACAGAATTCCATACCATTATCAGTGCGAAGTATTTTTTACCTTCTTTTCTGTTTGTCTTTCAATCATAATCTTCCACTCCTTAAAAGCTGAGAATGCTTGCCATTTATGCTTCAAGGAATAAGGCCAAACTTTTCTTGAATAATCATCAATTATAGTCAGCATGTAACTAGCACCACCTAATGACTTCTTGCGAGATGGTCCCCATAAATCAGAATGCACATAATCAAGAATACCTTCAGTTGTATGAGTTGAAGTATTGAACTTCACCCTCTTGTGCTTGCCGAAGATACAATGCTCACAAAATTTCAGTTTACCAGTTTTGTATCCTTTAAGAAGACCTCTCTTATTTAACTCTGCCAAACCAAGTTCACTCATATGTCCAAGACGCATATGCCAAAGGTTAGCAACATCACAATCAGAATTCTTTGAAATAACTGGAGTAGCGTTACCTGAAACTGTAGAACCTCGAAGGTAATAAAGACCATTGGTCGAACTTAAGTCACCTTTCATCACAATAAGGGAACCTCTGGTGACCTTCAAAACACTATCTCCACTTGAATACTTGTACCCCTCTGCATCAAGGGCACTCAAAGAGATAAGATTTCTCTTCATCTTTAGAATATACCGAACATCTGTCAAAGTTCTGATTGTGCCATTAAACATCTTGATTCGAACGGAACCTATGCCTTCAATCTTGCATGGTGAATTATCAAAATCCAAAACGGAACCAGCAGCTGTAGTAGAATCAAAAGTAGTAAACCAATCTCTACGCGGACACATATGAAAAGTATATGCAGTATCAAGTACCCACTCATCATTGGTCTCAGCACATCCAACAATAACAACAAGAGCATCATCGGAACTATCATCACGAGCAACGTTAGCAAAATTTTCACCTTGTTTGTTACCTTTTCTCTTTTCTTTGTTCTGCAACTTGAAACACTCGGAGATGTCATGCCCGTCTCTTTTGCAATATCTGCAATACTTCTTGTCTCTGGATTGCGACCGGTCCCTGTGGCCGTTCTTACTTTTGCCTCTGTTTCCATTATTGGAGTTCTTTTTCTTTGTCCTGCCATGAACATATAATCCCTCGGCCTGGGATGAACTCGAACCATCATGAGGCACCACTAATTTCATCTTCTCCTTAGAGTTCAAAGCTTCATAAACTTCATTAAGTGTGAGAGTATCACGACTGTATAATACGGTGTCTCTAAAATTGGTATAAGAACTTGGCAGTGAACAAAGTAACATTAAAGCAATATCTTCCTCTTCATACTTAACCTCCATTGCACCTAGATCGGATATGATCTCTTTAAATTCTGAAATATGATTCAAAACATTATCTCCCTCGGGTAACCTGTGCAGAAATAATTTTTGCTTCAGATGCATCATGCTGGTCAGATCTTTTGTCATGCAAAGCCCTTCTAGCTTTAACCATAGAGCGGCGGCAGTTTTCTCGCTCAAAACTTCCTGCAAAATATTGTTATGCAAATGGAGTTGAATTTGTGACAAAGCCTTACGATCCCTTCTTTTCTCATCATCAGTCCAGTCCTGAATTCTGTTCTTCCCAAAACTGTCCAGTGCATCATCTTAGTCGGCCTGTGCCAACAACGCCCGCATCTTGACTTGCCATAGGGTAAACCTTGTGTCACGATCCAGCAGTGGAAGATCGTACTTCATGGATGCCATGAGTCGATAAAACTGTGTATACAAAGTAATACAAGCCGGTTGAAAATTCTTGACAGAATTTAATATGCGGAGCAAAAAACTAAAATAGATAGCACCTGGTACGCTGGGTAGACGTAGCACACGTGATGAACAGAAGTACTAGTAGTAACTACTACTTAGTTGAAAGCGGCTTGAGAAATAAATCAGATCTGACATGCTAATTAGTGGAAAAGCGGCCACGTACTAGAAGTAGTACTAGCAAATTGATTGATTGATTCTGTCTCGGGGCTTGAAGCCTGTACGTAGAGCAGCAGTAGCGGTAACTCGGCGGACCGGACGAAGCCTGAGATTTGATGGCTCGGTGGATAGCGCACAGTAGCCGCATAAGAAAAAACACTGTAGATTGAATTCATGTCGGACTCGGCTTCTACGTAGGGCGGCGCAGCGAAAATCGGTCCGATGGATCGCCTGGTCGCGTGTGGCGGCGCACACGACGGAACCCTAATTCTCTCGATCTCAAATCTCGTATAGGAACCTCAGCTCTGTATACCACTTGTTAGATAATAACGAGAAATAAACGAGACACGAGAGACACGGATTTAACGTGGAAACCCTTGCGGGAGAAAACTACGGACGCACGAAGGCGCAATCACTATGAGGAGGAGTATTACAAGCACGAGACGACATGCCGTCTTAGGTGCGACTACGTGGGGTATATAAGAGGGCAATACATGAGAGTCCTTGGAGGACAAGTAAACGAGTTGTACTCGTACGCGTCGGTACCCACGCAAAGGCCCACACCGTATGTACTACGTCTAGTCCAATACGGTAGAATTTGGATCACAATTTAACATAGTGCATGGTATATGTTTTGAAACCACCTCATCAACGCATAATATTTTCTGTTTTACTATTTCTTAGTCATCTAAGAAATAAGGAAAGTGCATTATTTCTAGGAATAGCCTCCGCATCCGCATCAAAATTCATGCAATTTTCTATTTTTGGTATAACATTTTTATTTTTTGATTTTTGATTTTTGAGTAATAGTAACTTGAAAAAACGAAAACCTTGTGCAAGATTAAAAAGTTACAAGTAACTATATTAGAAAAAATGTGCTTTTAACTATGAAACTTAATATTAACGTTCAAGACTTAAGTGTAACTTTTTAAATAATTATGTGCAACTATGTTGACTGACAAATAAAGAGTTTTTCTTATTTCTCAGTTAACTGAAAGATAGATAGTAGACCCTAATGTTTTATGTCTTAGGGTAGTGTTGTATCTAAAGGGTACTTCATTTAATAAATTTTAGGCTCAAAGCAAGTATGCCAATAATAAATTAATTAACGTGCCTAAATTGTTGTGTAAGAGTACTAGTTGTTAAGCACACTCAAATGAGGCCATGTCAACGACCCATAACTTGTGCCAACTCTGCAAAATCTTACGTGGATGAGAGAGAAACAAGAAAGAAAAGAGAGGTTGTATGTTAGACAAACAACAATAATAACAAATATAATTATATTTTCCTCGCTCCTTCTCTCATTGTAGATGGTGTCTGAATAGAATAAAAAATACAACTCCGCTAACAATTTGTTGAAGGTATTGTAGGACAAACTTGCATAAAGATAATATGGACACCACAACCTTTTTTTCTGTAATTAATTGGAGTTACACATCTAGAAAATGGATAGCTGGACACTCAAGGCACAATGCAAAGTGGAGCGTTTGGAAGGGCTTAGAGCATGTACAACCGCAAGTAGCTAATGTGACCCCTATATGCCTTTGATGCACCCGCGGATAGCTCCGGGCAGGTTCCATTTGCCCCTCTCTACAAGCACATTTTTCAAATCTCAATACCCAAATCCATGCACTACGATCATACAACGCAAATTCATCATACATTCAATGATACAAAGATAGTGTCACTCGAATAAATTTAGTACATGCCAAAATAAAATTCATTAGTTCATACATAGATAAGGGATACACGAATGAATCAACGACTTCAGTTGTCGCGGTTATTGATCCTCTTCTTCATGCGGAGCAACCACTTCTTTTCTTCTTCATCCAAGAGGTTGATGTCCTGCAACATGATCCTTGACTCCTTTGTCTCTCTCGCAAGCCGCAACTTCTCTTTCTCGAGCTCAAGACCATGCATTCTCATCGTTTGCTCAAGCTCCAATTAGGCAAACTTCTCTTGCCTCTCCAATTTCACTTTATTCTTCTCCAAGATCAGCCTCTTCCAGTCGAACTCCATCTTCTCTCATTGCACATCAATGAACATCGTGTACATTTCCTCCTTCTTCACTTCCTTAGCATAAAAAATGCCCATCTAAGTGGCAGACATTTTGTGATGCAGGATGGAACCTTATGGTGTCGATCTTTCATGATTTGGAGGAGAAACGGGGAAGAACACGAAGAACGCAAGAGGAGAAAACACTCAAATGGACAATACACAATCACACATGTGCTAGATCCACATACATACGGAAAGATACACGATCCAAAGTCAACAAAGGGAGATACAAAGGGTAGCTAGTTCATCCCAATCGTTGAAGGAAAGAGGTCTTGAATCCTTGGAGTATCTTCCCTTGAAGGGGTCTTGAATCCACTTGGGGGATCTTCTCACATGGAGGCATTGATCTCCATGGGAGTAGGGGTAAGTGGATGAGCAAAGCTCTATCTCAATGAGCTAATCCTTTGCTAAACCTAGAATAGGGGAGGAGGAGGTCTATTTATAGTGCTAGGGATGAAGGGTGAGAGAGGGGAGGATACAAGGCACTTCGGTCGTGGCTGCGCACGCAGGTGCCGGATGTCCGAGCTGGATGCCGATGTCCGGCCCGACACGGGACGCCGGATGTCTGGCCAAGAATCTGGCTGATTCTCTCCTTCTCTGGATATCCGGGGCTAGATGTCTAGGGCTGGCGCCGGATGTCCGGCTGTTCGTCGGACGCCGGATGCCCGGGAGTCGTCCGGATGTCCGGCCGATGTAGAGTCGTCGAGCATCTGTTTCTCTCTGGTTTTCCTCTGCTTGGTGGCGCCGGATGTTCGGCCGCTGTAGCTCTGCGGTGACTCCACTTGAGGCATTTCTTGGTCCGCATCCGTGGTGGCTTGTCCTATGCTCCGAGCTCCTCCATGGTCGTCTCCTCGGTTCCTAACACATGTAGTGTCTTTGCATTAAGTAGCAACCATGTCTCGCATGAATGGAAAGAGGAAGTATCTAGGAGCGGGTTCACCTTGTGTCCTATGGCGCATGCTCGAGGTCTCGTCGTATGTCCATTTGGAGCTTGGGGAATAGTCGTAGTGTACATGGGATGACTGTAGGATGCTCTGCATCATCCCCCCCCCTTCCCCATTGGGAAAGATCCAACCTCGGATTGTGAAGCTCATCACCATGGAAACGGTTGTCGTGGACGGACTTGTACTTGGATGGAGTTGAAGACATGGCATAATTCAAGTAGTCCAAGGTGTCTCCGGAGTGGTATACATGCAGAAAGAGCAAACACAAAAGACACTCGAAAATACAATGGTTAGCGCACAAAATGTGTCCATCAAGTAAGCATGAGTTCGTTCGATATGATTGTTCGTGACAAGGCACATGGAGCTTAGCAAGATAATATATAATGATATGTAAAGCATTCATGAGAGAAAATTCTTTTGTTGTGCACACAAAGGTGTTGTGAATGTGATTAATGCAACCATTGTGCAAAATGATGTTGTTATGACCGGCATATTAGGGGTTTAGCCCAGTGGGTTGTGGCCCAAGTTATCTTATCATTATTAGGGGCTTAGCTCAATTATCTTATCGTTATTAGGATCGTTTGCTTAGGAGTCAAGTAAACCTCTCTATATAAGGAGAGGAGATGTATCAATCTAATCAAGCAAGAAGCAATCATAATTGCTCGGCTTCCTTAGGGAGCCGGGAGACCTAACCCTAGCCGCCTCTTCTCAGCCGCCACCGCCTCCTCCCACGCGCACGACGGCGCCCAGCCGCCGGCGACCGCGTGCCCAGCCGCGCCCAACTCCCTTCTTTCCCTACGATCTCCGCCCTAGACCCGACAGAACCCTAGCTCCTAACACCTTGGTATCAGGTAGCTCGGTTCCGATCATGTCCGCACCACCACCCAAACCGCCGCTGCCCGTCACCACCGCGCCGCTGCCCGTCACTACCTTGCCGCTGCCTCTCTCCACCGCGCCGCTGGCTCTCCCCACCGCGCCGCTGGACTGCACCGCCGGCGCCTCCACGGGCCAGACGCCGCCGCCCTCCACCGCGCCGCCCGTCGCCATCTACTCACCGGCGGAGATGACCGGGGTCCTCAACGACTTCGTCACCGCCGTCCAGGGCATACGCCTCTACCTGGCCGGGCCTTACGGGCAGCCGCCGCCCTTGCCGCCGGCCGCCGCGACCGGGCCAGCCGCCCTTCCCTGGTACGCGGCCACCACGGCGCTAATCGGGCCTCTACACCATCACTGGCCCGGTCAGCCGCTGCCCGCCGTTGTCGCCCATTGGCCGCAGTGGCCGGCTCCGGCGATCGCCACGCCCCCGACGCCTCCCGGGTCCGGGCAGCCGCCGGCCGCTGCGACCTGGCCAGCTGCCCTGCCCTGGTACGCGGCCACCACGGCGCCGATGGGGCCTCAACACCACCACTGGCCCGGTCAGTCGCCGCCCATCGTCGTCCCCCACTGGCCGCAGTGGCCAGCTCCGACGATCGCCGCGCCCCCGACGCCTCCCTTGTCCGGGCGGCCACAGCCCTAGTTGCCGGCCCCATTGCCGCCGGCTGTCGCACCTCAATGGCCACAGTGGCCGGCCCCTGCCCTCGCTGCGCCCCCCACGCCACCTGGGTCCGTACCACCGCAGCTGCCGGCCCCACCCCCGCCCAGCACGGGGCCCGGGTCACCCACGCCGGAAGGCGTACCGATCCAGCAAGTGAGCTTCCCGCCGTAACCGTCCCCAATACCGGCCTGGCTGACCGGATCATCACCGCCACCCGCCGGCACCCACTCTGCAGTTTGGCGATCCCTCCGGCTCGGCAGGGCACTCCACGGGCCGCGACCATGCTGACCGGGCGCCCCAATCCTCGCTGCTTCGCACCTCCGAGCCAGTCGGCCATGGCGCTCCGACTCAGACACCGCCGCGGTTTGCCAAACTGGACTTTGCCACTTATGACGGCACGGAGGACCCCCTCAACTGGCTCAATCAGTGCGAGCAGTTCTTTCGTGGGTAGCGCACCCTCGCCACGGAGCGTACCTGGCTCGCCTCTTACCACCTCCGCGGCGCGGCACAGAAGTGGTACTACGCCCTCGAGCAGGACGAGGGCATCATGCCCCCTTGGGAGTGCTTCCGCGACCTCTCCCTCCTTCGTTTTGGGCCACCGATCCGTGGGAGCCGCCTGGCAGAGCTAGGCCGCCTTCCCTTCACCTCCACGGTTCTGGACTTCGCCGACCGTTTCCAGGCCCTGGCATGTCACGCGTCGGGCCTGACGGCGCAGCAGTGGGCCGACCTCTTCGTCGGTGGACTTCCGGATCACATCCGCGTGGACGTGGAGCTTAGGGGACCCAGGATCTCCAGACGGCCATGTACTACGCCCGCGCGTACGAGCGCCGCGCGGTGGCCATCCAGCAGGAATCACCGTCCTGGGCCGCTGGGTCGCTACCCTGGCCGGATGTTCTCGCTCAGGGTCGGCCTACTCAAGCTTCCGCGGCACCCCTCGCCGCGACCGCGGCGCGCCCGTTCCGGCTCACCTCGGCCGAGCTACTTGAGCGTCGCCGCCAAGGGTTGTGCTTCAACTGCGACGAGCCCTACACGCCCGGCCACGTCTGTCCGCGATTCTTCTACCTGGAGGCTGCAAACTACATTCCGGAGGACGCCGTCGCCACCGACCTGGCCGCCCCAGCTGTCGCGAAGGTGTTTGACGCTGGTTGATCACTCGAGGAGTTCAGCAAGCGCTTCCCCACCTTACAGCTCGAGGACGAGCTGTTTGTGCAGGCGGGGAGAAGTGTTATGACCGGCATATTAGGGGTTTAGCCCAGTGGGTTGTGGCCCAAGTTATCTTATCATTATTAGGGGCTTAGCTCAATTATCTTTTCGTTATTAGGATCGTTTGCTTAGGAGTCAAGTAAACCTCTCTATATAAGGAGAGGAGATGTATCAATCTAATCAAGCAAGAAGCAATCATAATTGCTCGGCTTCCTTAGGGAGCCGGGAGACCTAACCCTAGCCGCCTCTTCTCAGCCGCCACCGCCTCCTCCCACGCGCATGACGGCGCCCAGCCGCCGGCGACCGCGTGCCCAGCCGCGCCCAACTCCCTCCTTTCCCTACGATCTCCGCCCTAGACCCGGCAGAACCCTAGCTCCTAACAGATGTCATAAAGGGACGGTTTATCAAAAGCATGAACATGGCAATTAGTGCTCAATGCAATTATGTTATCATGCAATTGATGGTGGGCAATGTGATCATCATGTATGAATATGCCATCAAGGAAGATCACAACAAATTTGCTAAGAAAGTGCACAAGCTCATATATCATGGATGACATGGGAATACAAGATGCAACAAGGAAATCATAATGCAAGTCAAACCATGCATAAGGTGCGAATGTGTTGTGGATATTGTTGTGCCATTGCTCTATGTCGTGGCAAGAGTGGTGGTCCGGTGGTGCATCCCCTAATTTGGTGCGCTCCTCAATTTGAATGTTCATAGGGCCAATCTTTAATGTCACGCCTCCATCCGATAGATGTATCATGTAGACAAGAAGGAGCAAACAACAATGAAAGTGTGGCACATCTAATATTTGCATTTGAGGATGGCTCAAAGGGAAAGAGTTCACCTTTAGGAGTTTCTCAAAAATGTTGGTGTCACACACCGTGTACGCCTTCACATACCCAATATGCCTCATGATGGAACCACCTAATGCATCCCTCAAAGTGAAAGAACATGACAAACACTCGGAAAAACAAATGAGGTTAGCGAAAACCTATCATTCGTGTGGTGAAATACCCAATAAGTGTCTTCATCATTCTTATCATAAGAAGGTACAAGGGAATGTGTCATGGTATGGAAGCATATGATGCGAGTACAACCAAAGACAATAAGCTCAATCAAACAAGCATGCTTCACAAGGAAGATGTCCAAGTCTCCAAAATCAACAAAAGTGAATATGAGAGATGCAACTATTAGAGACAAGTGACAATGATTAAGATAAATCATGTGAGTCATGAATATATACGCCGTCAACCCAATGAAATGAGCAAGAATGGATCATGGGTGATGCAACATAGCAAGTAATCATATGAATCAAGTCATGCAAACTAGTAGTGCGAAGATGCAACATACTAGAGGTAATCATGGAAATCATGGCATGTGTGCAAATAGTGGGCATATATAAGGCACATGACATATCACAAGCATGAAGACAAGATATGAGTATTGTATCATCATTGTATTGGTAAGAAGTCCTATGAAAATAGCAATGGAACATCATGACACTCCCAACAGAAGAATCAACAATAGCATGAGTTACAAGGTAAACATGGCAATAACAAGAAGGGTCTCCATCGAGAATGCAAATACACATAGTAGTAGTAGAATGGTGAATCATATGTAAGTGCAAGTAAGGGTCACAATTGCATGGCAAAGGCATAAAAAAAGGTGTTCATGCAAAGTGACGACAAAATGGGCATAACGTAACAAGTGGTAAATAGTCCAAAGTCGTGTGAGAGCCAAGTAAAAGTAATGCGCGCAGTCCTTGCGCAAAGGGAACAGTGGTAAGGACAATCCATGGGATCCCAAATCATCGTTGCTCTCAAGAGCTCGTTTAGTCAACTCATGGGATTGTGAAGTTGACAAGTATTCTCGAGTACCTACACAGAACAAAGGCAAAGGAAAAATTGTTTGTGCGTGGTATATGTACACATCATCCATTATGATGTGCACGTGCATGTGTTGGTTAGCACAAAATATACAATGCTCAAATAAAGGAGATGCATGATATAGGAACATGTCATTCATCATGAAAGGTTTGTGGTTATGTATAGCATAATGGAGACTCAAATTGTGTAAAGCATCATGATAAACATCTAGAGCATTGTTATTCATGCTATGCGGATGGTGCACATAACGATGCAATCATGCGATTTAAAATCATTTTCATGAGTTGCGTAAAATACTCAAAGGAAGCATAGCAATATCATCACAAGAGAAACAAAATCCAATAACCATCATCTCATCATCTGTGCCATAAGTGCAAATGGGATTTATTTTAATGGGGCACGCATAGTTACTATGTTGAGATTGTAATGATGCAATATGGGAGATCTCACTCATAGCATACGACAAGTTTAATGGATTGTCAAACATGACGCGACCAAAAGTTTCTTTTTTTGGAGCGAAGATGCTAGGGGCGTCCGGCTTTAAATTAATAAAGCCACTAGGCAGCATCCAACAAGGTTCAAAGCAAACATAACCACATACAGACCAAAAGATACATCACATAAACTTAGGTCCAAAAGCGCGAAGGCTTGGACATAACAGAAAGCTGAACATCCCATACATCCAGCCTCCTGGAACCAGAAGAAGCTCCAAAATAAGCTCAGTCATGCGGCGTGTCTTGCCGAGCCAACACCTGGGTACATCTGATCCGCTCCATGACCTCTAGCATGCACTCAGCATCGCGCTGCTTCCCCAACGGTATCCACGTCTGTAGGAAAAGATGGCATTTGAAAATAACATCAACATGATGAGTAGAGAATATCTTCTCTATCGTAATCTTGTTACGAATCGTCTAGATGGACCAAAGCAACGCCCCTACGCAACGCCATGCTATCCTTGCATTAGACCCCTCCTGGGCTTTAATCAAGGTGAGCAGATCCGCACCCGAGGAGGGGTTCCAGTTCTGATGAAACGCTTCTCTAACGGCGCTCCACACAAACCTGGCTAGATGGCAGCGAAAGAAAACATGGTTTGCGTCCTACCCTAGACCACACACGGCGCAAGACCCATCGGTCGGCCCGTTTCGCTTAGCCACGCTATCGGACGTCGGGAGGCGGTTTCTAAACATTTGCCACAATTTTTTTTATCTTGAGTGGAAGCCCAACCTTCCATAGCCCCCTAGCTATATCCAACGAGTTCCCCTCTGTCAATGTACTATATAATGATTTGATCGAGAACTTCCTGGAGGCAGAAAGACTCCAGTCAACGGAGTCGGCCCCCAAGCCGAGCGTCCTCCCTCCTATCTTGTGGACTAGGTCATCCCAACACGCCCCTTCAGCCGGGGATAGGGCGCGCACAAAGTGGACCGCGGGAGGGGAACATCGCAGGGTCTCGCCCACCAGAATGTTCGTGTCGGGTGACTACCACAATGGAACCGGCCACAACCAACAGTCGAGCCAGAACCGCGTCGACTAACCATTGTTAACCCTAAAATTGGCCCCAACCGTGAACACCAGCCTAACCGCTTGGATCCCATTCCAAAATGCGAATTCTGATGATTTTGCCGTGAAGAGATTCCCATCCGGGAAATATTTTGCACGGAGTAAATCCGCCTAGAGTCCCGACTCATTTTGGGCGAGGTGCTACCACCACTTTGTGAGAAGGGCCACATTCATGAGCTTAGAGTTGGTAATACCCAAGCCATTGAATGTTTTTAGTCTACAGATTGCGGCCCACCTTACAAGGTGGTATTTACGCTTAATACCGGTTCCTTCCCAAAAGAACCGGGAACAGGGAGTGTCTAGCTTAGAGTGAACTCCGTCGGCGAGGAGAAACATCCCCATAGTAAAAAGTGGGAGGGAGGAGAGGCTTGAGTTAGTAAGGATAAGCCTAGCCGTCGCCGACTGGGCATCCGCAACAAAGTTGAAGATGATCGGTGAGATGGGGTCTCCCTGGCGAAGGCCCCTTTTGTTGCAGAAGAACTTGCCCATCTCTCGATTAACGGTAACCGCGGTGTGCCCTCCACTAATAAGGTGCATGATGCGGTGCAAAAATCCTGCCTCAAAAATCTTTTTGAGGAGGACCTCCCGCATGAACTCCCAGTTCACACGGTCGTAGGCTTTTTCAAAGTCGAGTTTAAAAATAACGCCGTTCTATTTGGTGCGCTTCAGCTCGTGAACTATCTCTAAAAGCGCGATCGGGCCTTCTAAGATGTTACGTCCCTTGAGGAAGGCAGTTTGGCTTTTGAGAATCACACGTTGTGCGACCGACGCAAGACGGGTGGCGTAGGCTTTAGCACAATATTGAAAGGGACGTTAGTGAGAGTAATTGGCCGAAACAACTTGATGGTGTCCGCACCTTTGACCTTAGGAATCAGGCAAATGGCGCCGTAATTCAGGCGGGACATATCCACGGTGCCTAGGGCAAAACCGTTCACTATCGCGTAGAACAAGTGTCTAAGGCTTGGCCAAAACTTTTTGAAGAACTCCAAGGGCCAGCCGTCCGGGCGCGGCGCCGTGTCTGTCTTCATGTCAGCAAGGGCCTTGTTGATCTCTTGCGGCAGGAAGGACAAAGCCAGTTCTGAGACACCCTCTCTGTTGGATCCCGCAAATCCTCCCGGAGGCTTTGCCTTTTCTCCTCGGCCGTTCCCAATAGACCAATGAAGAACGCGTAGATGTGGCTAACGATCTCACTTCGAGTAACCAGGAGGCCGTTGTCGGATTGGAAGCGCGGAATGGAACTTTTGCGCTTCCATCCGTTTGCATAGGCGTGAAAGTATCCGGTATTGGCGTCCGCTTCACAACTTTCGCAACGTTCTTCTTTTTAGTGTGTGACGTTTGCCCAACTTCAAACACCGAGGAATTGCTATCCTCCATGGTAAATTACAAAGACTGTCGACCATTATTTATGATGTCATGCAATATTTGTTCCTATAATAGGCATTGCAATTTAACTATCGTCCTACTAATATGATCCGATGATATGTGGAACAAAAGAATCTATGAATGCAATTGTGAAAGGGACAAAAATTATACCGACTCTTGGTCTGCCATTCCATCAAGCACCAAGTCGGCATGCCCGGAGCTGGCATTGCCCGAGGACGCCCGATGCATTTGGAGCACCGACGAGTCAGCCATCATGTCCGCCTTGGGGACGGCTTGCGAAAAGCTCAAATCTGGGATGCTCGTCCACTGGGAGGGTGGAACGGAGTCGGGCAACGGCGACATGTGTATGTCTCTGTGGCCACAACCGACGGATTGGCCTGCGTCGCGTCCATGTCCTCAGCAGCGGCCACCAAGGCCTGGTCCGTAGCTGCCTTCACCGCCGCTATGTTCTTCGCCGCCTCATGCTCGCGCTGTCTTCGGCGGTGCTCCTTCCGGGCAATGTTCTCGGCCTTGCAAGGATCCACCGCCAAGCTGGGGAGCCCAACTGATTCCGCCAAGGCATCATCCGTGGCCATGGTGGCGGACAGGATCGTCAGCGACGACATCAGCGAAGGCGGACGAGGACGGCGAGCAAGGGAGGGAGCGGGCGGCTGCACGGAGGCGGAGAAATGGTGGGTGGAGGCAGGAGGACTTTGGTTGATGAGGAGGACTAGTCAATTTTGAAAGGATTTGGGACGGATCCGCCTTGACAGTGCCTACATGGCAGGCGCGCCCGGTCGTCCGCATATCCTCCAGATATGGGCCGGACATGGGGAGTGTGGGTCAGTCCGAGCGTGCGAGCCGGATTTGCGCAGTACGGTTGCGTGGTAATTGTGTGTCCGGTCAATGACCAGGCAGCCTGTCCGAGCGTTTGAGGCGGATTTGTGCAGTCCGGTTGGGTGGCAACTTTGTGTCTAGTCAATGAACTTGCAGCCTGTCCGGGCGCTTGGGGCGGATTTGAGGGCTCAGTTGTACATGCTCTTAGAACGCTGGGTTACTTGTCTTATAGGGATGATACAACAGTGCTACTTTGGAATTTGCTTGGTCCTTTCTGCTATAAATAATTTGGCAAAACCTGAAGCAGAATTAGAGCAAAAGAAATTATGTCTGATGAGCATACGCTTGGATTACAAAAGAACTAGAATGAGTACAATACTCAGATGAACGATATGATTCTATCCAAGATCAATGTTTGCTGAATTCAACTTAGATCGCAGTGTATACAATTACAACCTCCTTTTTGAGGGTCTTACGCATGAGGAATCTTTGAGATCCCCTAAAGACTTAGTGTTGAGATCGTAGAAATGAGGGGATCGCCCTAGACCACCAGCACCAAACCAACCATGGCGAAAGTTACCACGCACATGGGTTGTCGACAAACCACGTGTAGACTTCAGGGAAGCTGAGAATTATTAAGACTTCTTCCTCTCTCACTCATGGAAAAACTGCAGGCACACAACAATTAATTAATCAGTACGGGTACATTTTTTGGATCACCACATGGTCATTCTGTAGCTTTGCTAGCGACTTGATCTAATGCATGTGCTCTGTAGCTCAGATCGGCATCAGCTGCAGAGGTGTGCTCGTCTTATACATGACAGCATCTCGTTGACGCCAGGAAGCCACACTCCGGCAGCTGCAGCCAATTTACACTGCAGGTAGAGGCTAGCTAAGAGCCATGGCGTCGAGCAGGGCGATCTTGGCCATGGGCCTCCTTGCCACCGTGCTGTACCCCGCCTTGTCAACGAGGTCGTTTATCTCCATGCCAGCCGACGTGAGTAGTCCTGTGACTCTCGCCAACGGCCTCTCCTACGGCTACCACGCAAACTCCTGCCCGCAGCTGCAAGACATCGTGTGGCCGATCGTGGAGAGTGCGGTCCTGGGTGAGGTCGCCATCGCCGCCGGCCTCCTCCGTATCTTCTTCCACGACTGCTTTCCTCAGGTAGGGGGAGATTCTTGATTCCACTTTGAACTGCTCGTTATTTGTGTGTTTCTGCTTCAGCCTAACCGGCGGCACTCCAGGGCTGCGACGCATCCGTCCTTCTGACGGGACCCAACAGCGAGCGGGACCTGCTGCCGAACCAGACGCTGCAGCCGCGTGCGATGCAGCTCATAGAGGACGTCCGCGTCAAGGTACACGCCGCCTGCGGCGCCACCGTCTCCTGCGCCGACATCATCGCTCTCGCCACCCGCGACGCGGTCTTCGTGGTAACGTGCACACGTCGGTCGCTGCTGTTGTACTTTACAACCACTACAGAAACATCTCCCTTCCTCACGCTCGAAAGAACCTATGCAGGCCGGGGAAAGCGAAATGTTCTACTTCTACGACCTGCCGCTCGGCCGGTTTGACAGCCTCGAGCCGGCTAACAGCAGTGCCGTCTTTGACCTCCCGCAGAGCACCGCCGACGCCGAGACGCTCATCAACGCCTTCAAGAGCCGCAACCTCGAGCCCATCGACCTCGTCGCGCTCTCTGGCGCACACACCGTCGGGAAGGCGCGCTGCAGCTCCTTCAACAACCGCTTCTCCGAGGACGCCGACTTCGCCCGGAGGCTCGCCGCCAACTGTTCCAGCGACCCGAACCGGCTGCAGGACCTCGACGTGGAAACCCCCATCGTGTTGGACAACCAGTACTTCAGAAACCTGATGGAGGGAAAGGGGGTGTTCACCTCCGACCAAGTGCTCATCAGCGACGGGCGCACCGACTGGGCGGTCAAAGGCCTTGCCGAGAACAAATGGTGGTTCTACAGCCAGTTCCGTGATTCCTTGGTGAAGCTGAGTCAGTACCAACCCGGAGGAAACGTGGGCGAGATCCGCCGCAACAGCTGCTTCACGCCCAACGGACATAGCATTCCCGCCACCGCCGAGGGGTTCGCAGACTCTGCTTGAGTTCACCGCCTACTACGAGATCGTCATTTGTACCAGTAAGACTATAAGCTAGTGTGTACTCTGCTTCGTTCAATCCTCTCGTGATGGCTCAAAACACGTTTGAAACGGTTGCACGGGGTTTGCTCACTCAGATTTTGTTTTTGGCCGGCAGGCCACTTAACAGATTATGTGGACGAACTATGTAATCATGTTTCCGGCCATCTGTTTTGATGTAAACTTTTTGGTACTTGATGACTTGGATGTATTTTATGATTAATAAATGGCTGTGTGCATCGTATGATGCAGATGCCGGGGTTATCTCCGTTTCAAAAAGAATAAATGCTTTGTAAAAGTTTCTTGGCGGCAGCCGGCGGCTGATTATACGACGTTGCCATATCATTTATAGATAACTTTATAGCTGGCAAGTATAATGATTAGATATAAATAAGTAGTATTTTTTTGATACATGGCCCATCTTCCTTTCACAAAACGTCTAGGAGCACGTGTTACAACTGACTGTTTTAGTTAGAGCAAGTATAATAGGACAGTATAATAAGGTGACGTGGACGGGCTGTAAGACTTCAAATATATATTGTTACTGAGTTGGCAGAGAGAGAATAGAAGAGAGAAGATAAACGGGCTACTAACTAACAGCCGGCTGCAGCACATGCTTCTAGACACTCTGTGAGAGAGGGAGGTGGACCATGTATCAAACAAGTACTACTTATTTGTATCTGACTATTATACTTGTCGGCTATAAGGTTGGCTATAGATGATATGCCAACATCTTATAGCCAACGACCGGCTATACTATTAACCATGCTCAATAGCCCACTTCTCTTCTCTCTCCTCTTTTCTCTCTGTCAACTCAGCAACAATATATTATTTCAAAGCTTACACTCGCTCACATCACCTTATTATACTTGCTCTAATGGTCCTGGCTGTAAAAGTATGACGGGCGATTGTTTAAAGAGGAATCACAATTCACACGGCATAACACCATTAGTTACAAGAGATTACATTAGTCTAACCATAATCGATTAGTTAACTGAAAGCAGTTAGATCTCTATTTTCTTTATAAAAGAAGGATTACTCTTGGCCTCTACACTGCATCTTTGGGTGATGGATAATGCTTGCAATCATCTTATTAATTATTGATAAAGAACTTATAAAGTAGTACATCAGGTTGTTTGAAGCCATCATCACAGCAACATATGTCGCTACACCTATCCACTTGATGAAGAGTGTCGATGGTCTTGTTAGAGTTGTGTCGAATATTATTGTACAAGGTAGGTTACAGTTGGATTTGGTTTGGATTGTGTGTAGATAGGGTAGGAGTTGTGTCCTAATAGGACACTTCTATCCTAGGCATCTCATATATATCAGGGGTAGACACACAATGTAACATATGCCAACATAATAGCATAGGAACGCAGGAAAAGCCAACTACATGTGCGGTATTGTAGCGGTGTCATGAGGAGGAGCGCTCATAGTGAATCCCGGGATGTAGCCATATCGATGAACCTCGGTAACAAATCTCTGTGTCATGCTTATGTGATTGCTTGGTCCTTGAATGATCGACGGAGTGCCTCACATTTATTAACAGAGGAGAGCGATGACGACTGGTGGCTGTGGAGGCATGGCGACGTGCGACAGCGATGGGAGATCATCGCGTGTAAAGCAATCGAAAGCATCGGCGGTGTTCTATGCGTGTGCGATGGAAGGAGTGTTAGAATAAATCCGAGGCATACCGTCGATCATCCGAGGACTAAGCAATCACACGAGACACGACACCGAGATTTGTTTACGAGGTTCATCGATATGGCTACGTCCCCGGGGCCTGACTATGGGCGCTCCTCCCCATGACACCGCTACAATACCACACCCGGTCGTCCTGGACACCGGCACAAGCCGCCGGCTTCCCCTGCGTTCCGGTGCTATTATGTTGGCATAGGTTACACCGTGTGTCTAGCATCGCTATATAAGAGAGGCGTAGGATACAAGTGTCCTACTAGGACACGACTCCATATCCTATCTAAACACAATACTACTCAGAGTCCAACTGTAACATACCTTGTACACAATATTCGACACAACTCTAACAAACTCCACCTTGGCGAATATTCTCCACCACCTTGAATTCGTCAATGCGTCGAACTTCCATGTACATTGGACTTGAGCTTATCCCATGAGTACCGCTGCTACTCCAAAAACTCCATATGACTCCACCTGCAACTTGTAGTCCCTTCTTTTCTTGACCACGGTCAACACTCGAGCAAAATTAAGTTCCTTGTTACTCTAGCTTGTGCTCCCAACTTCCAGAGTACCCGTCCAATGCCATCACACACTGATCACTGACCTGCGTGAAAGTGAACATCTCACATATTGGGTGTCGCACATAATTGATACCTGAACTCAACATCACCGCTCCTTTCTTGACCGTCTGTCTGAAACTTGAAGGAATTTCACCATTGCTTGTAGTC
Organism: Secale cereale; assembly: GCA_902687465.1. Taxonomy (NCBI): domain Eukaryota; kingdom Viridiplantae; phylum Streptophyta; class Magnoliopsida; order Poales; family Poaceae; genus Secale; species Secale cereale. The sequence continues at coordinate 165,770,585 of LR738709.1, forward strand.
ATCCCGAGTCAAATTCACAGTTGTCTCACCACATGTATGACCACCAGAGCCATGGCCCATCTCCATGTCCCGTGCATACCGCACGCCTCGTCGCTATTACCGCGTCGAGCCTCCGCTGTCCTGGTCGAGTCTCAAGGGTTGCAAACCCACACCACTCAACCCCACTGCAGAGTACCATCGATCATCACCGACCGATGATGAGTTTTATGCTTCCATCAGACCACTGTGCTCTAGTCCGAATTACATGTCACTCGCTTTTCTCCCCGCTGAATAGGCTTCGATTCTTTGGATCCTTACACCGTAGCCCCTCAATCCAGCTCCACCTTCAACATGACTCCATGGTAGATGATCAGTCCATCCTCACGCCCCGTCAACTTCAAGCTCCATGTATACATCACCTTGAATCAACCTCGCGCCATAGTCTTGTCAAAGTCACACAAGCACTCAGGCCTGCGCCACGTGTTTCCACGCCCAGAAGTCGGTCACCATCAACATCACGCTCCTATGTCATTGTCGTCGATCCCACCATCGTCTTTTATATCAACCGACTTGCGTCGATCCGTCAGACTGACAAGTCTGACCCAGCCGAACCTGTCCGGCTACATGACACGCTCGAGGCTCCCAAATCGTCTTCCGCAAATTTTCACCCATCACATGATAATTCCATCTTAGCTAACATGACTTCCAGCAATGCCTTCAAGCATCCATGTTGCCAACAAATCTTTCATCCGTATCTGCCATAACCCAAGTTTTTTAGTTCCGCGAACTTCTCCACCTCAAACCAGGTACCCATTGGTGCCATAGTTCTTTGTACGACTAACTGTGTGAAAAATTATCCGAGCTTTCCTCACGTGATTCCCAAGTACACGAGCAAAACCTGACGTGGTACACCCTCGTGCACTAATAGAAAATTCCAACCAAAGAACAAAAATCCTCTGGTCTTCACGTGAAGTAGCTCCTGGCTCAATTCCCGATGCTAGCTATTGCTTCTTGGCAATTTCCTACGCAAGTAGTACTCCAATGGATATGTATCGCTTACTGATTTGCCTGCCTCCACGCCATATACGAAGACTCGGTCTCCTTCCTTTTTGTCCAAAACAAATCCCGATTTCCTTGTATATCTAGCAGCACTATTCACGTACAAGTCCATACCTGCATGTACACACGAACACGAACAACGGAGGAATGCCCGCTACACCACAGTCAGCAGCTGCCCCGCGCCACGCGCTTTGCGGCCTCGGCCAGCCTAGCTGGGCCAGCCCTTCGCCGCACCCACGCTTGGCCTACAGCCTCCTGCGCTTCCACGCGGCCGTCCCACGATCCCACTGAGAACCGTGCTCGCCTGCTGCTCCCCGATTGCTATTACACCGATTCCGAATAGATCTTGTTGCCACCGTTCCGATCTGCCCGATCGGTTTCAACTCCACAACTGCCATCTCTCAGATTCGCTTCCTCTAGATCAACGCAACAATCTTCGAATTTACCTAGCTCATGATACCACTTGTTAGAATAAATCCGAGGTATACCGTCGATCATCCGAGGACCAAGCAATCACACGAGGCACGACACCGATATTTGTTTACGAGGTTCACCGATATGGCTACATCCCCGGGGCGTGACTATGGGCGCTACTCTTTTCGCTCAAGAGTTGGAATCAGGTGATTCAAAATCCCAGATCTTCGTCTCGACACCCTCTTTCCATTTAACCAACTTGAACAAGGTTTTGGCTACTGTAAAATTTTACTTTAGATCAATTAGTAACCGGAGCTCGTTTCTTTCGCAGTTTGAGTTTCGTTGCTTCTTTGTTTTGATTTTCTTTTTGCAAACCGAAGTTCTTAAGTTGAACTTTCTGGTTAGATCTAGTCTTTTGGAGTTTTGTTTGTGCATCATTGCTTGTTTGCTTATGTATGCTATTGTTTGCTTGCGATAGAATACCCGGACTGTGAAGCGTGCTACTACGAGTCTCTAGGTTTTGCGAATCGTCAGCAAGGCAAGTAACACTTTGATCATACTTTTATTACCCAGTTTTTATGCATTAGATCAAACCCTCACACATTGCATGAGTAGGATCTCTTAACTTGTGGGACTGGGAAGTAGATTGAGGTAGAACCTATTACCTGCATTATTTTCAAACCCTTGGAAGTTACTTCTACGTTTGCTTAGGTTGCTATGCTATGCTCGTAGACGTGGGTTGGGTTTGAGTGAAATCCATGATAAATGTGAGTTTTTAATTAAGGATTCAACTTAAGGTGGCTACTTGAATACACATCTGGGTGGATTGGTTGCAGGGCACCTAGAGAATCCAGTGTTGTCCTAGGAAATCCCGGGGTTCCGTGTGATTTTTCCTATGGAATGCCACCCAGGCTCAAAGGGATCATAAAACTATTCATGCTAGAAACTTCCGTGTGAAGCCACAATGCCATTATGGGCTCTGGCATAGTTGAGTAAGTTGTGGGAAACCTTTCCATGATGGGCTAGCAGATGTAGAGGGATTGTAGGTGTACTAGCCTATCTATCTGGTTAAGGGGACCTCTTCGGAAAGACTATGTCTCGGTCATCCATTTCTCAAACACCATGCAGTGCGAGAAACCAAACGGAGGCGATCGAGTCTTGTGGGAAAAGTGCACAAACCTCTGCAGAGTGTATAAACTGATCACGATTAGCCGTGTCCCCGGTTATGGACATCTTGAGTATCTGGTACTTGAATTATTGGTTGATCTCATCACTCTATAATTTAATTTGTTGGGTTAATGATAACTTTAATTTGGGATTGAGTTGGGGTACCTTCTCAATGATGTTTCAACTACCATGATAGTTAAAATAAAATTTATTCCTTTGTTGTAGGGAAAAAATGGCTTTACCCAAAAACTTTAACCTTGAGCCTTCACCAGCCAAATATGCATATAGTATAGCCTTTATTCTGTTACTTGCATCTTCTGTGTTACGTTGCAGACTTTTCAGACGAGGAATAAGACGTTCTAGGTCGTTTGTCATGCACTCAGCTATGCTGTTGGAGTTAATGGACTCACTTATCTTCCAAGCCTTCCGCTGTTATTTTGTTAGATGGCCTTAAGCCATAGATTTTTGTAATAAGTTCTCATTGGAGACATTCATGTAATAAGTGTGTGATTGCCACTCTGTTATAAATCCTTCAAGTACCGTGTGTGTCAGCATTACCGATCCAGGGATGACACAGAACACAGAGACTTCGGTCCATTCGGATCATGGTCGCTACAAGATGGTATCAGAGCACACACTGATTGTAGGACACAACCACTAAGACAGACCCTAGATCACTCTTCTCTACTCATTCCGACTCCTCTCCATTTTCTACTTCTTTAGGATGGTGGACCCAAGGAACAAGTTCACTCAACCGGATGAAGAGACACCATTTGGACGACACTTGAAGGAAGTCACTAGGTACCTGAACATAGGAATACCAAGCTTTACCGGGACCTACACCGCCACTATACCAGAAGAGGAGCGATGGAGCATTCAAGTTCAAATTCCCGGAAGAACCTTCACACCATCCACTGAGCCACTAGAGTTTTCTTTTGATGCACCAACCTGGAGCCTAGGCAAGAGTATGGCAGCCCACATCACCATGGGAAGGATCGGAGAAGTCTACAAGCAGGAACTGAAGGACACTATCTACCAGATTTGTGGACGCCGAGATGAGCGTTGAGATATGATCAACACCCGGAAGGATAGGTCCATTGCAGCGTTCATCTAGGAGTTGAACCAGCACATTCGATGACAGGAGCACCAGATGTGCGCTGGGATGATAGAATTGAAGAAGGCACTAAACAGGAATTTGGAGCTAGAAGAAGAACTTAAGTCTACTCATGACGGATACGAGGAGGAGATGTTGATACTAGTGGAGACGAATGATGATTTGACAAGGAAGCTAGGAGTATTCATGGGAGATCCAGCACTAGGAGGTGAAGAAGAGGAAGAAGAACCCAAGGAGATTTGTCCTGAAGATTACATTATCATCGACGACACGGATTCAGACCCTGATGATAGTGAAGACGAAGACTATGAAGATGAAGCTGGAGCAGACATCATGTAGTCTTCCGCTGATCAAACTTTCTAGATGACCATCCTATGACTAGTAGTTTTCCCCACAAAGTAGTATTTAGAGCACTCTTTGTAACGGTAGTTAGATTTGTAAGATCTTGCTTGAAATTGATTGGTGTGATATGATTGTGTTTGTCTCATGTGCATATGGGTAGTGATTTTCCCTTAGACCTCAATTCAATTCTAATCTCTTCCCTCTACACCCATCAGATGCCTCCAAGACGTGAACTCGGATTTGAGTTTCCCCCTGAGCTCACTCAGTTGATCCAGCAGCAGAACACCCTGATGCAACTACTTGTCCAGAACACTCAGAACAACCAGAACAACAACAACAACCCTCCACCACCACCACCCGTGGACAACCTGACACGTTTCTTAAGGTTGCAACCACCATTGTTTGCTAGCAGCATCGAACCAATAGTGGCTGATGACTAGCTACGCAAGATTGGAAGGGATTTGACCACCACCAATTGCTCGGACGCTGAGAAGGTGCGATTTGCCGCACACCAGTTGTCTGGACCGGCCGCAACATGATGGGAGAATTACACATCCACCTTCCCTATAGCGAATGTCACTTGGGAGCAGTTTCAGCAAGCTTTCCGTACTGCCCATGTCTCAACTGGAGCTATGAGCATGAAGAAGCGGGAGTTTCGCAACTTGCGCCAAGGAAACCGTACTGTATCTCAGTACATAGATGAGTTTAGTACCCTATCTTGTTATGGCCCAGATGATGTGGCCACAGATGCCGCTAAGCAGGAGAGATTTATGGAAGGGCTGAATGATGAGATGAGCGTACAGTTGATGGTGGCAACTTTCAACAACTACCAGGAGTTGGTAGATAAAGCTCTTATGATTGAAGGGAAGCACCAGCAGATTGAAAGCCGCAAGAGGAAGTATGGACAAGGAAGGAATAATTCTGGAGCCCATCAGAAGCCCCGATTCACTCCGAATTCGGGAGTATATACCCATAACCATGGAAGTTCCCACAACCACAATGGCCCTAAGAATGGAAATGGAAATGGGAATGGAGCAAGTAGTAACCAGAGCCGCTCTACCCCGTCCACACCCGCTAAGAAGGATTTCAGCCATATGACCTGTTTCAAGTGCGGGAAGAATGGACATTATGCCATGGACTGCCCTGAAGCTAAGAATGGGAACGACAATGGAAGCGCCGGGAAGAAGCCCAACCCGTTCAACAAAGGACAAGTGAACCACGTAACTGCGGAGGAGATAGAAGAGCAACCAGATACTGTTGTCGGTAAGTTTTTGGTTAAGACATTTACCGCAATAGTTCTTTTCGATACTGGTGCATCGCATTCATACATTTCTAGGGGATTCGTGAATAGACATAGGATGTCCACCCGAGTTCTTAAGACCCCCATGTTAGTAAGTTCACCAGGAGCAGAGTATATGGCACACCAAGGATGTTTTCAGACACCATTAATCATAGGACGCCACACTTTCCCCTCCGACCTAATAGTTCTGGAGTCACAAGGATTGGATGTGATATTAGGTATGGATTGGCTATCGAAGTATGGAGGTAATATCGATTGTGCCAGCAAGTCTATTTTGCTCACCACCCCGGAGGGAAAAAGGATTAAGTATGTATCTAGGCATTCGCCTATAAGGACACAAGTACATTTTCTCACGGGAGTTGTTCAGGAGGAAGTGCCAGTAGTAAAGTATTATCCGGATGTGTTTCCAGAGGAGCTACCTGGCATGCCACCGGATAGAGATATTGAGTTCTTGATATAGTTGTTGCCTGGCACCGGACCAATATCTAAGAGATCGTATCGGATGCCAGCGAATGATCTGGAGGAGATCAAGAAGAAGATTAAGGAGTTATTGGAGAAAGGATTTATTCGCCGAAGTTCATCACCTTGGGGAGCCCCAGTGCTTTTGGTCGAGAAGAAGGATGGATCTTTAAGAATGGTCGTTGATTATCGTGCGCTGAATAAAGTGACTATTAAGAATAAGTACCCGCTGGCGATGATCAATGATTTGTTCGACCAACTCCAGGGAGCGAAAGTATTCTCCAAGATCGATCTACGATTTGGATACCACCAATTGAAGATCCGAGAGAAGGATATACCTAAGACAGCCTTCACCACACGGTACAGGCTATATGAGTATACGGTTATGTCATTTGGATTGACTAACGCGCCCGCCTATTTGTAGGATCGAAAGTATGTCTAGAGGGGGGTGATTAGACTACTTGACAATATAAAAAATCTGCCTTTTGATCATGCAATGTTTTTGGCAGTTTCACAATTAAGATCAATTCAAGAATCACCCTACACATGCAATTCTAGAGTATAAGCAGCGGAAAGTAAATTACACATGTAGTAAAGAGAGGTGGAGAAGATCAAACGCAGTTTGGTGACACGCAGATTTTTGTCGTGGTTCCGATAGGTGGTGCTATCGTACATCCACGTTGATGGAGACTTCAACCCACGGAGTGTAACGGCTGCGCGAGTCCACGGAGGGCTCCACCCACGAAGGGTCCACGAAGAAGCAACCTTGTCTATTCCATCATGGCCTACGCCCACGGAGGACTAGCCTTACTCGGGGTAGATCTTCACGAAGTAGGCGATCTCCTTGCCCTTACAAACTTCTTGGTTCAACTCCACATCTCAAAGATGGAGGCTCCCAAGCGACACCTAACCAATCTAGGAGGCACCACCCTCCAAAAGGTAATAGATGTGGTTGATGATGATGAACTCCTTGCTCTTGTGCTTCAAATGATAATCTCCCCAACACTCAACTCTCCTCACTGATATGGCTGTGGTGGAAGAAAGGATTGAGTGGAAATCAACTTGGGAAGGCTAGAAATCAAGTTTCATATGGTAGGAATGGAATGGCTTGATCTCAACACAAGGGTAGGTGGTTCTCTTCTCAGAAAGTGTATGGTAGGAGTGGTAGACTTTCTGATGGCTCTCTCCACGAATGAAGAGGGGGTGGAGGGGTATATATAGCCTCCACACAAAATCCAACCGTTACACACATATTTGACCAATCTCGGTGAGACCGAAGTGAAAACTCGGTCAGACCGAAAGTTCAAATATAGTGAACGTTGGGATTTTCGGTGGGACCGAAAATACCATCTCGGTGTGTCCGAAGTGAGTCAAAGGTTGGAGCTTGCCATCTCGGTGGGACCGAAATTAACAACTCGGATATTCCGAAGTGATGTCAATTGGTTACAGAAGGTTGGCAGTCCAGTTTCGGTGAGACCGAAACTCAAAATCGGATGGACCGAGAAATTAGGGTTTGGAAGAATAACTGAGGTGGTTCATCTCGGTGGGACTGAGTTTGCAGAATCGGTTTGTCCGAGATTACTTATGAGTGTGTATAGTAGTGAAAGGTGCTGATAGCTGAAGGAGATATATCACTAAGCACTTGAGCAACCAGATCATCAACACAACCTCATCCCCTTTTAATAGTATTGGCTTTTCCTATGGACTCAATGTGATCTTTGATCACTAAACCAAAAATAGAGTCTTGAGCTTTTGCCAATGCTTGTCTTAGCATTTTGAGGGGTCCACTTCTTCAGACATTTCCATACCCATATCATCGAACTTCTCTGAAATGATTCTCAAGTAAATATTAGTTCAATGATGTATATGTTGTTATTAATTACCAAAACCACCCGGGGATTAGTTGCACTTTCAATCTCCCCCTTTTTGGTAATTGATGACAACATATAGATCAAAGCTTCGACAAAAGATATAATCAATGAATGATATCGTCGCTTTGAGAAGTATGTGATAAACAAGAGCTCCCCCTAAATTTGTGCATTATTTAAAATTTGCGTTTGAATGCAAATGCACAATCGATTAGGATTATGGGTCACTCTTCCATGTCACATACATCTTGGTGGAGCGCACAAAATGATAAGAATGAATAACATGCACTCAATCACCAAGACAAGAGTAAATAGCCATACAATAGGAATAGCATATGATAAGCATTAAGCACACATTAAAGCATAGTATGACCAAGCACTCATTAAGGTAGCATCAAACGTAGTAGCAAGCACACTTAAAGTTTCGAAAGACCAAACGAAACCAATGTAACTCAAAGAAACCAGCAAAAGAACGAAAGAGCACTCTCTCTCTCGAAGCCCTATGATCTATACAATTTCTCCCCCTTTGGCAACAAGTTACCAAAAAGTTCGAAAAGGTATAGAGCTAAGCGTCACTGCGGGCTCTGCTGGCGGCTCCCGTCTGGGTAGATGTCGGTGTAGAAATGACGGCATCGGTGAAGACTTCTGCTGATGTCTGCGCTGGAGGAGTGGATGCTGAAGCTGGAGTAACTGCTGGAGCTGTAGCTGGTGCTGAAGTGGTAGCCCTGGAGTCAGTCACTGGAATAGCTGCAGATCGGGATCCTCTGGGAACCGGAGCAGTCTGGCGATGAGAGTCCTGGACTAGATCGTCCTGCATGAGCTCTGCTCTCTCCTGCCTTGCTTCTTCCATGTCTGCCTCAAGCTTGTTGACAGACACCTGAATCTCAGTCAGCTTCACGTCCAGAGCGTGGATCTTGTCCTCAACAATCCTCTCTAGGCTCTCCTGAGATTGCTCAATGCTGGCCAGGCGTTGTTCAATCCTCTGGGTAGCTTCAAGAATTTGTTCTCCAAAGCTCTTTGGCTTAGCTGCTGCTGCTGCTGCCTCTTTGTCAGCTTTGGCTTTCTTCGCAGCTTCAATTTTGGCCTGTCCTTCAACTGAGGTTGGATCCTCCTCATCCATCACAACTACGTTGTCCTCATGCTCTGGCTGCAGTGGCAAGTGCTTCCTATCCAACATGAATTTGCCCGTGCCAAACTTGGCATTGATGAGCATCTGAATCTGCGGGGCAAACCCACATGACCGCTTCTGGTCAGCTGCAGTCCTCTTAATGGTCTCTACCATTAAGTCCATCACCTTGAAAGGTGCCTTCTCATCAAGAATGTGCAGCATGTTGATAGAATAGCCTCGAATCATGCGGTGGTCTCCAGACTTAGGCATCAATGTATGCCTCAGAATAGTGTTAGTGGTGGTCAGACCTGCCTGGAGATAGTACACTGAGCCAAGCTTCCACCCTTCCAAGTCAGCAGCGGGGATCTCCTTGTACATGTTCTTCATGGAATCATGACTCTTCTTAGGAATCCCATAGACATCAATGTCGTCCTCTCTCTGTACTGGAGCGTTCAGAAGTTCTGCCCATTCTTCAACAGACGAAGAAAACCTTTGACCTTCAGTCATCCAGGTGATCTTGCCATCAGGATAGAAGTGGGCTGTGGCGTAGAACTGCATGATCATCTCGTCATTCCAAGCTGTCAGCTCTTGACCCACAAAATCAGCAACTCCACATGCAGTAAAGCTCTCATGCACATGGGGAAAGAAGTATCGGTGCTCTTCACTGTCAATGTACTTCCAGTCAACATACCTGGTGTCAGCAACAATGGGCTTCTTATCCATCAGCACGGTCTCATAGAAATCCTGCTGCTCTCTGGTGTGGAATCTGGGGTCCACAGCAGTCCTTCTCCTCACGGCATATGGATCCGACTGTCTCCATAACCTGAGACCTTTATCCTTCCTTGCCTTCATGTCCTCAGCTTGAGGATGAGCATCATTGTGGAGTGGCAACTTAGGACGGAGCTTAAGCAACACATGCTCTTCATCTGATTCAGACGGTGGCATCTCACCTTTGTTCTTCTCAGAAGCTGGAATGCTCCTGGTTGTTCTCTTGGGCTTGGCTGGAGCTGCCTTGGCTTGAGCAGGCTTCTTGGGCTTAGAGGAGGCTTGAGCCCGAATAGCATCACCCATGAACTTAGCTTTCTGAGGAGGAGGCTGGGGTGCATCTTCTTCTTCTTCTTCTTCTGCTGCATCAACTTGAGGTTCAGCATATACTACCCTCTTCCTCTTGGAAGTTTTCTTCACCTTACTTGGAGCTGGCTCTTCCAAGTTGAGCTTCTTTGCAACAGCTGATTGCTTTACTTTACTTGTGCCTTTCCTTGTCTGCTGCCCTTGGTGCTCTTTGGCAACCACATTCCTCTTTGGCTTGGAGGTAACTTCCTCAGCAACAAAGTCGGAGTCCTCATCATCAGAATTTCTCTTCTTCCTGGTTCTGGTGGCTGCAGGAGGCAAACCACTAGGGGTGCTTCTCTCACCATCATCACTGGAACTGCTAGCAGGACTTGTATCTGCCTCTGGAATCTCAGCAAAAGGTGATTCAGACCTGTTCTGGCTGTCACTGACATCTGACATGGCTGAAAACCTGTGAAAAGATAAGGTATAGGCAGAGTAGAAGAGTTATCACAACTGCAGAGGTTTTTGCAAAAAAAAATGAGTTTAAAACTTAGTTTTGAGTTTTCACAGAATGTATTTCGGTCAAACCGATTTTAAGTTTCGGTGAAACCGAAGTGTATACAGAGGCCTACACACCACTTTCGGTCAGACCGAAATGGGTTTCGGTCCTACCGATAACCTAGGGTTTCACTGAAACTAAGTTTCGGTCACACCGATTTGCACAACTCGGTTAGACCGAATGATGCAGTGCAATGGCCAGAGGCCAAATCGGTCATTCCGAGTTTCAAAATCGGCTTCACCTAGATGCGTTTCGTGGAAACCTAAACCTAAGAATTTCGCTCGAAACTAGAGGATCTGATCTAATGTATAGGGAATATCTCAAACGTGGACAGATTCATGGCAGACCATTCGTGCAAGAGTCAGATGGGGAGCACGAAAGGGATCGGGACTCACCCTAACTTGGTGGAGTCCCTCTACGGCGGCAACGGCGGAGATGATTACCGTTGACGGCGGCGGAGACCTGCGGCGAGGGCGCACAGGCGACGACGGCGACGATCCGTAGACCAGGGCGACGGCAGCAGGGGAATTGAGGGCGAACGGTTTGAAGAGTTAAATCGCGCGCAGCCCTCAGGTATATATAACCCCATGCTGTCGGTGGGACCGAGTTGAAAAACTCGGTGTCACCGAAATGTATAACTGCTGTGCAGTTACGCATATCGGTCAGACCGAGATTTTGAACTCGGTTTCACCGAGATGAAACCTAGATCAGTCTAAGCGTTTCGGTTGGACCGAGATGGAAAAGCCGGTCAGACCGAAATGGACTTAGAAGGTTTTGGAAGTCAGTCTTAGACGAATCGGTGGCTCCGAGTGCTCCTCACTCGGAGAGTCCGAAAAAGACTTGTTCAAAGTTGTGATATGAGCATGAATAGAATTTGAGACAAGAAAGCATAGATAGCTAGGGAAGGTGCTTAGGCATTCTTGTCCATCCATTTGGCCAGAAAAATCAAAACAATCAAAACAACAAATGGATGTCCTTGAATGGATAAAATCATGCATTCAACATGCTCACACAATAAGATAGCAACTGAAATATGTGTCAAACATGCACAACCAACACTCTAGCTACTAGCACACAATTTGTCGATGACTAGGTCATCTATATATGAGTATATTGACTTAGGAGCCAAATGAGAACATTTGATCATAGGTCATACTCATCGTTTAAGCACAAGTGGGGTTACCACTTTTACATAAAGCATTGATGTGTTCACATCATTTGGAGATGCTTTTAGCTCAATTTTTAGAGCAAAGCTCCCCCTAGATGTGAGAACCCCTTTTAAAGGGTCAAACTAACCTTGGGTTGTCGTAGAAGACTTCATGTAGATGTTGAAGATGTGGATGCTCAATGTTGATGTAGATCATCAAGAGTTGGGAGCTATCCTTTGGATTAGGGCACTTTCAATACCTACATGGGTTAGTCCCACAAGGAACAAACAAGAATATCCATAGACATAGATTGAAGTTCACAAAAAAAATGATGTCCATGAAAGCAATGATTACCTTGTCCCTTGACTTACCAACAAGAGGGTTTGTGACTCCATGAACTAGTGCATGATGTGGAAGTTGATTGCACAAGTTCTTGCCAAAATGAATATGAGTGAAGTTTGTTGGCGGAGTCACCCTCAAGAACCTTCTAGTACTTCTTCTTTGGGATCCACATCATCTTGATGGGAATCCTTGGAGTTGTAGTTGAGCTTGACGAAGTAGAACTTGATGTGTCCTTGGGAACCCACTTGACCATGGCTTGAGGTGCTTCAATGAATGCATCAATCTCCTCTTGAAGCTTGTCCTTGGCCTTTAGCTTGTGGTCTTGTGGTGGAAGGTCATCTTGAGCTTGTTCCACATTGGAAGAAGTAGGATCATACTTCTCCTTTTGTGAAACAAACTGTGGAGTAGGGTATTGACCTTCTTCCCACTCAACACCTTCGGCGTTGAACTTTCGCTCAAAACCAATCCCTTGATTCTTCCGGTGTCTTCCTTGTTTGCGAACAATCTCCTCAAAGTTCTTGCTTCCGGCAAGACTCTTGTAGACACCTTTCTCTATGATTTCCTTCAATAAGCTATTTTCTTGCTCAAGTGTAACTTGGCTTGAAACATTGTTAGTGGAATCAAGAGAACTACTAGAAGTAACATCATTTGATTTAACATTGTTATTGTTACTACTAGAGGAAGAATTTTTCTTATGCTTGTCATGCTTAGTCTTAATAGGTGGCAAGAAATTAGACAAGAGAAGTCGTTTGGCAAGATATGAAGAACTCTTCTTTCGAAGATCGTCATTGATCGCTTTTAGAAACTCATGTTCTTGCTCTAGAGTGAGCTTCTCGAAGCGTAGCTTCTCATGAGATCTTAGGAGCTCTCTATGATCTTCTTGAGTTGTTTCATGAGTTAACTTAAGAGTGTTTAGTTCTTTAGTTAGACGCTCAATCTCCTTCATAGCATTGTCATTCGACTCTTCTCGACTATAAAGACTACTAGCATTTTCATCATTACTAAGCTCACTAGATTTATCATGCAAGAGCTCATCTTCACCAAGCAAGTCATCCTCATCACTATCAAAGTCGATGAATTCAGGGTGTGTTACCTTGGGGCCTTTAGCCATGAAGCATCTTCCAATTCCCTCATTTGGTGAATCAAATAAGTCGTAGGAGTTGGAGTTGGAGGATACGAGTGCAAGTCCGGCAACACCTTCATCTTGACTATAGTCGGAGTCGGAGTGATAGCTTCCATCGGATTGATTGTCGGAGTCGGAGCCGGAGACCCATTCACCTACATGAGCTTGATGTCTTCTTCTTGTGTAGCTCCTTGATGACTTGTCTTTCCTCTCCGAATCCTTGCTTCTCCGAGAGGGTCTTCGTTCATAACGATCATCTCTACTCCTTCTCTCTCTCTGAGGTGACTCATCTCTTGCTCTTCTTCTTGGAGATTCTTCTCTTCTCTTGTGGGGAGCCGTACACTCATTTGAGAAGTGTCCGGGTCTTCCACAATTGTAGCAGTTTCGATCACGACTAGAAGATCTCTTTTCGTCATATGATCTAGACTTTGAGCTTCTTTCTTTGCCTCTATTCTTGTAGAACTTGTTGAAGTTCTTGACCATTAGACTTATCTCTTCATTGGAAATTAGCTTGTCACTTGAGGTAGTAGGAGCATCACTTGTAGCTTTGTAAGCACCACTTGACTTATTGTGAAGCTCTTCCTTATCCTTAAGTGTCATCTCATGAGCAACAATTCTTCCAATGACTTCAGTTGGCTTGAGAGTCTTGTAGTTTGGCATCATTTGGATCAAAGTGCACACGGTGTCATACTTTCCATCCAAAGCTCTGAGAATCTTCTTAATGATGAATCGGTCGGTCATTTCTTCGCTTCCTAAGCCGGCAATCTCATTTGTGATGAGAGCAAGCCTAGAGTACATTTCAGCGACTCCTTCACCATCCTTCATCTTGAACTTGTCAAGTTGTCCTTGAAGAATATCTAGCTTTGATTCCTTCACAGATTCAGTACCTTCGTGCATTTCAACCAAAGTATCCCAAATCTCTTTAGCATTCTCAAGACGGCTGATTTTGTTGAACTCCTCGGGACACAAAGCATTGAAGAGAATGTCACAAGCTTGAGCATTGTTTTGCAACATCCGCAACTCTTCCGGTGTAGCTTCGTGATCCGGAACTTTTCCTTCCTCGAAGAAATCACCTTGCATACCAACACAAATAATGCCCCATGCGGCTGGGTTATGACCAAGAATATGCATTTTCATTTTATTCTTCCAACTAGCAAAATTTGTACCCTCAAAGTAAGGACCTCTACGATAATTACCCTCACTAGACGCCATACTCTCCTAGGTTGTGAAACCAAGCTTATGGAGTCCAATGCAATGGACACCAAAACAATGGAGACCAAAGCTCTGATACCACTTGTAGGATCGAAAGTATGTCTAGAGGGGGGGGGGTGATTAGACTACTTGACAATATAAAAATCTGCCTTTTGATTATGCAAAGTTTTTGGCAGTTTTACAATTAAGGTCAATTCATGTAACACCCTACACATGCAATTCTAGAGTATAAGCAGCGGAAAGTAAATTGCACATGTAGTAAAGAGAGGTGGAGAAGATCAAACGCAGTTTGGAGACACGAAGATTTTTGTCGTGGTTCCGATAGGTGGTGCTATCGTACATCCACGTTGATGGAGACTTCAACCCACGGAGGGTAACGGCTGCGCGAGTCCACGGAGGGCTCCACCCACGAAGGGTCCACGAAGAAGCAACCTTGTCTATTCCATCATGGCCTACGCCCACGGAGGACTAGCCTTACTCGGGGTAGATCTTCACGAAGTAGGCGATCTCCTTGCCCTTACAAACTTCTTGGTTCAACTCCACATCTCAAAGACGGAGGCTCCCAAGCGACACCTAACCAATCTAGGAGGCACCACCCTCCAAAAGGTAATAGATGTGGTTGATGATGATGAACTCCTTGCTCTTGTGCTTCAAATGATAATCTCCCCAACACTCAACTCTCCTCACTGATATGGCTATGGTGGAAGAAAGGATTGAGTGGAAAGCAACTTGGGAAGGCTAGAAATCAAGTTTCATATGGTAGGAATGGAATGGCTTGATCTCAACACAAGGGTAGGTGGTTCTCTTCTCAGAAAGTGTATGGTAGGAGTGGTAGACTTTCTGATGGCTCTCTCCACGAATGAAGAGGGGGTGGAGGGGTATATATAGCCTCCACACAAAATCCAACCGTTACACACATATTTGACCAATCTCGGTGAGACCGAAGTGAAAACTCGGTCAGACCGAAAGTTCAAATATAGTGAACGTTGGGATTTTCGGTGGGACCGAAAATACCATCTCGGTGTGTCCGAAGTGAGTCAAAGGTTGGAGCTTGCCATCTCGGTGGGACCGAAATTAACAACTCGGATATTCCGAAGTGATGTCAATTGGTTACAGAAGGTTGGCAGTCCAGTTTCGGTGAGACTGAAACTCAAAATCGGATGGACCGAGAAATTAGGGTTTGGAAGAATAACTGAGGTGGTTCATCTCGGTGGGACTGAGTTTGCAGAATCGGTTTGTCCGAGATTACTTATGAGTGTGTATAGTAGTGAAAGGTGCTGATAGCTGAAGGAGATATATCACTAAGCACTTGAGCAACCAGATCATCAACACAACCTCATCCCCTTTTAATAGTATTGGCTTTTCCTATGGACTCAATGTGATCTTTGATCACTAAACCAAAAATAGAGTCTTGAGCTTTTGCCAATGCTTGTCTTAGCATTTTGAGGGGTCCACTTCTTCAGACATTTCCATACCCATATCATCGAACTTCTCTGAAATGATTCTCAAGTAAATATTAGTTCAATGATGTATATGTTGTTATTAATTACCAAAACCACCCGGGGATTAGTTGCACTTTCACTATTTCATGAGTATGATGAACAAGGTGTTCATGGAGTTCTTGGATAAGTTCGTCGTGGTATTCATTGATGATATTCTGCTGTACTCGAAGGATGAAGAGGAACATGCAGAGCATTTGCGTTTGGTATTGGAGAAGCTCAGAGAACATCAGTTGTATGCCAAGTTTAGCAAATGTGAGTTTTGGTTAAAGGAAGTTGGATTCCTAGGGCATGTTATATCGGGAGAAGGTATATCAGTGGACCCCGTCAAGGTGCAGGCAGTCACTGAGTGGTTGGCACCCACTTCAGTTGGAGAGATCCGCAGTTTTCTTGGACTCGCAGGATACTACCGAAGATTCATAGAAAATTTCTCCAAGATTGCAAAGCCAATGACGACATTGTTGAAGAAGGAGGCAAAGTTTGATTGGACTGAGGAGTGTGAAGAAAGTTTCCAAGAGTTGAAGAAACGGTTGACGACAGCCCCAGTACTGATATTGCCAGATATACGCAAGGATTTCCAAGTGTATTGCGATGCTTCACGCTTAGGACTTGGAGGAGTACTTATGCAGGACGGAAGAGTTGTTTCTTATACATCTCGACAACTGTGACCGCACGAGTTGAATTACACGACACACGATCTGGAGTTAGCAGCTGTCGTGCACGCACTGAAAACCTAGAGACATTTCCTTATTGGAAATCATTGTAATGTGTACACGGATCACAAGAGTTTGAAGTACATTTTCACTCAAAAGGAGCTGAACCTCAGACAAAGGAGATGGTTGGAGCTTATAAAGGATTACGATATGAAGCTACACTATCACCCAGGAAAGGCTAACGTCGTGGCAGACGCTATGAGCCGGAAGAGCTATGCAAATACCCTAATAAAATGGGGATTGCCACATGAGTTAGCAGAACATCTCACGGAGCTTCGTTTGGAGATAGTTCCTAGAGGTTTCGTTGCAAATTTGGAGGTTCAGTCGACATTGCTGGGAAAGATACGTGAAGCCCAGAAGGATGACAAGGAAATTGCCGTGATAAGGAAAATGATGAGTGAAGGAAAAGCCAAGGGATTTCGTGAGGACGAACACGACACCTTGTGGTTTGAGGATCGAATCTATGTGCCCAACGACCCGGAGATCAGGAAGTTGATACTGCAGGAAGCACATGATTCGCCATACTCGATACACCCCGGAAACACCAAGATGTATTTGGATTTGAAGGAACGTTTCTGGTGGACGGGAATGAAGAAGGATATTGCCGAGTATGTAGCCGTATGTGATGTATGCCAGAGACTAAAAGCAGAACATCAGAAGCCAGCAGGATTGCTACAACCTATGCCGATACCCGAATGGAAGTGGGAGAAGCTTGGCATGGATTTTATCACCGGATTGCCCAGAACCAAATCAGGATATGACTCAATCTGGGTAGTAGTGGATCGATTGATTAAGGTAGCCCATTTTATCCCCGTTAAAACCACATACACCAGTGCGAAGTTGGCCAAGATATACATGACCAAGATCGTATGTCTGCACGGAGTTCCGAGGACCATTGTATCAGATAGAGGAACACAGTTCACCTCAAAGTTCTGGCATCAGCTACACCAAACTTTGGGAACGAGGCTGGAATTCAGCACCGCTTTTCACCCGCAGACCGATGGACAGACCGAGAGAGTCAACCAGATCTTGGAGGATATGTTGAGAGCCTGTGCGTTAGATTATGGATCTAGTTGGGATGATAATTTGCCCTACGCGGAGTTCTCGTACAACAACAGTTACCAGGCCAGTTTGAAGATGGCACCGTTTGAGGCATTGTATGGAAGAGATGCCGAACACCGTTAATGCGGGATGAAGTTGGAGACCGACAGTTGTTTGGACCAGACTTGATCAAAGAGTCTGAGGATAAGGTTAAGTTGATTCGAGATAGATTGAAGGTAGCTCAGTCCAGGCAGAAGAGTTATGCAGACTCGAAATGCAAGGAGATAGCCTATGAGATCGGAGACAGAGCGTACTTGAGAGTATCGCCTCTACGAGGAGTTAAAAGTTTCGGAGTTAAAGGAAATCTAGCCCCGAGATTTCTGGGACCTTACCGTGTTTTGGAACGCATGTGTCAGGCCCAAGATGCGATTCTATCCCGATCACGTGGCACTTACATGATTGGGGCACAACCGCATTTCGGGCGCTTAGCAAGATGGATATCATTACAACGTACCATTACATACATTCATGGGGGATACAACAATACATACAAATCACATGAATACAACAACATCAATACAAGTATCCGACTACGGATACAAACAATAAAAGCACAAAGACATCCATCTGCTATCCCAGGCTGCCGACCCAGAACCTAACCCAAGACTGAAGAAGAAGAACTCCAAACAACGAACAACGCTCTCACGTCAAGACATCGGAAACCTGCACCTGCAACTGTTGTTGTAGTATCTGTGAGCCACGCGGACTCAGCAATCCCATAACCATGGGTAACAAGACTATCAAAGCTTAATGGGTAGGAAGAGGTAAAGTGGTGAGGTTGCAGCAGCGGCTAAGCAAAACATATGGTGGCTAACTTACGAGTACAAGAATAAGATGAGCATCTACGCAAGACGGTCGCAACTAGTAGTGATCGCTAAAGATCCTGAACTACATACGAGTCAAACATAACCCCACCGTGTTCTCTTCTCAAAATGAAAAGAGACAGTCACGGTTACTCACACAGTTGTGTGTTTTACTTCGGATCATCTGTCAAGTTTTCTACAATCGGACATTAACAAATTCCAATCTGCCACATAACCACGGGCACGACTTTCGAAAGATCATAACCCTGCAGGGGTGTCCCAACTTAGCCCATCACAAGATCTCACGATTAGCTGAAGTGATAAATATAATATCATCACCCCTTATCTTAGGGAAATCCGATCAGACTCGGCATCCCGGTGCACAAGACATTTCGACAATGGTAAAACAAGTCCAGCAAGACCTCCCGCTGTGTCGACACCCTGATAGTAGCCGCGCGTATCTCATCTCAGGCCACATCCGGATAGGTGATCCTACAGGTAAAACCAAACCTCGAGTTTCCCCGTGGTGGCCCCGCAGTCTCCCCGTTTGGGACCAACACCATCAGCACTGGCCCCCCTGCTATGTAGAAAGAATCCTTGGGTAGCGCTAACTCCCTATGCAATTTAATTAATTAATTAAGTTGTTATTATGAGCAAATTAAAACCAATGTTGGGCCTTGCTGGAGGAGTTTTATTCAAAGACGAACTGTCAAGGGGTCCCCATCCACCCATCGTGTAAGGAACGCAAAATCAAGGAACATAATGCCGGTTTATCGGCGCCTAAGGTGGCATGAGTGGAAAAAAACACCGAGCAAAAGGCCAAGCCTTCCACCCATGCCCAGTATATAGGTGTGTTAATAATATTAATAGATATTGTGATATTCCAACAACAAGTTCCCTCCTGGAACGAACTTCATCTTCACCTTTAACTAACAACGCTATAAGAGGGGCTGAGCAAGCGGGTAACATAGCCAAACAATGGTTTTGCTAGGAAGGTTTCAAAGGTTAGAGGTTTCATGGCAACAAGGAGAGGCTGACAATAATGATGGGTAGCGCGACATGTAACAATAGCATCGAGACAACTAAGCAAAGGCAATGACAGTAAAGGTATCCAAGGGTATGGTCATCTTGCTTGAGATCCCGCAAAGAAGAAGAATGGATCCGTGAAGAAGACGAAGAAGTAGCCTTGAAGAAGAACCACAGGTAGACGAACGAATCCTCACGAACGCAACGGAACAAGCACTAACGAGAAGAAGCAAGCAATACGGTAAACAAACCACTCAAGAACATAACAATATGCTCAACCAAGTAGGATGCACAACAAGTCTACTTATGATGCACAGAAAATCTACACAGGAAGCAAAACATGGCAAGGTAGGAAGCACAGCAAAACAGCACAAGTTTATATATGATGCAATACATGGCAAGGTATGATGCATGACAAGATTAAACAGGAAGCATAACATGGCAAGGTAGGAAGCATAACATGGCAACGGTGCAAGATGCGCCCAAACATCAACCAAACTCACTCCAAACATGAAAATAATATGATATTATGATTCTACATGCAAAATCACTCAAGTTTCATATAAGGAACACTCCAAACGGAGCAACGGGCTAAAAGATACACATGAAAGAAGATATACCAACAAGCTGAAAATAACAGCCACATAGTAACTTTGGAGCAAGAATTAAATAAGCTACAGCAAGTCAAATGAGCAAGTGAAGGCATGAATGGATAGACAACAACATATACAACAAGGAATGATCAAAGGCCACCCCAAAACTAGCATGGATTTGCCTAGAGCATCAAGCAAGCATAGCATCAGGAAATTACAGATTCCAGACTTCGTGAAATTTCACTAAGTGTTAAAACAGTAACAACAACATGGCATGTTTACAAGCATGTTTAAGTCAACACAAGGCATATCATGGAAAGTTAAATGCACCACCTCAAAGAACACATCATGGAGATCCTAAAATATCTAGGCATGTGACATGGGGACAAACACAACAATAGCAACGAGCTCCTCAACTAGGCATCTCGTAACAAGTTTCAGCACATAACAGCCAAATGCACTTTTGCAACATAGATAAACATGGCAATATGAACTCAAACAAGCATGCTATAGCAACCAACATGTAGAGCATCTCATGATGAACATGTGGACATATCATTTGCTTCATTTGGATAAACATGCACCAAGTTATCACATCTCAAACATGGCAACAAAATAACAAGTAGCAGCAGTTTATAACAAGTAGCACTCTTGCAACAGATATTTAAACATCTAGATGAACTCAAACATGCATGGCACAATGGAACAAAGTGTAGAGCATATCACCACGATCATTTTGACATATCATTCACTCAAAACGGATAAGCACACAAAAAGTTATCATCATGCAAAGATGCAACATTAAAACAGTTTTCAGGGGACTTAGCAGAAAAACACAAGGAAAAAAAACACACGGGCGGAGGGAACTAAAAAAACGCCTGGGCGGGGTTTAGGCGGGGCTCACCACTGGGCTCGGCCCAGGCGCTGAGGAGGCCGGGCAGGGGATGGGCCCGAAGGAACTGGACCGTGGGAGGCCTGCGGGCCGGCGGAGAGGTGGTGGCTGCGGGCCTTGCTGTAGAGGTGGGCCGGCCCGACAGAGAAGGGGCGAGGTGGCCTGGATCGGGGCGCCGGCGTCGGCTGGGGTCGAGCGGGCGCTCGTCCCCGCCGGGATCGATGACGATGCGGCAAGTCCCGGCCGGCGGCGGGCCTGGGAGGTCGGGGCCGGCTGGATCCGGCGGCTCCTCACCGGATCTGGCCGGGGCGGTGTGGATCCGAGGGCGGCGGCGAGGTCGGCTCCGGTGGTGGAGCTCGCCGGCGGGCAGCAGGCGCGGTGGCGCGAACGAGGCGGCGGGGTCGGCGAGCTGAAGCGATACGGCGGCGGAGGCTGGACGGGGGCTCGGGCGCGCGGCGGCTGTGGCCTCGCGCCGAGCGGCGGCGGCGACGCGGTTCTGGCCTGCGCGGGCCTGAGATGGGCTCCGCAGGCCCAGGCGGTGGGAGGAGGAAGGTGGCGGCTGCGGCGGAAGCACGGCGTAGCAACGGTGGAAGCAGGGCGCGACAACGGTGGAAGCGCGGCGCAACAACGGTGGAAGCACGGGCGACGGCGGAGGCGGAAGCACGGCGCGGCGAGGGTGGAAGCACGGAGCGGCAACGGTGGAAGCACGACGCGGAATTTGAGGAGGGAGGTAGGGGAAGGCCAAAAATGGACTAGGGGGAGTCCATTTATAGTAGGAGGGCTAGGGTTTGGAGTTTGGAGGGGTTTTAGAGCGTTCCGGAGTCATCAGATCGCGATCCAACGGCAATGGAGCGAAGGGGGAGTTGGAAAGGCCTATGGGAGGTTAGTGGGCTGTGCAGAGGGCCTTGGGTTGAGGTAAGAGAAGAGAGAGGAAGGCCCGCGGAGGTTTTCGGAGACCGAAAACATCCGACGAAAATAACCGGCGACTAGTGCCGCTATATATATCCGTTGGGCTATCAAACGAGCTCCGAATGCGATCAAATTTGGCAGGCGACCTGTCCACACTATAATAAGACCACATGACAAGTTTCATCCCATTCCGAGAACGTTTTTCGGCCACTCACAAAATAAATATTCGGAGGCACCGCGGGCGCGTGCAAGTGTGTCTGGGCTCAGAACAGACAACAGAGAGGACGAGGGAACTCAGACGGATGCAAGTTTTGAAAACATGCTGATGCAACACACATGATGACATGGCAAGATGCAACACGCAAGCAGATGACATGGCACTGACAACGAATAACTGGCTGACACCTGGCGCACCGGTCTCGGGGTGTCACAGCATGGGAGAGGTTGCCTATAAGTTGGAATTTCTCAAAGGATTGTCAGGAGTGCACGACGTGTTTCACGTTTCGCAGCTTAAGAAGTGCCATGCGGAGATGGCCGATATACCGCTTAGAGACACAGGACCCCTGGAAGCAATTCAGTTGGATAGTGATCTGACTTACGAGGAGAAGCCTGTTACGATTCTCGAATTTTCGATCAGAGTCACCCGCAGTAAGGTTATCAAGTTTTGCAAAGTTCAGTGGAGTCACCATATCGAGGAAGAAGCCACCTGGGAACGAGAAGATGATCTACGCAAGGACCACCCACATCTGTTCTCTAGCCAAGTCGAATCTCGAGGGCGAGATTCATTCTAAGGGGGGTAGGTTTGTAACATCCCAAATTTTCAATTTGGAATGTTATACATAGATCATATTGCATTGCATGTTTCTTTGCATTTTTGTTCGTGGCGATCCTCGAAATTCTAAGCAACTCAAGGACCTACGGAGAGAGTTGGGAATTCTACCGTTTTCGTATTTGAGTTCATTCGAATACCGGTACGAGGACAGAGTTGGTTTTAATTATTTTTCTCTCCTAAAAATACTTCTAAATACAATATATGAGCGGAGATAATATGACTTCTCCCAATAACAGAAATATTGGAGGAAAAATGTTAAATTCACTTTTGGTATTTTTCTGGATTTATTTGCGATTTTATTTGCATAGGAAAAATGCGCGTTTTGCAAAATTGTATTTAGGTCCGGGAAAAATGTTCACTTTGTCCTAAATATTATTAGAGGACGGTGAAAATTTATTTCGGGATTTTTGGAGTCCGTTTAGTATTTCTTTCGTTAGTTTTGCTACGTCAGGACTCTTTAAAAAAAAGGAAACCGACTCCGGGCCGTATGTGGCCAGGACTCCTGGCCTAAGGCCTTTATAAGCCGCCGCCCCAGCCCGAGAAGCCGTCCCAGCCCGCCGCCCCGCCTCTGCCCTAGCGCCGCCGCCGTCGCCTGATGCCGCCGCCGCGCCGCTCGCCGCCGCAGCCACCCACCGCCGCGCCGCCCGCCGCCGCAGCCACCCGCCGCCGACCCCGCCACCGGAGTCGCCGGAGCCGCCGCCTCCGTCGAGGTAGTCATCCGCCGCCATCGGTTTTTCTTTAGAAACCGATCGTTTTTTTTGGAAACCCTAGATCTGTTGTTTTTTAGGTTAGATTGTTTTTTTTCCGGTTTAGTTATTTAGCGGACGTTCGTCCGTACGTTCGTTTTAACGAACGCTGTTCGTCCGTTAGCCGCAGACAGCGAACATTCGTTCGTTAGCCTGTTCGTCAGTTTTCTTTTTCGGGGTTTTTATCCGCGGTTATTTCGATCGCGATTTCTGCCCTGATCTTGTTTTTCATTCTTCTTTTTGCTCGAGAGTCGGAATCAGGTGATTCAAAATCCCAGATCTTTGTCTCGACGCCCTCTTTCCGTTTAACCAACTTGAACAAGGTTTTGGCTACTGTAAAATTTGACTTTAGATCAATTAGTAACCGGAGCTCGTTTCTTTCGCAGTTTGAGTTTCGTTGCTTCTTCGTGTTGATTTCTTTTTGCAAACCGGAGTTCTTAAGTTGAACTTTCTGGTTAGATCTAGTCTTTTGGAGTTTTGTTTGTGCATCATTGCTTGTTTGCTTATGTATGCTATTGTTTGGTTGCGATAGAATACCCGGACTGTGAAGCGTGCTACTACGAGTCTCTAGGTTTTGCGAATCGTCAGCAAGGCAAGTAACACTTTGATCATAGTTTTATTACCCAATTTTTATGCATTAGATCAAACCCTCACACAATGCATGAGTAGGATCTCTTAACTTGTGGGACTGGGATGTAGATTGAGGTAGAACCTATTACCTGCATTATTTTCAAACCCTTGGGACTTACTTCTACGTTTGCTTAGGTTGCTATGCTATGCTCGTAGACGTGGGTTGGGTTTGAGTGAAATCCATGACAGATGTGAGTTGTTAATTAAGGATTCAACTTAAGGTGGCTACTTGAATACACATCTGGGTGGATTGGTTGCAGGGCACCTGGAGAATCCAGTGTTGTCCTAGGAAATCCTGGGGTTCCGTGTGATTTTTCCTATGGAATGCCACCCAGGCTCAAAGGGATCATAAAACTATTCATGCTAGAAACTTCCGTGTGCAGCCACAATGCCATTATGGGCCCTGGAATAGTTGAGTAAGTTGTGGGAAACCTTTCCATGATGGGCTAGCAGATCTAGAGGGATTGTAGGTGTACCGGCCTATCTATCTGGTTAAGGGGACCTCTTCGGAAAGACTTTGTGTCGGTCATCCATTTCTCAAACACCATGCAGTACGAGAAACCAAACAGAGGCGATCGAGTCTTGTGGGAAAAGTGCACAAACCTCTGCAGAGTGTACAAACTGATCATGATTAGCCGTGTCCCCGGTTATGGACATCTTGAGTATCTGGTACTTGAATTATTGGTTGATCTCATCACTCTATAATTTAATTTGTTGGGTTAATGATAACTTTTATTTGGGATTGAGTTGGGGTACCTTCTCAATGATGTTTCAACTACCATGATAGTTAAAATAAAATTTATTCCTTTGTTGTAGGAAAAAAATTGGCTTTACGCAAAAACTTTAACCTTAGAGCCTCCACGAGCCAAATATGCATATAGTATAGCCTTTATTCTGTTACTTGCATCTTCTATGTTATCTTGCCAGCATATTCCATGTGCTGACCCATTTTCGTGCTGCAACATATTACGTTGCAGACTTTTCAGACGAGGAATAAGACGTTCTAGGTCGTTTGTCATGCACTCAGCTATGCCGTTGGAGTTGATGGACTCACTTATCTTCCAAGCCTTCCGCTGTTATTTTGTGAGATGGCCTTAAGCCATAGATTTTTGTAATAAGTTCTCATTGGAGACATTCATGTAATAAGTGTGTGATTGCCACCCTGTTATAAATCCTTCAAGTACTGTGTGTGTCAGCATTACCGATCCAGGGATGACACAGAACACAGAGACTTCGGTCCATTCGGATCATGGTCGCTACAGTTGACTGTGAAGAAGACAAGAAGGGACTACAGTTGCAGGTGGAGTCGCATGGATTCTGAGAGTAGCAGTGGTGCTCATGGCGTATCTCAAGTCCAATGTACATGGAGGTTCGATGCATGGATATTCGCCAAGGTGGAGTTTGTTAGAGTTCTGTCGAATATTATTGTACAAGATATGTTACAATTGGACTTGGTTTTGGATTGTGTGTAGACAGGGTGTCGGTGTACAAAAGTAGGGGTCCTTTTGCACCCCTTTACTTGTGCACGGGAAGTTGTAGCCATGCCTACGGCCACGCTTGGCGGGGCAGGAGAAGGAAAGCACAAGATAGCCAAGACAACACTCAATCCAGAGACATAAAAGACAGAGGGGCAAGGTGGACTCCTCCCCCAGCAACGCCCTTGCCGGGGCGGCCTACGTGACCCAAGCAAGAGCTTTGCCGGGGCAACTTGCCAAAAACACCAACAAAGCCATCATCCTTGGGGCTGAGAGCTCTGACACCATCGACAACGTCAAGACCAAGATTCAAGGGATGCTTGCGTAGTGGCATGCAGATCCTTGTAGGACCAAGGGGCCTGCAAACCTAGACAAGGGACCAGAAGACAAAGATCCCCGGCAAGAGCCTTGCCCGGGGACGACCGAAGACCCTCGTCAAGATCCTTGCCCGGGACAACCACAAGACCCCGGCAAGACCCCTTGCCGGGGGCGTCTGCGGGACCATGCTACTTCTTAAGATTGCGCTGTATTCTCTCGAAGAGGAACGAGAGATGCAACAAAGTAGCGTAAGTATTTCCCTCAGTTTTTGAGAACCAAGGTATCAATCCAGTAGGAGACCACGCACGAGTCCCTCGCTCCTGCACAAACAAATAAGAACTTCGCAGCCAACGCGATAAGGGGTTGATAATCCCTTTACTCTCACTTACGAAAGTGAGATCTGATAGATAGGATAGTTTGATATTTTTGGTATTTTTGGACATAAGAACAGAAAGTAAAAACTGCAAAGTAAAGTAGATTGTAGATTGATATGTTGAGAATAGACCCGGGGACCATAGGTTTCACTAGTGGCTTCTCTCATGATAGCAGATTTCTACGGTGGGTGAACGAATTACTGTCGAGCAATTGATAGAAAAGCAAATAATTATGAGACTATGTAGGCATGATCATTATATATAGGCATCACGTCCGAGACAAGTAGACCGAAACGATTCTGCATCTACTACTATTACTCCACATATCGACCGCTATCCAACATTCATCTAGAGTATTAGGTTCAAAAGAACAGAGTAACGCTTTAAGCAAGATGACATGATGTAGAGGGATAAACTCAAGCAATATGATATAAACCCCATCTTCTTATCCTTGATGGCAACAATACAATACGTGCCTTGCTGCCCCTACTGTCACTGGGAAAGGACACCGCAAGATTGAACCCAAAGCCAAACACTTCTCCCATTGCAAGAACTAATGATCTAGTAGGCCAAACCAAACCGATAATTCGAAGAGACTTGCAAGGATATTATAATCATACATAAAAGAATTCAGAAAAGAACCAAATATTTCTCATACATAATCTTGATCATAAACCCACAATTCAATGGATCTCGATAAACACACCGCAAAAAGATTACATCGAATAGATCTCCTCGAAGACCGAGGAGACCTTGGTATTGAGATCCAAAGAGAGAGAAGAAGCTATCTAGGTACTAACTATGGACCCGAGCGTCTGTGGTAAACTACTCACAACTCATGGTGAGGCGATGGTGTTGATGTAGAAGCACTCCGTGGAAGATCCTCCCTCCGGCGGAGCTCTGGAAGAGGCCCCAAGATGGGATCTCATGGGAACAGAAGGTTGCGGCGGTGGAATTAGGGTTTTCTTTGGTTCTTCGATGTTTTCAGGGTACATGGGTATATATAAGAGGAAGGAGGGCACCGCAGGAGCAACGTGGGGCCCACGAGGCAGGGGGGCGCGCCCAGGGGAGGGGGCGCGCCCCCCACCCTCGTGGACGCCATGTGTGCCCTATTCCGTGGTTCTGAAGTCTCCCGTGAAGGTATCACTCCAAAAATATCTCTCCCGAAGGTTTCATTCCATTTGGCCTCCGTTTGATATTCCTTTTCTGTCAAACCCTGAAATAGGCAAAAAACAACAATCTAGACTGGGCCTTTGGGTTAATAGGTTAGTCCCAAAAATAATATGAAAGTGTATAATAAAGCCCATTAAACAACCAAAACATCATATATAATAGCATGGAACAATAAAAAATTATAGATACGTTGGAGACGCATCAAGCATCCCCAAGCTTAATTCCCGCTCGTCCTCGAGTAGGTAAATGATAAAAACAGAATTTTTGATGTGGAATGTTAACCAACATAATTTTCAATGTAATTCTCTTTATTGTGGCATGAATGTTCAGATCCGAAAGATTCAAGACAAAAGTCTATATTGACATAAAAATAATAATACTTCAAGCATACTAACAAAGCAATCACGTCTTCTCAAAATAACATGGCCAAAGAAAGTTATCCCTACAAAATCATATAGTCAGGCTATGCTCCCTCTTCAGCACACAAAATATTCATATCATGCACAACCCCGGTTTCAGCCAAGCAATTGTTTTCATACTCAATTTTTTCAAACCTTTCAACTTTCACGCAATACATGAGCGTGAGCCATGGATATAGCACTATAGGTGGAATAGAATGGTGGTTGTGGAGAAGACAAAAAGGAGGAAGATAGTCTCACATCGACTAGGCGTATCAATGGGCTATGGAGATGCCCATCAATAGATATCAATGTGAGTGAGTAGGGATTGCCATGCAATAGATGCACTAGAGCTAAAAATGTATGAAAGCTCGACAAAAGAAACTAAGTGGGTGTGCATCTAACTTGCTTGCTCACGAAGACCTAGGGCATTTGAGGAAGCCCATCGTTGGAATATACAAGCGAAGTTCTATAATGAAAATTCCCACTAGTATATGAAAGTGACTAAACATGAGACTCTCTATCATGAAGAACATGGTGCTACTTTGAAGCACAAGTGTGGAAAAAGATAGTTGCATTGTCCATGTTTTTTTCCTTTTTTTTTCTTTTTTTTCTTTTTTTCTTTTTCCTTTTTTTCCTTTTTTGGGCCTTTCTTTTTCTTGGCCTTTCCTTTTTTGGGACAATGCTCTAATAATGACGATCATCACACTTATTTTGGTTTACAACTTGATATTACAACTCGATACTAGAACAAAGTATGACCCTATATGAATGCCTCCGGCGGTGTACCGGGATGTGCAATGAATCAAGAGTGACATGTATGAAAAATTATACATGGTGGCTTTGCCACAAATACGATGTCAACTACATGATTATGCATGGCAATATGACAATATGAAGCGTGTCATATGAACGGAATGGTGGAAAGTTGCATGGCAATATATCTCGGAATGGCTATGGAAATGCCATGATAGGTAGATATGATGGCTGTTTTGAGGAAGGTATATAGTGGGTGTATGGTACCGGCGAAAGTTGCGCGATACAAGAGAGGCTAGCAATGGTGGAAGGGTGAGAGTGCGTATAATCCATGGACTCAACATTAGTCATAAAGGACTCATATACTTATTGCAAAAATTTACGAGTCATCAAAACAAAGCAATCAACGCATGCTCCTAGGGGGGAGGTTGGTAGGATTTAAGCATTGCGCGCCCCCAACCTCCACACAAAGGATGACACTCTACAAATACCTCATGCTCTAACTTCGTCACATAGCGGTTCACCATACGTGCATGCTACGGGAATCACAAACTTTAACACAAGTATTTCTCAAATTCATAATAACTCAACTAGCATGACTAATATCACTATCCTCATATCTCAAAACAATCATAAAGTATCAAACTTCTCATCATATTCAATGCACTTTGTATGAAAGTTTTTTACTACATTTATCTTGGATGCCTATCATATTAGGACTAGTTTTATAACCAAAGCACATTACCATGCTGTTCTAATAGACTCTCAAAAGGATATAAGTGAATCATGAGAGATCAATAATTTCTAAAAAATAAAATCACCACCGTGCTCTAAAAGATATAAGTGAAGCACTAGAGCAAAACTATTTAGCTCAAAAGATACAAGTGAAGCACATAGAGTGTTCTAACAAATTCTAGGCCATATTTATCTCTCTCAAAAAGGTGTGTCCAGCAAGGATGATTGTGGCAAACTAACAAGCAAATACTCAAATTATACATGACGCTCCAAGTAAACACATATCATTTGGTGAATAAAAATATAGTCCCGAGTATAGTTACCGATAGATGAAGACGAAAGAGGGGATGCCTTCCCGGGGCATCCCCAAGCTTAGGCTTTTGGTTGTCCTTGAATTTTACCTTGGGGTGCCTTGGGCATCCCCAAGATTAGGCTCTTGCCACTCTTTGTTCCATAGTCCATCAAAACAATACTCAAAACTTGAAAACTTCACAACACAAAACTTAGACAAAAATCTCATGAGCTCCGTTAGTATAAGAAAACAAACCACCACTCAAAGGTACTGTAATGAACTCATTATTTGTTTATATTGGTGTTAAACCTACTGTATTCCAACTTCTCTATGAATCATATCCTCCAATACTACTCATAGATTCATCAAAATAAGCAAACAACACACGAAAAACAGAATCTGTCAAAAAACAGAACAGTCTGTAGTAATTTGTAACTTTCGCAAACTTCTGTAACTCCAATTTTTTTGAAATAAATTGGTAAACGTGAGGAATTTGTCTATTAATCATCTGCAAAAATAATCAACGAAATAACACTCTCCAGTAAAATCTAGTGACTATTCTAGTGAGCGCTAACGTTTCTGTTTTTTACAGCAAGATCATATAAACTTCACACAAGTCTTCCCAAAGGTTCTACTTGGCTAAAACACTAATTAAAACACAAAACCACATCTAAACAGAAGCTAGATGCAATATTTATTCCTAAACAGAAGCAAAAACAGAGAAAATAAAATTGGGTTGCCTCCCAACAAGCGCTATCGTTTAACGCCCCTAGATAGGCACGATACAAGGATAGATCTAGGTATTGCCATCTTTGGAAGGCAATCCATAAGTGGCTCTCATAATAGATTCATAAGGTAATTTAATTTTCGTTCTAGGAAAGTGTTCCATGCCTTTCCTTAACGGAAATTGGAATCTAATATTTCCTTCCTTCATATTAATAATTGCACCAATCGTTTTGAGAAAAGGTCTACCAAGAATAATAGGACATGAAGGATTGCAATCTATATCAAGAACAATGAAATCTATGGGCACATAATTCCTATTGGAAACAATAATAACATCATTAATCCTCCCCATAGGTTTCTTAATGGTAGAATCCGTGAGGTGCAAATTTAAAGAAGAATCATCAAACTCATGGAAACCTAACAAATCACACAAAGTTTTTGGGGTAGTGGAAACACTTGCACCCAAATCACACAAAGCAAAGCATTCATGATCTTTAATTTTAATTTTAATAGTAGGTTCCCACTCATCATAAAGCTTTCTAGAGATAGAAACTTCTAGTTCAAGTTTTTCTTCATAAGATTGCATCAAAGCATCAACTATGTGCTTGGTAAAAGCTTTATTTTGACTATAAGCATGCAGAGAGTTTAGTATGGATTGCAACAAGGAAATACAATCAATCAAAGAGCAATTATCATAATTGAATCCCTTGAAATCCAAAGTAGTGGGTTCATCACTATGCAAAGTTTTAATCTCTTCAATCCCACTTACAATTTTAGCATCAAGATCTAAAAACTCCGAATCAATGGGACGCCTTTTAATTAGAGTAGATTCATCTCCAGCCCCATCCTTATCAAGATTCATGCTAGAAAACATGGATCTAATAGGATACACATCAATAACTTTCAGATCTTCATCTTTATTTTCATGATAACTAGAAGAACATGCTTTTATAAAGCTCTCTTTTTTAGCACGCATCCTAGCGGTTCTTTCGTTGCATTCATCAATGGAAATTCTCATGGCTTTGAGAGACTCATTGATATCATGCATAGGTGGAATAGATCTAAGTTTCAAAGAATCAACATCAAGAGTAATTCTATCCACACTTCTAGCCAATTCATCAATCTTAAGCAATTTTTCTTCAAGCAAAGCATTGAAATTCTTTTGCGAATTCATAAAATCCTTAACACTAGTTTCAAACTCAGAAGGCATCTTTCCATAAGAGTTGTTGTAGGAATTACCATAATTTTTACAGGAATTACTAGGAAAAGGCCTAGGATTAAAGTTTCCTCTATAAGCATTGTTACCAAAATTATTCCTACCAACAAAATTCACATCCAAAGATTCATTATTATTTTCAATCAACGTGGATAAAGGCATATCATTAAGATCAGAAGAAGCACTCTTAGCAGCAAATAATTTCATAAGTTCATCCATCTTTCCACTCAAAACACTAATCTCTTCAATAGCATGCACTTTTTTACTAGTAGATCTTTCGGTGTGCCATTGAGAATAATTAAGCATCATATTATCTAGGAGTTTGGTAGCTTCTCCTAAGGTAGTTTCCATGAAAGTGCCTCCTGCGACCAAATCTAAAAGATTTCTAGAAGCAAAATTCAAGCCAGCATAAAAGTTTTGTATAATCATCCATAAGTTCAAACCATGTGTAGGGCAGTTACGTATCATCAATTTCATTCTCTCCCAAGCTTGTGCAACATGCTCATGATCGAGTTGCTTAAAATTCATAATATTGTTTCTAAGAGAGATGATCTTAGCAGGAGGAAAATACTTAGAGATAAAAGCATCTTTGCACTTATTCCACGAATCAATACTATTTCTAGGCAAAGAGGAAAACCAAGTTTTAGCACGATCTCTAAGCGAAAATGGAAATAACTTCAATTTAACAATATCATTATCCGTATCCCTCTTCTTTTGCATATCACACAAATCAACAAAGTTGTTTAGATGGGTAGCGGCATCTTCACTAGGAAGGCCGGAAAATTGTTTTTTCATGACAAAATTCTATAGAGCAGTGTTGATCTCACAAGATTCAACATCGGTAATAGGAGCAATCAGAGTGCTAATAAAATCATTATTGTTGGTATTGGAGAAGTCACACAATTTGGTATTGTTTTGAGCCATAGTGAAAAGCAAGCAATCCAACACACAAGCAAACAAGAAGCAAGCGAACAGTAAACACACGGCAAAAAGAAGGGCAAATAAAATGGCAAGGGTGAATTGGGGGAGAGGAAAATGAGAGGAAAATAAATGTAATGCGAAGGATAAGGGTTTGTGGTAGGTACTTGGTATATGACTTTTGCGTAAGCCTCCCCGGCAACGGCGCCAGAAATTCTTCTTGCTACTTCTCGAGCTTGCATTGTATTCCCTCGAAGAGGAAAGGGAGATGTAGCACAGTAGCGTAAGTATTTCCCTCAGTTTTTGAGAACCAAGGTATCAATTCAGTAGGAGACCACGCGCGAGTCCCTCGCACCTGCACAAACAAATAAGAACTTCGCAGCCAACGCGATAAGGGGTTGTCAACCCCTTTACGGTCACTTACGAAAGTGAGACCTGATAGATAGGATAGTTTGATATTTTTGGTATTTTTGGATATAAGAACAGAAAGTAAATACAACAAAGTAAAGTAGATTGTAGATTGATATGTTGAGAATAGACTCGGGGGCCATAGGTTTCACTAGTGGCTTCTCTCATGATAGCAGATTTCTACGGTGGGTGAACGAATTACTGTCGAGCAATTGATAGAAAAGCGAATAATTATGAGACTATCTAGGAACGATCATTATATATAGGCATCATGTCCGAGACAAGTAGACCGAAACGATTCTGCATCTACTACTATTACTCCCCACATCGACCGCTATCCAGCATGTATCTAGAGTATTAAGTTCAAAAGAACAGAGTAACGCTTTAAGTAAGATGACATGATGTAGAGGGATAAACTCAAGCAATATGATATAAACCCCATCTTTTTATCCTCAATGGCAACAATACAATACGTGCCTTACCGCCCCTACTGTCACTGGGAAAGGACACCGCAATATTGAACCCAAAGCCAAGCACTTCTCCCATTGCAAGAACTATAGATCTAGTAGGCCAAACCAAACCGATAATTCGAAGAGACTTGCAAGGATATTATAATCATACATAAAAGAATTCAGAAAAGAACCAAATATTTCTCATAGATAATCTTGATCATAAACCCACAATTCATCCGATCTCGACAAACACACCGCAAAAAGATTACATCGAATAGATCTCCTCGAAGACCGAGGAGAACTTGGTATTGAGATCCCAAGAGAGAGAAGAAGCCATCTAGGTACTAACTATGGACCGGAAGGTCTATGGTAAACTACTCACAACTCATGGTGAGGCGATGGTGTTGATGTAGAAGCATTTCGCGGAAGATCTCCCCCTCCGGCAGAGCTCCGGAACAGGCCCCAAGATGGGATCTCACGGGAACAGAAGGTTGCGGTGGTGGAATTAGGGTTTTCTCTGGTGCCTCGATGTTTTCAGGGTACATGGGTATATATAGGAGGAAGGAGGGCACCAGGGGAGCAACGTGGGGCCCAGGAGGCAGGGGGCGTGCCCAGGGGGAGGGGGCGCGCCCCCCACCCTTGTGGACGCCACGTGTGCCCTA
Source organism: Secale cereale (assembly GCA_902687465.1). NCBI lineage: Eukaryota > Viridiplantae > Streptophyta > Magnoliopsida > Poales > Poaceae > Secale > Secale cereale. The sequence goes on from LR738709.1 coordinate 165,804,479, forward strand.
TTATGTGGTACTCAAGTCTCCCGTGAAGGTGTCGCTCAAAAAATATCTCTCCCGAAGGTTTCATTCCGTTTGGCTTCCGTTTGATATTCCTTTTATGTAATACCCTGAAATAGGCAAAAAACAGCAATCTGGACTGGGCCTTTAGGTTAATAGGTTAGTCCCAAAAATAATATAAAAGTGTATAATAAAGCCCATTAAACATCCAAAACATCATATATAATAGCATGGAACAATAAAAATTATAGATACGTTGGAGACGTATCAGACCACAACTAGGCCCGCGCCCGCCAAAGGTTTCGCCGCCCTGCGGCCACTCCTACACGACGACCGACTCGCCAACTGGACAAGCGCCTGCATGGCAACATGCAACCCCTAAGCCAACTAGCAGATCTTCATGAAGGCCCTGCCACCACAGCAGCCATCAGCCAGCATGGTGCTGCATGCCTCGTCAGCCTGGACGCGTGTCAGTGCGAGGTGAGGCGGTAGCGGGCGGGACAAGCTTCCGTGCCGTCCCCGATAAAGCTAGAGGACACATAGGCGGTGCATTAAATGCGTTTGTCCTATGATGTCAGAAGATAACCTTGTACACTGTAGTATCTTCCCACCTATTGTGAGCCACTTTGGCAACCTCTTTGTCATATAAAAGGAGGCCCGAGGCATACTGAGAGAGGATTCGAACTTTTTGGACATGCACGCATAGTAGCCAGTTCAAGAGCTCAAGAACACCAAATATACACATACATGCAGGACTAGGGTTTTACACATCTCTTGAAGTCCGAACCTGGGTAAAAATTCCCACGCGTTGATCGACTAGACCTGCTCTTTGCATAGCTCTAAGCCCCACCAACCGTAGTAGGGGTCCCTGGGATCCCATAGGTGTCGTTTTCCCCGACATCTTTGGCGCGCCAGGTAGGGGGCGCTAGGTTGTGAAAATCCGGTCTGGGAGTGAACGCACCACCCTCTCCATCGCGATGGCCGCGAAGAAGAAGGCGGTAGGGGAGGTCAACATCATCCCTATTGCTCTGGTGCCGTCAGCTAGGCGAGCGGTGTCGTCTGCAGCCGCAACCTCCATTTCCATGGCGACGAAAAAGCTAAGTCACGCAAAAAATTGAGCAATTTCCTTGTTATACGGTTATTTTCCTCGAAAGATCCCGGTCCTTGTACGGAGAACCTGCACACAACGGAGCCTTTTCGCTATTGGCAACACCCTTGTTCTGCTTCGAGTCCGCTCAATAGTTCTAGCGGCTGCACCGAGAATGGCCAGGTGGCTTGCCTGGCAGCAAGCGCCCCCGACAGGCTGCTAAGGATCCATCCTCAAAGCGCCGCGGCATGGGTTTATGCGCTGGCAAGCCTATCCAACTGAGCGTAGGGTGCGTACGTACAAAGAAAGATCAAACAGGGAGATAACATGCAATGTTTCAAAATACTGCGAAGTTGTATTACATAATTGGTTGCCGCAGTTCTAACTTAAGATAAATTTTTCTTGGGCATGAACTCGCAGCGTCAATAAGAAGTGGGGTGGCTAGTCCTGGCGCTGGCCTTCCACCCTCTTGACTCCGTCGACGCAGCTGATGATGGGCTCGATACGCTCCTCGAGTGTCGCGAGGTCCGCATCCTCAGGCAAGCTGTCAAGCGCATTGACAAAGTTCAAGTCGGGCTTCCAGAATGCCACCATGGTGAGCACCTTCGTCAGGGCGCCCCGGCAGAGCTTGCAAGCCTCGTTGGCCAGATAAGTTGCTCGATTGGAGCGGAGTTGCTCCATGGCCTCGAGGACGCGCCTGAGGAACAAGGTCAGCCTGGCACTAGGGGTCATGCTCGCCTCCTGAGAGTACTTGAAGTCCGACATACCCATGATGGATAGCTGCCCGCTGAGCTTCTCTGCGATGTCGGTGAAGCCCTCGGTCCAGAGCTGTACCCTGTCCACATAGCCATTGTGGGCGGTGGCGTCATCCTGCCGCTGCTGCTTCTCGCTCTCAAGGGCCTTGGTCAGGGTCTCCTCACGGGCCCTAACCTCCGAGAGCGTCTCTTCTGAGGCGTCCAGCTTCAGCTTCAGATCGTTGATGGAGACATTGGCATCGGAGAGCAGTTTGCTCTTGTCGGAGACGGTGACCTGCAAATCCGCCTGTGCACCGCTGCTTGTGTCCCTCTCCTCTGCCAGCTTCAAGATCTCCTCCTTCAGCCCCTCCCGCTCCATCTTCAGCTCCTCCACCTTGCCAGCCTGGGCCAGGGCCAGAGCGGCAAGAGCATCCTTGTGCTTCTACTCCAGCACCTGGGTCCACTGCGACGAGCTTCTCAATCTCCTCGTCCTTGTCGCGAAGCGCGGCGGCAAGCGCCCGCTCACGAGCCTCGAGGTCCTCATTTTGGGTGTCCATAAGAGCCTTCTGCTGCGTCCGAGCAGCCTCGTCCTTGGCGGCCTGCTCCTTCGCCAGCTCCTGGGCCTTCTCGATGTCAGCCAGCTGCAGGGCGAGCTCTTGATTGCGCTGGTCATGGATGGCGCTCAGTTCGTCCCAGGCCTCGTTGAACCAGACTTGTGTCTGAGCGACACGATCCTCCAAATCTGCTTCCGCTTTGTCCATGCCTGCCATCCTGGAGTTCACCTTGTCTTGGCGGGCACGGTAGAGCGCCTGAAGTTTTTGAAAATTGGCCCTCATGGCCCGAAGGAGCTGCTCCTCTTGAGAACCGCCACCATTGGCGCTCGGTTCGTCAACAACCTGAAGCCCGACGGTGGCAAGGGCCTCGTCATCAAAGATCTCCCCCTCGGCTGGTGCTCTGGTGCTTACCGTCCCTGGGAGGAGGACGAATAGATCGTCGACCACCTTCAAATATTTGCCTGTGGGGGGGGGGGGGCTGCGGAGGAGCAGGGCTGGTCGTTGGCCACCTCCTCCTCGGCAGGCCCCTTGGCGGCCTCCTCGGCAGCGGCCTTGCCGGGGTCCCCGGCAGGCTCCTCGACAGCCTCCTCGGTGGCGGACGCGGCGTCTTCCCCAGCCGCAATCTCCATGGCCTCGGCTTCAGCATCCTTGGCCACCTCCTCAATGGCGGCGTCGACGTCCATTCGGTCCGCCAAGGGAGAGCCTGGAAACCAGAAGGGAAGATGAGGTGAGGCTGGGACCAAAGGTTTAGAACATAGAAAAGGAAGAACATCGCATGGCAGAGATGATAGGGGTCGAAAAGCAGGCGACTTACCCGTGCCGGCCCGAGGAGAAGTGGTTCCTTCCCCGCCAATATCCATTGCCAGGGCAGAGCCACTAGCGCCCGTGCTTGCCCCCTCTTCCTCCGTGCGCATGGGCTCGGTAGTGCGATGCCCTTCTAGCGACGCCCCTCTGGGTGGCGTAGTTGCCGGGGATGACGTGTCGGGGGCAGTGCTACTTCTCGAGCTTGCATTGTATTCCCTCGAAGAGGAAAGGGTGATGCAGCACAGTAGCGTAAGTTTTTCCCTCAGGTTTGGAGAACCAAGGTATCAATCCAGTAGCACACACGCAAGTCCCTCGCACCTGCACAAACAAATAAGAACTTTGTAGCCAACGCGATAAGGGGTTGTCAATCCCTTTACGGTCACTTACGGAAGTGAGACCTGATAGAGATGATAGTTTGATATTTTGGTATTTTTGGATATAAGAACATAAAGTAAAAGCGGAAAAGTAAAGTAGATGTAGATTGATATGTTGAGAATAGACCCGGGGGCCATAGTGTTCTCTAGTGGCTTCTCTCACGATAGCAATATTCTACGGCGGGTAAACAAATTACTGTCAAGCAATTGATAGAAGAGCGAATAATTATGAGACTATCTAGGCATGATCATTATATATAGGCATCACGTCCGAGACAAGTAGACCGAAACAATTCTGCATCTACTACTATTACTCCACACATCGACCGCTATCCAGCATGCATCTAGTGTATTAAGTTCATAAGAACAGAGTAACGCCTTAAGCAAGATGACATGATGTAGAGGGATAAACTCAAACTTAGTGATATAAACCCCATATTTTTATCCTCGATGGCAACAATACAATACGTGCCTTGCTGCTCCTACTGTCACTGGGAAAGGACACCGCAAGATTGAACCCAAAGCCAAGCACTTCTTGCATTGCAAGAACTATAGATCTAGTAGGCCAAACCAAACCAATAATTCGAAGTGACTTGCATGGATATAATAATCATACATAAAGAGTTCAGAGAAGAACCAAATATTTCTCATAGATAATCTTGATTATAAACCCACAATTCATCGGATCTCGACAAACACACCGCAGAAAGAGATTACATCGAATAGATCTCCTCGAAGACCGAGGAGAACTTTGTATTGAGATCCAAACAGAGAGGAGAAGCCATCTAGATACTAACTATGGACCCGAAGGTCTGTGGTAAACTACTCACAACTCATGGTGAGGTGATGTTGATGATGTAGAAGCACTCCGTCGTAGATCCCCCCTCCGGCGGAGCTCCAAAACAGGCCCCAAGATGGGATCTCATGGGAACAGAAGGTTACGGCGGTGGAACTAGGGTTTTCTCTGTTGTTCTGATGGATTCGGGGTACGTAGGTATATATAGGAGGAAGGAGGGCACCGGGGGCCAAACGTGGGGCCCATGAGGCAGGGGGCGCGCCCTATAGGGGGGGGGGGCGCCCCCACCCTCGTGGGCACCACGTATGCCCTACTCCATGGTTCTCAAGTCTCTCGTGCGTGATTTTGTCCAAAAATATCTCTCCCGAAGGTTTCATTCCGTTTGGACTCCGTTTGATAATCCTTTTCTTTAAAACCCTGAAACAGGCAAAAAACAGCAATCTGGACTAGGGCTTTGGGTTAGTAGGTTAGTCCCAAAAATAATATAAAAATGTATGACAAAGCCCATTAAACATCCAAAACATCATAAATAATAGCATGGAACAATGAAAAATTATAGATACGTTGGAGACGTATCAAATATCCCCAAGCTTAATTCCTGCTCGTCCTCGAGTAGGTAAATGATAAAAACAGAATTTTTGATGTGGAATGCTAACCAACATAGTTTTTCAATGTAATTCTCTTAATTGTGGCATGAATGTTCAGATCTAAAAAGATTCAAGACAAAAGTCTATATTGACATAATAAATAGTAATACTTCAAGCATACTAACAAAGCAATCATGTCTTCTCAAAATACTATGGCTAAAGAAAGTTATCCCTACAAAATCATATAGTCTGGCTATGCTCCCTCTTCATCACACAAAATATTCATATCATGCACAACCCCGATTTCATCCAAGCACTTGTTTTCATACTCTATTCTTTCAAACCTTTCAACTTTCACGCAATACATGAGCGTGAGCCATGGACATAGCACTATGGGTGGAATAGAGAGGTGGTTGTGGAGAAGACAAAAAGGAGGGAGATAGTCTCACATCGACTAGGCGTATCAACGGGCTATGGAGATGCCCATCAATAGATATTTATGTGAGTGAGTAGGGATTGCCATGCAACAAATGCACTAGAGCTAAAAATGTATGAAAGCTCAACAAAAGAAACTAGTGGGTGTGCATCCAACTTGCTTGGTCATGAAGTCCTAGGGCATTTGAGGAAGCCCATCACTGGAATATACAAGCCAAGTTCTATAATGAAAATTCCCACTAGTATATGAAAGTGACTAAACATGAGACTCTCTAGCATGAAGAACATGGTGCTACTTTGAAGCACAAGCGTGGAAAAAGATAGTAGCAATTGTCCCTTCTCTCTTTTGTCTCATTTTTTTGGAAGGGCTTTCTCTCTTTTTTATTTATTTAGCACCTCTTTATTTTTTTGGGCCATCTCTTTTTTTATTGGCCTTTCCTCACATGGGACAATGCTCTAATAATGATGATCATCAAACTTTTATTGATTTACAACTCGATATTACAACTCGATACTAGAACAAGTATGACTCTATATGAATGCCTCCGGCGGTGTACCGGGATGTGCAATGAATCAAGAGTGACATGTATGAAAAATTATGCATGGTGGCTTTGCCACAAATACGATGTCAACTACATGATCATGCATGCCAATATGACAATATGAAGCGTGTCATATGAACGGAACGGTGGAAAGTTGCATGGCAATATATCTCGGAATGGCTATGGAAATGCCATGATAGGTAGGTATGGTGGCTGTTTTGAGGAAGGATATATAGTGGGTGTATGGTACCGGCAAAAGTTGCGTGGTACAAGAGAGGCTAGCAATGGTGGAAGGGTGAGAGTGCGTATAATCCATGGACTCAACATTAGTCATAAGAACTCATATACTTATTGCAAAAATTTACGAGTCATCAAAACAAAGCAATCAATGCATGCTCCTAGGGGGGAGGTTGGTAGGAGTTAACCATCGCGCGCCCCCGACCTCCACACAAAGGTTGACACTTTACAAATACCTTATGCTCTAACTTCGTCACATAGCGGTTCACCATACGTGCATGCTACGGGAATCACTAACCTTAACACAAGCATTTCTCAATTTCATAATAACTCCACTAGCATGACTCTAATATCACTATCCTCATATCTCAAAACAATTATCAAGCATCCAACTTCGCATCATATTCAATGCACTTAGTGTGAAAGTTTTTACTACATTGATATTGGATGTCTATCATGTGAAGGCTAGTTTTATAGCCAAAGCACATTACCATGCAGTTTTAATAGACTCTCAAATGGATATAAGTGAAGCATGAGAGTTCAACAATTTCTTCAAAATATTATCACCACCGTGCTCTAAAAGATATAAGTGAAGCACTAGAGCAAAAACTATTCAACTCAAAAGATATAAGTGAAGCACATAGAGTGTTCTATAAAGTCCTAGGCCATATTTAACTCTCTCAAATAGGTGTGTCCAGCAAGGATAATTGTGGAAAAATAACAAGCAAATACTCAAATTATATAGGACGCTCCAAGTAAAAAACATATCATGTGGTGAATAAAAATATAGTTTCGAGTATAGTTACCGATGGATGAAAACGAAAGAGGGGATGCCTTCCCGGGGCATCCCCAAGCTTAGGCTTTTGGTTGTCCTTGAATTTTACCTTGGGCGTTCCTTGGTCATCCCCAAGCTTAGGATCTTGCCACTCTTTGTTCCATAGTCCATCAAAGCAATACTCAAAACCTGAAAACTTCACAACACAAAACTTAGACAAAAATCTCATGAGCTCCGTTAGTATAAGAAAGCAAACCACTACTCAAAGGTACTGCAATGAATTCATTCTTTGTTTATATTGGTGTTAAACCTACTGTATTCCAACTTCTCTATGGTTCATACTTCCCAATACTACTCATAGATGCATTGAAATAAGCAAACAACACACGAAAAACAGAATCTGTCAAAAATAGAACAGTCTGTAGTAATCTGCAGTTTTCGCATACTTCTGCAACTCCAAAAAATTCAAACTAAATTGGTAAACGTGAGGAATTTGTCTATTAATCATCTGCAAAAATAATCAACGAAATAGCACGCTCCAGTAAAATCTGGTGATCATTCTAGCGAGCGCTAACGATCTGTTTTTCACAGCAAGATCATATAAACTTCACAGAAGTCTTCCCAAAGGTTCTACTTGGCACAAACACTAAACAAAACACAAAACCACATCTAAACAGAAGCTAGATGCAATATTTATTCCTAAACAGAAGCAAAAACAAAAAAAAAATATAAAATTGGGTTGCCTCCCAACAAGCTCTTGCTTTATAGCCATTAAGATCGGCTTGAGATTTCAATGATGCTCACATGAAAGATAAGAATTGAAGCACAAAGAGAGCATCAAATAGCATGTGAAAATCACATCTAAGTATAACATACTTACTATGCATAGGCATCTTATAGGAAAACAAATTACCAAGACAAGAAAGATCTAGCATATGCAAGGAAGGAGAAAGAAACAATAGCAATCTCAACATAACGAGAGGTAATTTAGTAACATGAAAATTTCTACAACCATATTTCCCTCTCTCATAACAATTGCATGTAGGGTCATGATCAAATTCAACAAAATAGCTATAACATAACATATTCTCAACACGATCCACATGCATGCAAAGTTGACACTCTTCAAAAATAGTGGGATTAACATTAACTAAAGTCATGACCTCTCCAAACCCACTTTTATCAAAAATTTCGTAAGATTGAACATTCTCCAAGTATGTGGGATCTAAAGTTGACACTCTTCCAAACCCACTTTCAGTATTAATGGAAACATTATTATCAATCTTATATTCATCATGGGGATTAAATAAATTTTCAAGATCATAAGAAGAATCACCCCAATCATGATCATTGTAACAAGTAGTAGACATAGCAAAACTAGTATCCACAAGCTTAGGGTTTTGCATATCATTAGCACAATTGACATTAATAGAATTTATAATAACATCATTGCAATCATGCTTTTTATTTAAGGAGCTAACATGAATCACTTTTTCTTTTAACAATTCCTCACAATTTTCAGTATCATAAATTTCGAGCAAAACGTCATAAAGATAATCTAGTGCACGCAACTCACTAGCAATCGGTTCAACATAATGGGATCTCTTAAAGAGATTAGCAAGTGGATGAGGATCCATACTTTAGCAAGCGATGATGCAAGCTAGTTGAGGGCACATAGCACACAAGCAAACAAGAGGCACGCGAACGGTAAACACACGGCAAAAAGAAGGGCAAATAAAACGGCAAGGGTGAAGTGGGGGAGAGGAAAACGAGAGGCAAATAAATGTAATGCGAAGGATAATGGTTTGTGATAGGTACTTGGTATATGACTTTTGCCTAAGCCTCCCCGGCAACGGTGCCAGAAATTCTTCTTGCTACTTCTCGAGCTTGCGTTGTATTCCCTCGAAGAGGAAAGGGTGATGCAACACAGTAGCGTAAGTATTTCCCCTCAGTTTTTGAGAACCAAGGTATCAATCCAGTAGGAGACCACGCGCAAGTCCCTCGCACCTACACAAACAAATAAGAACTTCGCAGCCAACGTGATAAGGGGTTGTCAATCCCTTTACGGTCACTTATGAAAGTGAGATCTGATTGAGATGATAGTTTGATATTTTTGGTATTTTTGGATATAAGAACAGAAAATAAAAGTGGAAAAGTAAAGTATATGTTGATTGATATGTTGAGGAAAGACCCGGGGGCCATAGTGTTCTCTAGTGGCTTCTCTCATGATAGCGATTTTCTACGGCGGGTAAACAAATTACTGTCAAGCAATTGATAGAAGAGCGAATAATTATGAGACTATCTAGGCATGATCATTATATATAGGCATCACATCCGAGACAAGTAGACCGAAACGATTCTGCATCTACTACTATTACTCCACACATTGACCGCTATCCAGCATGCATCGAGTGTATTGAGTTCATAAGAACAGAGTAACGCCTTAAGCAAGATGACATGATGTAGAGGGATAAACTCAAACTTAGTGATATAAACCCCATATTTTTATCCTCGATGGAAACAATACAATACGTGCCTTGCTGCCCCTACTGTCACTGGGAAAGGACACCGCAAGATTGAACCCAAAGCCAAGCACTTCTCCCATTGCAAGAACTATAGATCGAGTAGGCCAAACCAAACAAATAATTCGAAGAGACTTGCAAGGATATTATAATCATACATAAAGAGTTCAGAGAAGAATCAAATATTTCTCATAGATAATCTTGATCATAAACCCACAATTCATCGGATCTCGACACACACACACCGCAAAAAGAGATTACATCGAATAGATCTCCTCGAAGACCGAGGAGAACTTTGTATTGAGACCCAAAGAGAGATAAGAAGGCATCTAGATACTAGCTATGGACCCGAAGGTCTGTGGTAAACTACTCACAACTCATGGTGAGGCGATGACGACGATGTAGAAGCACTTTGTGGTAGATCCCCCTCCGGCGGAGCTCCGAAACAGGCCCCAAGATGGGATCTCACAGGAACAAAAGGTTACGACGGTGGAACTAGGGTTTTCTCTATTGTTCTGATGGTTTCGGGGTACGTAGGTATATATAGGAGGAAGGAGGGCACCAGGGGCCAAACGTGGGGCCCACGGGGCAGGGGGCGCGCCCTATAGGGGGGGGCACCCTCATGGGCACCACGTATGCCCTAATCCGTGGTTCTCAAGTCTCCCGTGCGTGATTTTCTCCAAAAATATCTCTCCCGAAGGTTTCACTCCATTTGGACTCCGTTTGATAATCCTTTTCTGTAAAACCCTGAAATAGGCAAAAAACAACAATATGGACTGGGCCTTTGGGTTAGTAGGTTAGTCCCAAAAATAATATAAAGTGTATGACAAAGCCCATTAAACATCCAAAACATCATTAATAATAGCATGGAACAGTAAAAAAATTATAGATACGTTGGCGATGTATCAGGCAGCCCTCAGCGGTTCCTCCGGTTGCCGCTCTCCTCCTACAAACCCAGCAAGGCCAGCACCAAGAGAACACGCCCCAACGCCCGCCAGCGGGGAGTGAAGAATAGACTCACGCTGGGGGCTGGAGTGGGGGCTGCGCTGAGGGTCGCTCTCCGGGCTGATCACCACCAACGCCGGTGTGCGCGGAGCGCTCGCCGGGGGCTCATCGCCCGTTGAGGCTTTGGCCCTCTTCGCTGCCCTCTAGGCCAGCGTCTCCATGTTGCTGCAAAACTTAAATCAAGTTAAGGAAGGACAGTGCGGGCGGAGGGTTAAGAGATGGTGGAGGACAAAATGCATACTCGTCCTCCTCCTCCTCCTCTGACCTCCTCTTCCTCTTCGGGCTAAAGGACCCAAGATCGAAATCGGCCCCCGGGGCGGCACCGACAAGCGGAGAAGAAGGGGATGGGGTCCTAGGATGCCTGGACGAGGAAGAAGCGGTGGCCGCGGCCTTCTTCACTGATGCGACCCTCATTTGGCGTGCAGGCGGCACCTGGGCCTGCTGCCGCTGTGTGATCTTGCCGGGCCGGATTGGCTTGCCGAAGCCAGCCCGCCGCAAGACGCGCCTCTTCCCCGGGACCGGGGGTTTATCCGCACCGGTCTCCTCCTCGGCCGACTCCTCGAACGCTTCTTCAATAGAGGGAGCTCCAGCACCAGCGCTACCAGCCTCCCCGGTGGGCCCCGCCCACTCAGCAAACTCTTTGTCCTCCGTGGCCGCATCGTCCTCGTCCTCCATGGTGCCGAAGCTGCCACCTTCACCCTGGCAGCAATGTAAGCGAGCTCCTTCGCGGTGGTGTCGTAGATAAGCTGCGGCTCGTCGCGGACGTACCTCTCTGACAAGTTGTCAAAGAATGCCTGTACCACTTCCGCCTTTGGCTCGACCCAGGTCGGATCGAGGCCGTGTGGGTCGAAGACCGACATCATGGCGATGATGGTGCTCTGGCGAGAGTTGTTGCTCAGCGGTGGTGTGCGCGTCGAACACCGGCATCATGGCAATGATGGTGCTCTGGCAAGAGTTGTTGTTCAGTGGGACCACCACCGCTGGCAACCCGAACAGGTTGTCGGGCATGGCGGCCCTGGCGGCCTTGCTGGCATTCTCAGCCTTCCCGGCCTTCTCGGCCTTGCCGGTCCTCTCAACCCGGCCGGCCTCATCGACCCTGAGCTGGAAGAGCCTCTGGCAAAGATGGGCGTGCTGCAACACCGTGAAGTTGTGGTTCAGACCAGGGCGGAGCCTCATGATGTCGGTCGCGTTCCTGAAATCCCAGGCCAGCCTCCCCTTGTTGTGAAGTGGGGCAATCCGATGGTGGATGAACTCGGCCCCGATCAGTCCAAGAGTGAGCCCGGCCATGGTAAGGCATTAGATCCTGGTGGTGGCAACGTGGAGCTTCTGATCGTTGCGTCGAGGTCACCCTAGTCCTTACCACGGACCGGCGACCTCTGATGGACTCGGCAGAACACCGGTGGATCCGTCTCCTCGATCCAACACCACCGGCTTCGCCACTCCTCCCACCTCTTCTTCGTGGTGCCCTCCGGGTATGCGCCCTTGATTTGCGGCCTCGGAATCCAAGCAATGCAACCCGAGATGGCCCCCTAGCTGGATGCGAGGAGTAAAGTAATGGCGAAGGAGCGTCGTGCTGGGGAGCACTCCAGCAAAGCCCTCGCAGAGATGGGCAAAGTAGGCCATGCACGCCACAGCATTCGGTGTGAGGTCCAGGAGGCGGAAGCTGTAGGTGTACATGACGTCGTTGAAGAAATCTGAGAAAGGGGGGCAGATCCCGCAAGAGAAGTAATCGACGAAGAAGGGGTACCGTCTTGGACCACCCTTGGTGAAGCAGAAGGCAGGGTCGACGCGCGTGGCAGGATGCCCCGTCGTCTCACTCCCCCACATGCACCTAAACTTGTCCCTGAGAGTGAGCGCGTCGATCGTCGGCTCAAAGAGAGGGAACTGCGTCCGCAGTTCCACCAATGTGCTCTCCGGCGACCCCTCCCCCTGGCGTCCTTAGACGTTCCCTTGCCTTTGCCTACCTTGGGCGCCATGGAGGCTGAGAGAGGGCAATGGATCAAGGGCAATTAGGGCGCGGCGGTGGCGAGCAGAGGCGAGAACTCCGGTTTGCGCTTGGAGAAGAAGAGGGGAGTGGCGGTTCCAAGATTGGAAAAGACGCAGAGGGTAAATGAGCAGTGCCCCTGCGGTATCCCCTTTTTATGGGGAAGGCGCGGGCCGCCTCTTTACTATTCACCGCGACGTGATGTGAGCACACAGCAACTGCCCCACGCACGGCCCCCACATCACACGCCCAATGCGAGTCATGGGGAAGCACAACCGACGAAGGAATCATCGTAGTTAAAACCCCTGCCATGCACGCCCGCGCATCGTTCTAGGCCTAGCCCAACAATGCTCTGCACTTATGTGTGGCCCAGGCCCGGGGGCTCCTGTTGGTGTACAAAAGTAGGGGTCCTTTTGCACCCCTTTACTTGTGCACGGGCAGTTGTAGCCACGCCTACGGCCACGCTTGGCGGGGTAGGAGAAGGAAAGCATGAGATAGCCAAGACAACACTCAAGCCAGAGACATGAAAGACAGAGGGGCAAGGTGAACTTCTCCCCCGGCAACGCCCTTGCCGGGGGGGCCTACGTGACCCCAGCAAGAGCCTTGCCGGGGCAACTTGCCAAAAACACCAGCAAAGCCACCACCCTTGGGGCTGAGAGCTCTGACACCATCGATAACGTCAAGACCAAGATTCAAGGGACGCTTGCGCAGTGGCATGCAGATCCTTGTAGGACCAAGGGGCCTGCAAACCTAGACAAAGTACCAGAAGACAAAGACCCTCGGCAAGAGCCTTGCCGGGGGACGACCGAAGATCCCCGTCAAGATCCTTGCCGGGGACAGCCACAAGACACCGGCAAGACCCCTTGCCGGGGGCGTCTGCTGGACCACAACTAGGCCCGTGCCCGCCAAAGGTTTCGCCGCCCCGCGGCCACTTCTACGGGATGACCAACTTGCCCACTAGACAAGCGCCTGCATGGCAACTTGCAGCCCCTAAGCCAACTAGCCAAGCACTTGCGTGGTGACATGCAGATCTTCGTGAAGGCCCTGCCACCATAGCAGCCAGCGTGGCGCCGCATGCCTCATCAGCCTGGACGCGTGTCGGAGTGAGGTGAGGCGGCAGCGGGCGGGACAAGCTTCCTTGCCGTCCCTGATAAAGCTATAGGACACATAGGCGGCACATTAAATGCATTTGTCCGATGATGTTAGAAGATAACCTTGTACACTGTAGTATCTTCCCACCCCTTGTGTGCCACTGTGGCAACCTCTTTGTCATATAAAAGGAGGCCCGAGGCATACTGAGAGAAGATTCAGACGTTTTGGACAGGCACGCATAGTAGCCAGTTCAAGAGCTCAAGAACACCAAATATTCACATACATGCAGTACTAGGGTTTTACGCATCTCTTGCGGCCCAAACCTGGGTAAAAATTCCCATGCGTTGATCGACTAAACCTGCTCTTTGCACAGCTCTACGCCCTGCCAACCGTAGTAGGGGTCCCCAGGATCCCATAGGTGTTGTTTTGCCCAACACAGGGTAGGAGTTGTGTCCTAATAAGACACTGGTATCCTAGGACTCTCATACATATCGGCGGTACACACACGATGTAACCTATGCCAACATAATAGCAGAGGAACGCAGGGGAAGCCGGCGGCATGTGCCGGCATCCAGGGCGACCGAGTGCGGTACTGTAGTGGTTTCATGGGGAGGAGGGCCCATAGTCAAGCCCCGGGGATGTAGCCATATCGGTGAATCTCGTTAACAAATCTCTGTGTTGTGCTTGTGTGATTGCTTGGTCCTCGGATAATCGACGGAGCGCCTCTGATTTATTCCAACAAGTCCGAACCTAATACCAAAAAAATATCACACGAATGCCTAACATCTAAAGCCAAAGGCCCTAACCAAGCCACATACTTGATTTGGGGCACAAACCGGTCCGACGCACTCTCACGTGTCGTCGCCGCCATCTTCCACCAATCCATCTTCAGAGTTGAAATGAACGCACCAACCTTGCCAGGCCTCTTTGCCATTGATGCAACCATGACGCCATACATCGTTATCCTCCTCCGTGAATCCATCTATCTTTATATTTAAACTGACATACAATACGTTTAACACCCTCCCTCAATCTCAAGCGGCTTGTGAAGAGATTGCGCTTATAAGTCTCAAACAATGACAAAGGCAGCAGTTTAGTAAATATATCAGCAACCTGTTTTTTGAAAGATATAAAGTTTATCTGTAACTTATGAGAAACTCGCAGATGTACCAAATTAAAATCAACTTCCATGTGTTTTGTACGAGCATGAAACACCGGATTAGACAACAAGTATGTGGCACCAACGAGGCTCGAATGACGTGGTTGCGGTGCAAGTTATCGGAGACGGAGTCGACATCAACCCCCTTAGAAAAGCTAAATGTGGATACTATCTAATAAAAATCTTAATGAGCTCATTGTCACATTAGCCAGTGCTTTGTATCCAGACTCCATGCTTGACTGGGAAATTGCAGCCTGCTTACACGTACTCTAGGCGATTAAGTTTCCACCATAGAAGATGGCATGTTTCCATGTCGATCGGCGATCAACAACACTGCCAGCCCAATCCGCTTCAGAGAAAGCGGATAACAATGGAGAAGAGCAAGGGAGAAGAAGCATGACAGTGAAAACAGTAAATCGAACGTGACGTAGTACGCGCTTGACATCAGCCCAATGAGACATACGATAGTGGTGGGGGCAAACTGAACAAAATAACTATCATGTGACACTTGATTGGCATAATCAATTTGAGCATTAAAATCACGATGACAAGTTTTATGGTTATCATTATTCTCTATAGCATACATGTCATCATCATAATCATCATAAATAGGAGGCATGTTTTCATCATAATAAATTTTCTCATCAAAACTTGGGTGACTAAAAATATCATCTTCAAATATAGCATCCCCAAGCTTATGGCTTTGTATATCATTAGCATCATGGATATTCAAGGAGTTCATACTAAGAACATTGCAATCATGCTCATCATTTATGTAAAACATTTAATTGAAATTTTCTTCTATTAATTGAGCACAATTTTCCTTTCCATCATTTTCAAGAAAGACATGATAAAGACGAATGATATAAGGCAACCTAAATTCCATTTTTTGGTAGTTTTATTTAAAAAAAAACCAAACTAGTGATAAAACAAGAAACTAAAAGATTCAATTGCAAGATCTAAAGATATACCTTCAAGCACTCACCTCCCCGGCAACGGCGTCAGAATAGAGCTTGATGTATACTATACAATTTTATTCTTGTAGACTCGTGTTGGGCCTCCAAGCGTAGAGTTTTGTAGGACAGTAGCAATTTTCCCTCAAGTGGATGACCTAAGGTTATCAATTCGGGGGAGGCGTAGGATGAAGATGGTCTCTCTCAAGCAACCGGACAAATAAAATAACAAAGAGTCCCTTGTGTCCCCAACACACCCAATACAATGGCAAATTGTATAGGTGCACTAGTTCGGCGAATAGATGGTGATAAAAGTGTAATATGGATGGTAGATATTAATTTTTGTAATAGGAACAATAAAAAACAGCAAGGTAGAAAGTAACAAAAGTGAGCACAAATGGTATTGCAATGCTTGAAAATGAGGCCTAGGGTCCATGCTTTCGCTAGTTCAACCTCTGAACAATGCTAATATAATTGTATCACATAATCATTCCTCTATGTGCGATGAAGAATCACTCCAAAGTTCCTATCTAGCGGAGAACATAAGAAGAAATTATTTGTAGGGTACGGAACCACCTCAAAGTTATTCTTTCCGATCAAACTATCAAGAGTTCGTATTGAAATAACATCAAGTTATCATTTCCGATAGATCTAACAAGAGTTCATACTAAAATAACACCATATGATACACATCAACCGACTATAATGTCACCTAGATACTCCAATGTCACAGCTAGTATCCGTGAGTTAATTATACGATATGCATCAAACAATTTCAGATTCATAATACTCAATCCAACACAAAGAACCTCAAAGAGTGCCCTAAGATTTCTACCAGAGAAACAAAGACGAGAACATGCATCAACCCCTATGTATAGATTACCATTGGTACAACGAGGTGCTATACAAATGGTTTTATCCACTTTCTGCGACGGGGTTTGGAACCGCCGCCAAGTGAGTGTGGGAGATAGGGGGGGGGGTCCTTCCCACATGACCCAGAAACCGTCGGGGATAGGCCCTCCTGGCATACAGGCTGGGGCTAAATGAGCTTGTGTGCGATCTGGTGAGACATCGAAACCCAATCGTTTCCGTTCGTATGTACATCCCACACGGCGAATCCCAGAAAAACATTTCCATTCGTATGTATATCACACACAATTTTGTGTGTGGAAACGTTTGTGCAATGTAGCCTAACGCAAACTGTTCTCTGCCAGAAGCCATGTGTGATTGTTAGTTGATCTAACATACCTACTTTCTAGAAACTGTGTGGGTTGTTTGAGTTCATCGCCCACGGTGTTGTCTGAGTAACCGTCTGCAATAGAAAACCCCAATAAGCAGGGTAATTAGCCTATTATTGTTAATCCATGTACTAATCAAATTGATATTTCTTATAAAACACACCAGATATTTCATATCCGTATAATGCCAAACATGATTTCGTAATCGAATTACATCAGATAGCTTCGGCACTCAGTTATGCCATTACACAATAGCACCAAGTTTCACATGCAACATCAAAAACCTTTGGAAAGTAGCATCATACATGGTAAATAGACAGATGAATCTCATGTGGGAAACTGCAGAAGCGGAAGGCAAATATTGAGCCTTCAGTGATGTTGAATGTCCTTGCAACTTTCGCCCAGTGGCTATGGATAATTGCCCGCCCAACCTCCGCCCTCTTCAGGAAGACTTCAATATTGTACCGTGGGTGTTGAATGAATACCTTCCTCTCCTCTTGACCATGTAGGTGGTTTGAGAGGTAATCATCAGTGAACTACTTTGAAAAGTACTGAAAACAAAGATATGCATAAATCGCTGTTATACATTTTGAAATGGCGCAAGGGGTAGAAACAAGGTAAAAGAGTTAGTACCATCCTATTGTTGACTGATGTCTTCTTCATTGTGCAAACAAAGATCTTGCTGTTATTCGTCGCAGATTTCTTCATCCTAACAATCTTTCTAAGTTTCTTGACTTGACTGATATTCATGGACATATCATTTCCCCATATGCAAAATGGGTCGAACGGTGGGTCTAAGCCTCTGATAGCAGGACCTACATGTGCAAGACCAAATTGTAAGAAATCTAAATATTAGAATGATTCCTGGAACTGCACAATAGTGTGCTATTAGCGAAAGGACCATGCATGATCAAACCTCGATGGTAAACCACAGAGTCTCCCATTCACTGGTACGCGTCGGTGCTATACAAACAGTTTTAACCCCTTTCCGCGACGGCATTTGGAACCATCACCAAGTGAGTGTGGGCGATAGGGGGGTCCTTTCCACATGACCCAGAAACCGTCGAGGATAGGGAGCCAAGATGCATATACAGTACTCCTACTCGTTTGTGCTCGCATTGCCATCACAACTGGTATTCTGTGGTGCTAAGTTTACGATGCGCGACCCATCACAAACGGTTCACTATTATAGAACGTGTATGATAAACATACAATCACACACATTTTCTTGTCCCAAATCATATGCAATAACTAATTAAGAAGATTAGCTAATCGTCGTACGAGTGTCGGATAGAATTACGAAACATCGGACCGTGGTAACATCGTCGTACACGACAACTATCGCCCACGCTATTCTGTGGTGCAACGTTTATGATGTATACTTCATCAGAAATAGTTCATGGTTGCGAATCGTGTATGATAAGGCAACTATCACAAATGTTTAGTTTGCCCGCACCGTTTGTGATATTGTTTGGCATCGCACACGCTTTGCAAATAGCAACTGTGTGCATGCTTGCACACGTTTCCTCTCTGTGAACCGTCTTGGATTATGGTGTATATCGCAAACGTTTGTGTTTTACCAACCTTGTGTGCCGTAACAACCTGGAGAGCATAATTTCACCGTAATTGAATTGCTGCTATTTCAAATCTACCGGATTTGAATTTGAATTTGAATGTATGCTATAGCTTTATTCATATCCATCAGGTTCAAACAACCAATGCATTATTCGATTCATAGGTACATATCAATAATTACATAAGAACCAAATAAAGAATGATGAACCACAGTTGTATACTTGTACTATTAAAGACGGTAAAGAAAGAGGCGAAATACATTCTGGTTGCTGAACAAGGTGAAGAGGAATGCCCATATTGTGCCCTCCTCCATGCAGAAGGCATGCACGACTCTAGTCCAACCCCTTGTGATGGCCGGCTGCCCATCCTTCACGGTCTTCATGAAAACATCTAGATAATCATCGTGTTCTGGTAGAAATACTTTAACCTTGGCATGCCCACCAATCATGTAGTTCGAGAGGTAATCTTGAGTAAACTGCTTTGTGAACCACTACAAAGGAAAAAGATTCAGACTAACACAACTCATTATGGGTAGTAAAAATAAGGCTGTAGAGTTCTTACTTACCACAAATAGTTTAATTGCCATCTTTGACCCATTTGTCAGTGTACAAAAGGGGGGGGGGGTACACTTTTTTTACCCCTATGACTGTGCACGGGCAGTTTGAGCCACGGGCACCGCCGCACCAAGCAAGGCAAGGGAGGTAAGCCAGGGTAAGACCGAAGCACAAGAGAACTAGAACGACACCAAAGAATCAGACCACGAAGAACCAAGGGACGAGGCGGGCTCCCCCGGCAAGATCCTTGCCGGGCCAGCTTTAGCAGCCCCGGCAAGACCCTTGCCGCGGCAACTCGCCCCACGCCTACGGAGCAAATCACCCTTGAGTCCACTGCCCCGATGGGGCAAGGATTCGGGAGACATCCCCGTAGTGGCATGCAGATCTTTGTGAAGATATTCAAGATCAGATACGCACTAAGAAGACGATGACCCTTGGCGGAATCCCAGCCAAGGAAGTCCACAAGACCTCTGGCAAGCACCTTGCCAGGGATGGCAGCAGGCGCCGCGGCAAGACCCTTGCCGGGGCCCGGCAAGGCCCTTGCCAAGGACATCCGTAGGGCCACCATAAGGCCCACGCCGACTAAACTTCCACCGCCATATGCAGCTGCCGACCCAACCAGCTGGGCAGGCACCTGCATGGCGACATGCAGATCTTCGTGAAGACCCACCATTGCGCCACCTCAGCTTCCTGCCTACCTACATGGCATCTCAGGCATCGCTGGCCAGGGTGCGTGTCGACACAAGAAGGAGCAGCGATGGACAATACAAATCTCTCCCCCGTCCCCGATAAAGCAAGGACACCTAAGCAAGGTGCATTAAATGCGCCTTGTCATGTAATGCGAGGGATAAACTCGCATCACTGTACCCTTTCCACCTCCTGTGTGCCACCGTGGCAACCCCTTTTTCTATAAAAGGAGGCCCGAGGCGACCAGGAGGAGGATTTCGGCTTTTTGGAGCTCCTCATGCCCCATAGCTAGCTGAAGAACACAGATATACAATCCACCAAAGCAGGAGTAGGGTTTTACGCATCCTCGCGGCCCGAACCTAGATAAACGAACCGTGTGCTATCTGTTTGATCCGCTCTTCTCTCAACCCCGTGCCCCGCTAACCGTAGTAGGGATTCTTGTGATCCCATAGTTGTCGTTCCCACCGACATCTTTGGCGCGCCAGGTAGGCGGTGACCGTTGTGAGAATCGGCTTTAACAGTTAGTTCGACGCTTCTTCATCATCATGGCACCCAAGAAGAAGACGATGGTGGCGGTTGGCCAGTCGGAAGCCGGACAGCCCGTCCCAACGCGGGCGAGCAGTGGACCAGTCGCCGAAAGGACCCGGGGCACTGCTCGCGAGCACCAACGCTGTCCCAGCAGCCGGAGTTTGGGAGGTGGCGATGTTTGTGCTCCTGGTAACGGGCCACACACTGCCAAATCCAAAGATGGAGCCAGGCCCTCCGCAGGTGGCGCGGGGCCTTCCAAGATCGCTGCCGCATCACCCGAAGGAAACGCAAGGGCCTCCAGGACTCCCACGCCGGCGCCAACAGCGTGCTCCTCCCAAGCAGCGTGCGATGAATGACGTCATCACGCCGAAGATCCCGGGCGTCGCAGTGGGAAGAGCCCCGAGCGCCACTGCCGACACGTAGAAGACCTGCCCGCCCAAGTGCTGGTGAAAATGGCATGCGACCGCGGGATCGTGGTAGAGCTCCTCCTGACATGGTCAGGAGTTGAAGCGCGTCGCGGTCCGTGCAAGTTTCGCTACCGCTAACCCCAGCAGAAGCCTTGGCGCGCGCGCAGTTGCTCCTCGACTTTCCTCCCGTTACGAGGAAACTCGACGAATGGAGAGCCACCATCCGAAGCCTTGTCGCAGTCGCCAACAAGGATGAACCAAGTCCAGCGAAACCCCCGGGTCGATGCTCTGATGGGGTCCCACGCACCGGTGGCGGGAGGACCGGCAGCACCGTGGCCATGGTGCATTCGCCTCCTCCTCGCCCGGTACCGCGCGTGTCGACTCGTCGAGACACCGCGGGTGATACCATCTCCATAGCGTCATCCGACCCACGGACCCACGGCGACCAGCATCAAGTTCTTCAGGAGCGAGCTCATGAAGACGCTCGAACCACCATCGAGCGCCGGTGCGGAGCGCGCCACCAGTCAGACAGGCGAGCAGGGCCTGCTTTGAACCGCCCAGCACCAGAGAGCCCTGGAGGTCTACCTTACGAGGTAGGCTATCCGGCTTTTACCCGTGAGCTGCGGCAGTTCCAGTGGCCCACTCACTGCACCTTCAAGCCTGACGTTGGCGAGAAGTACAACGGCAAGACCCACCCGTCGGAGTTCCTCAGCATCTACACCATCGCGATGCAAGCTGCCGGAGCCCGCGACGATAAGGTGCTTGCGAATTACTTTCCATTGGCTCTTAAACCCAACGCCATGTCATGGATGATGCACTTGCCGGTAGACTCTATTTCCTCCTGGTCGGATTTGTGCCATGAGTTTGTTGGCGCCTTTACTGGAGGTCACCAAGCCCATGGCCAAGCAAGTGACCTGCACGTCATTCTCCAGAAGGGAGGCGAGAGTCTGCGCAAGTATATACATAGGTTCAGCCGGGTACAGTACAATATCCCTGATGTTCACCCTGCCGCCATCATCAGCGCGTTCCATCAGAACGTGCGTAACCGCAAGATGCGTGAAGAACTGGCAATGAACAAGGTGAAAGATGTGGCGGAACTCTATGTTCTTGCTGACAGATGTGCCCGGGCTGAAGAGGGAAGGAAGTACCCCGGCAAAGATGCGGGCGCGGAAACCGACTCTTCAGATGAGGATGCTGCCGACCCGGCAAAGAAAGGCCGGCGCCGCAACAGGAAGCGCAAAGGTAAAGCCGTGCTTGCCCTTGAGGGATCTGATGATGCCGGCTCCGCCAAGAAAACCAAGGCGGATGACTCCGGCAAGGAAATTGCTGGGTGTGTCGCCTACCGGGCCTTGGCGGCTGCCGAGAAGCCAGGAAACTCCGACAAGCAATACTGCAAGATCCATCGCACCAAAGGCCATGATCTCCAGAACTGCCGACAGGTTGAGCTCCTTGCTGAGAAGCAAAGGGCTGAATATGAGAGAAGGGACAAGGAGAAGTGCCAGGACGGTGCCGAGGGGTCCGGCAAGAAGCGTGACGGCCAAGTAGGCCATCGCGGCAAGGATAACAACAGGAGAGGCCCGCCCGGGGCCGTGATAGAAAGCCAGAAGATGACGATCACGAAGAGGACGATGAGTCCGGCGACCAAGAGTTTCAGAAAGCCACGGAGGCCATGTGCGTCGATGGCGGCGTCTCGCTGCATACTTCTCACCGCCAGCATAAAAAGTGGGCGCGTGAGATTACAGCGGCGGAGCCGTCGTCTGGCGCCCAAAAGCCGCTGAAATGGTCCAGCACGCCTATCATTTTTGACACTGAGGATCACCCTGATCGCACTACTGCGGTCGGGTGCTTGCCATTGTTGGTTTCACCGACAATACGCAACCTCAAGGTGACAAAGATGCTAGTCGATGGCGGGGCCGGTCTGAACTTAATCTCGCCTACCGTGATCGAGAAGCTGCAGATTCCCGACGGAGACCTCGAAGAGACGGACACGTTTCAGGGGGTCAACCCGGGGAGAAGTCAACCAAAGGGGAAGGTCACGCTGCCCATAACTTTTGGAAGTGACCTGAACTACAGGACAGAAAGGATCGTGTTCGATGTCGCCAAGATCCCCTTGCCCTACAAAGGGATCCTTGGCCGTCCAACGCTGGCCAAGTTCATGGCGGCGTCACACTACGCCTACAACACCCTGAAGATGCCAGGACCTGTGACGATCATCACCACCCCCTCCGATAAGAAAGATGCGCTGATTTGCGCTGACCAACTATACCAACAAGCAGTTGCAGCAGCTGCCGCCACTAGGGCACTTGCTCCTGCCACTGGAGCCCC
>LR738709.1:165841022-165878605 GCA_902687465.1 Secale cereale
GGGGGGGACCTTGCTAGGGTTTCTAGCGAGTGAGGGGGTGTGTGTGTGTGCGCACGCCCGAGGAGGTTTTGGGGTGTGTGTGTGTTGAGGGGGGGAGGGGGGTGTTTGAGGAAATGATGCGGGTACTGAAAATTTTACTACGCGGGAGTGAAATGCCGGGGCTATTGAAAATTTTGATGATGGTGCATCGCACACGGTCCGGAGATAACAAGCGTGTGTTATGAAACAGCAAAACCCTCGAGGCGGGCAGATATTTTCGAGGGATGCAGGCGGGATTGGGAACAAGAAACATCACACACGGTCGAAACACACTAAGCGTGTGTTATAAAACAGATAAAAGCTACACGCTAGTTGATATTTTTGAGAGGGGAAGCCTCGTGGAGCCCAATGCACACAGTTAGTTTGAGTGAGCCGTGTCTGTTGCGTCATGTGACTTGTCTAATGTTCATAAATTTGGCGAAAAATGACGAGGGAGAGGGTCAGAACACGAACACACTTGCATGTGGACCAAATTTATGTATGAAAATGATGGTTTGATTTTCAAATACCAAGTGCAACTTTGATGTGGAACCTATCTCCCAAAGCGCACGGTATTGCTTGCGCCCCTCGTGCCGGCACGAAGGGAATCCTAAGCTATGAATGCATGCCCTCCCCCCAACTGAGATTCACCTAGCAAATTGCGAAGTAGCTAGCAGCCCCCTCCCTCGTGTCGGCACGAAGGGAATCCTAAGCTATGAATGCATGCCCCCCCCAACCGAGGTTCACCTAGCAAAGTGTGAAGTAGCTAGCAGCCCCCCTCATGTCGGCACGAAGGGAATACTAAGCTATGAATGCATGCCCCCCAACCGAGGTTCACCTAGCAAAGTGCGAAGTAGCACCCCCCCACACACTTTCAGTCGACGGGCCAGAGAGGCATCTCATCAAGATGGATCGTAAAACGGACCAAGAATAATTGAGCTTGGTTGTATAACCTCTCTCTTGTTGTTGGTCAAAGTGATGGCCGTCCATGCGACCCCAGAGATGGGCTAGCTCGCCAATAATCACGCAAGTAAGTAGTCCCCGAAGACAACCACTGCATGCGTGTGGCCCAAACATATGTATGGAGAGGTGTGTTTTTGAGTACACAATGGAACAACTTTGACGTGGCATCGTGATTTCGAACTAGAAGTCCCCACACTGGGTGAGGGTTAGGTTGGTGATGCATATGTATGCTACACCGCACTTCAAGCCGACGCCGGGGATTCATGCATGCATGCGTGCATAGTATATGCGCTCAAACTTAATTAGGTCTGAATCTGACCATGACCTATACTACCATAACATGAACCGAATGAAAAATCCGCCATGGTAACCTATCTTGTTGTCAGTCAAGGTGATCATATATGTCCACGCGGGCCCATGAATATATAGGCTTGTCATCGATAACCACGCGAGGGAGTGTACTGTTCGAAGGCAACCACTACATGCGTGCATGCATGTTTGAATACCATTTCACTACATTGATGTGGCGCGTGCGTCGAAAATCCTACACTCCCCACACAGAGCGAGATCGGTTCATGACGTCTCATTGTACTAGCCACTTCGACTCGATGGGAGGGATTCATGCGTACACATGCATGCGTGTGTGCTCAAGCTGTATCATGCATGTCATCCCAGAGCATGACCTATATATATATATATACCGTACTACAAGAAAAAAAACTCCCCTCCTAAGTAAAATTAACCTCTCTCATTGTCACGCAAAAAGTAGTGATGGACCAAGTGGGCCCACAGATGGAAAGCATTGATATCGCTGATGACCGCTTAAGTGGGTGCGAGAGGACAACCACCATCGCTTTGCATGTGGGCCAAACATATATATGTTGAATACCCAAAATGCACAACTTTGATGTGCCACATGCCTCAAAAACCATAAACCATGCACCCACATAGAGCGAGGTTCATGAATCATACTACATATGATGGTCCCCTTCCCCCTCTTCGACGCATACTATATGCTCCTACTGTAATATGTACAACCCAAACAGAATCCTCATCGATGGTGAAACTAATTAACCTCTCCCGATGTAGGTCAAAGTGATGCATGCATGCATCGACAATGGCCTCGTGGGCCCACAGATGGAACGGCCACACGTGGGTGTCCTAGCTAGGATAACCACCGCCTACATGCATGTGGCCCAAATAGGTGTTGTGCGATGTTCGAATAGCCAATTTCACAATTTTGATGTGGCACGTGCCTCGGAAATCGAAAAGTCCCGACACTGAGTGAGGTGTACTTGTTCACGGATGCGTACGTATAGTATATATGCTAGTCCCCTACCACCTCTGCGACGCGTACTATGTACCACCATAACAAAAATATATTTTACCTTGCTGGTCAAATTAACCTCACTGCCGACAGTTCGTCGAAGTGATGGCAACGACCTCGCGGGCCCACAAAAAGCATCACACGCGAGTATCGAGTGTCGTGTAGGACAACCATCGACTGCATGTGGCCAAAACATGTATGTATGAAAGGGTTGTGTAATGTTCTAAATAACGAATTCACGACTCTGATGTGCCACTGACCTGCCTAACAAAACGGACAACCCACACGGTGGCTCACAACTCATAGTGTACCGCGAGCCACCCGCCCCCTAGATGCACACACCCACACACACACCATGAATCCACCACAACTATGATGCATGTTAAATTAATTATCCCACGGTGAACATATGTTACCAAAGGAGAGACATTTAAATTTTGAAAAAACAGAGATAATTAAGACGTTTTAGTACATTAATTAATTGATTTCCTACGGTTATAATGTGCAAAAATCAAATTTGAGCTACATGCACACTAGACAGTGCACCTAAATGGATTGCAAAAACACATGTGTCTCACCAGGCGCATGTTTACTCCCTGTGCAAGAAATTTCAAACATTGAGAATCTTGATTTTTAAATTCTAGTACATCCAAAACTTATTTGAAGTTCACGAAACTTATCGTGTTGTCTGTCATATGGACACCAATACAAAGTGGCATTATACTTTTTTTGTCAAATTTGAGACCATTATTGATGTAATCCTTATGTAATTACAAACAGGAGATTATTAATAATTGGGAACAAATATCCCAAACGGATTATTTATTCGAACCATGAGCGTTAGACCAACAACGGATACGTGCCATGCTTCAGTTAAGCAATAAAGCGGCATCATTAATAATCATCAAATTAGAAAATCAATATAAGTGCCGCCACACGACCCATGTGCCATGCGAGCAGGCGTGAGTTAATGGGACGCATATGCAAATGTACCATTCATTACATACCCCCCGTGTTCCATAATGTTGCGCATATAGATTTTCTGTAAAGTCAAACTTTACAAACTTTGACCAAGTTTGTAGAGAAAAATATATCCATCTAGAATACCAAATACATATCATTAGATGCACCACAAGATGTACTTTCATATTGTATATATTTGGTATTATAAATACAAATAATTTTCTCAATAAACTTGGTCAAAGTTTGTAAAGTTTGACTTTTTAGAAAATCTATATGCGCTACATTATGAAACGGAGGGAGTACAACAAGTCATCAACACACAATGACAATGAGGATACATGTTGGATAATAGATTATTTCCAAAAAAACATTCTAGTAAATACTAAAGTTGTTATCACACAACAAATAACAAGCAATGAAATGAACTTCAGGTCAACCAATCCTCCGCGTTGGAAACGCTTGCTTTGAACCATAAGTAAGCCTCTCGGTAGGGCCAGCTTTTGCCAATATCTAGAGCAACGCATGACTCATCATCCAGGCTGGAGCGACCAATACCAGGCTGGATATTGTGATAGCCAGGGTAGGGAACGATAGCAATGTCTGAGGTATAGATACTTGCTTCTCGTAAATGGTAGTAACGTTGTGCCAACAATAGCTGAATCGCCTTTCACCATCATTGGATAGTTTTATCCAAGGAAGAGCGAGTTTCCTCCAAGACTATCAATACGAAACCATTCAGAAGTTGCTGGCACTAGCACATTAGTATCCATCCCGAATACCATGCAACGGATGTTGGAATAGGTTTGGAGAGTGCGACGATTGGAGACAACACCTGCTTCCTTAGTAACATTAGCAGTGCCCTGTATACATACAAGAAGAGGTGATCCATCAAAATAAGTTGCCAGGCACCACTGAGTATATAGTGTTGGAAATATGCCCTAGAGGCAATAATAAATTGTTTATTATCATATTTCCTAGTTCATTATAATCATTTATTATCCATGCAAGAATTGTATTGATTGGAAACTCAAATACATGTGTGGATACATAGACAACAAGATGTCCCTAGTCAGCCTCTATCGGACTAGCTCGTTGATCAAAGATGGCTATGGTTTCCTAGCCATTGACATGAGTTGTCATTTGATAACGAAGTCACATCATTAGGAGAATGATGTTATGGACAAGACCCAAACTATAAACGTAGCATATGATCGTGTCAAGTTTATTGCTATTGTTTTCTACATGTCAAGTATATGTTCCTATGACCATGAGATCATGCAACTCACTGACACTGGAGGAGTGCCTTGTGTGTACCAAACGTTGCAACGTAACTGGGTGACTAGAAAGGTGCTCTATATGTATCTGCGCAGGTGTCTGTTGAGTTGGCATGCATCAAGACTGGGATTTTTCACTCCGTATGACGGAGAGGTATCTCTGGGCCCTCTCGGTAATACAACATAACAAGAAGCTTGCAAGCAATGTGACTGAGTTAGTTGCGGGATCTTGTATTACGTAACGAGTAAAGAGACTTGCCGGTAACGAGATTGAACTAGGTATAGAGATACTAACGATCGAATCTCGGGAAAGTAACATACCGATAGACAAAGGGAACTGCATATGGGATTAACTGAATTCTTGACATAGAGGTTCAACCGATAAGATCTTCGTAGAATATGTAGGAACCAATATGGGCATCTAGGTCCCGCTATTGGTTATTGAACATAGAGGTGTCTCTGTCATGTCTACATAATTCTCGAACCCGCACAGTCTACACACATAACGTTTAGTGACGATATAAGTATAGTTGAGTCATTATGGTGGTCACTGAAGGTTGTTCGGAGTCAAAAATGAGATTCCGGATGTGACGAGGAACTACAGAATGGTCCGGAGGTGAAGATCAATATATTGGACGAAGGGTATTGGAGTCCGGAAGTGTTCTGGGGGCACCGGGTGATGGCCAGCATGACCGAAAGGGGTTTCGGTGGCCCCGACAATTGTTTGTTTCCTATGCAATGTTCCCCAACAGTGGTATTAGACCTAGGTCTATGCGTAGATGACATCACGAGTAGAACACAAAGGAGTTTGTGGGTGTTGATATTCTGGAAGTGCAACTATCCCTGGGTGGTTTTGGTAATTCCTAACAACATATAGCTCATTGAACTAATGCTCTTTCAAGATGATTATTTCAGAAAGTTCAATGATTGGCATGGCATGGATTAGGAATGTGGACCACTCAAAATGCTAAGGACACATATTGGCTCTAGCTCAAGATGCTACATTTTATATTTTAGTGATCCAAGATCACATTGAGTCCATAGGAAAGCCAATACTATTAAAAGGGGATGAGGTGTTGCTTAATGGCTTGCTTGCTCAAAGTTCTTAGTGATATGCTCGAAAACCCTCAACCACTTTCTCACATCCACATATGTCCCAATCCAAAAGTCAAACTCGGCCCTACCGAAAAGTTCTATCCGGCGCCAGCGAGTTCATTTGACATAGCCACTGCCACAAACCCTATCACTTCGGTCTCACCGATTGGAATCTCGGCCTCACCGAGATGGGATTGCAAACTCTCTGTTTCCCTTTGTAACATTTTGGTCTAACCGAGATGGGCGATCGGTCCCACCAAGTTCGTAATGCAAACTCTCTGTTTCCCCTTCGTAACGTTTCGGTCCCACCGAAACGAGCGAATTGGTCCCACCAAGTTTGCCTGACCAACCCTCTGTGTGCTTATTACCAAAATCGGTCCTACCGAGTTTGTGTAACCGGTCTCACCAAGATTATGTTATTCCCTAATCCTAATGAAATCGGTCCCACCGAGTTGATCATACCAGTCCCATCGAAATGCCTAACGGTCACATTATGAACTAAATCAGTCTGACCGAGTTCTCAGAATCGGTCCCACCGAGTTTGGTAATTTGTGTGTAACGGTTAGATTTTGTGTGAAGGCTATATATACCCCTCCACCCACTCTTCATTCGTGGAGAGAGCCATCAGAACATACCTACACTTCCATTACTCACTGTTCTGAGGGAGAACCACCTACTCATGTGTTGAGACCAAGATATTCCATTCCTACCATATGAATCTTGATCTCTAGCCTTCCCCAAGTTGCTTTCCATTCAAATCATCTTTCCACCAGATCCAAATCTGAGAGAGAGAGAGAGAGAGAGAGAGAGAGAGAGAGAGTTGAGTGTTGGGGAGACTATCATTTGAAGCACAAGAGCAAGGAGTTCATCATCGACACACCATCTATTAACTTTTGGAGAGTGGTGACTCCTAGATTGGTTAGGTGTCACTTGGGAGCCTCCGACAAGATTGTGGAGTTGAACCAAGGTGTTTGTACGGGCAAGGAGATCGCCTACTTCGTGAAGATCTACCCTAGTGAGGCAAGTCCTTCGTGGGCGATGGCCATGGTGGAATAGACAAGGTTGCTTCTTCGTCGACCCTTCATGGGTGGAGCCCTCCGTGGACTCGCGCAGCCATTACCGTTCGTGGGTTGAAATCTCCATCAACGTGGATGTACGATAGCACCACCTATCGGAACCATGCATAAAAAATCTCCGTGTCTACATTGCGTTTGCTCCCTAAAACTCCCCCCTTTACCTTCACATGCAATTGATTTACATTTCGCTGCTATACTATTAGAATTGCATGTGTAGGTTGATTGCTTGACTTGTGCTAAGTTGCTAAAATCTGCTAAGAATTAAAATTGGGAAAAGACTAGATTTTTATTTAGTCAAGTAGTCTAATCACCCCCTCTAGACATACTTTCGATCCTACAAGTGGTATCAGAGCCTTGGTCTCCATTTGCCTTGATTTACATAGCTTTGGTGATCATAGCCTTGGTTTCACAACCTAGGAGAGTATGGCGTCTAGCGAGGGAAGTTATCACCGTAGAGGTCCTTACTTTGATGGTACTAATTTTGCTAGTTGGAAGCATAAGATGAAAATGCATATTCTTGGACATAACCCCGCCGTTCGGGCTATTGTGTGTATTGGTTTGCAAGGTGAATTCTTCGATGGGAAGGATCCAAATCGTGAAGCATCCGTGGAAGAGTTGAAGATGTTGCAATACAATGCTCAATCTTGCGATATCCTCTTCAATGGATTGTGCCCCGAAGAATTCAACAAAATCAGCCGTCTTGAGAATGCCAAGGAAAATTGGGACACTTTGATTGATATGCATGAAGGTACCGACTCTGTCAAGGAATCCAAGTTGGATGTGCTTCAAAGTCAACTTGACAAGTTCAAAATGAAGGATGGTGAAGATGTCGCTGAAATGTACTCTAGGATTGCTCTCATCACAAATGAGATTGCCGGCTTAGGAAGTCAAGAGATGACTGACAGATTCATCATCAAGAAGATCCTAAGAGACTTGGATGGAAAATATGATACCGTGTGCACATTGATCCAAATGATGCCAAATTACAAAGATCTCAAGCCAATGTAAGTCATTGGAAGAATTGTTGCTCATGAGGCGTCACTCAATGATAAACAAGAGCTTCACAACAAGTCTAGTGGTGCTTACAAAGCCTCATGTGATACTCCTACATCATCAAGTGAGAAACAAGTCTTCAATGAAGAATTGAGCTTAATGGTGAAGAACTTCAAGAAGTTCTACAAGAATAGAAGCAAAGAGAGAAGTTCCAAGTCAAGGTCCTACAATGACAAAAGATCTTCTAGTCGTGATCGGAATTGCTAGAATTGTGGAAGACCAGGACACTACTCCAATGAGTGTACAACTCCCCACAAAAGAAGAGAAGACTCACCTAAAAGGAGAAGTAGAAGATAAGAATCACCACCAAGAGAGAGAAGGAGTAGAGATAATTGTTATGAATGAAAACCTTCTCGTAGATGCAAGGATTCAGAAAGGAAGGACAAATCATCAAGGAGCTATACAAAAAACAAAGACATCAAGCTCATGTTGGTGAATGGGTATCCGGTTCCGACTATGATGACCACTCCGAGAGAAGCTATTACTCCAACTCCGAAGATACTCAAGATGAAGGTGTTGCCGGAATTGCTCTTGTGTCATCCAACTCCTACGACATATTTGACTCACCAAATGAAGGAATTGGAAGATGCTTCATGGCTAAAGGACCTAATGTATCACACCCCGAGTATCTTGATTTTAATAGTGATGAAGATGATTTTCTAGGAGATGATGATTTACTTGTTGGTAGCAATAGTGATGAAACGTTTGATGAGCATTATGATGAAATTGATATTAATCATGCTAATCAAGATAAAACGAATGACAATGATAAGGAGAAGATTGAGCGTCAAACTAAAGAATTAAAGACTCTCAAGTTAGCTCATGAAACTACCTTGGAAGATCATCGAGAACTTTTAAGGACTCATGAGAAGTTACGCTTTGAAAAGCTCAACCTTGAGCAAGAGCATGAGTTCTTAAAAGCAATCAATGATGATCTTCGCAAGAAAAGTTCTTCTTACATTGCTGAAAGTGCAGTATATCGACTAGAGGGGGGGGGGTGAATAGGTGATTTTTATGAAATGCTTCAAAACATGGAAGTTTTGAAGACAAAGGATAAAATCAATCCTATTTATATGCATCGGAAAGTAGACTACACTAGACAAGCCATAGTCAGGTATTCAATGAAGTGAAAGCACGAAGACTAATAGCAGCTAGGCAGTAAGGATCAAGATGGAAGAAGGAATGAAGCCAAACAGAACATGTAGTCACACAGTGAAGTCAATCAGATAAGGCAGGCAGGCAATGACTTCACAACATAAGATAGTAAGTAAAGGGAAGGGAGGATAGAACCAGTAGCTCGGGAAGACAGTGATTTGTTAGACCAGTTCCAATTGTTGTGACAACTGTACGTCTGGTTAGGGAGGCTGAGATTTAACTCAGAAGACCGTGTCTTCACCTTATTCCCATTGAGCTAAGAACACCTAGTCCTCGCCCAATCACTCTAGTAAGTCTTCAAGGTAGACTTCCAAACCTTCACAGACTTCGTTCACCGGCGATCCACAATGACTCTTGGATTCTCAGAACGCGACGCCTAACCGGCTGGAGGAAACACAGTCCTCAAGTGTAATAAGTCTTCAGGTCACACAGGCAGAAAGACTTCAGTGATGCCTAACACTCTTTGGCTCTGGGTGTTTTGGCTTTGTCCTCGCAAGGATCTCTCTCTCAAATGCTTCGGAGGTGGGTTGCTCTCAAACGACAAAAGCCGTGCAATAACTCTGAGCAGCCACCAATTTATGGTGTAGGGGGTGGGCTATTTATAGCCACTGGGCAACCCGACCTGATTTGTCCGAAGTGACCCTGGGTCACTAAGGAACTGACACGTGTTCCAACGGTCAGATTTTAAACACTCACACGGCAACTTAACTTGGGCTACAAGTAAAGCTGACTCATCCAGCTCTGGATAAGATTTGCTCTCATTGTCTTCGCTCGAAGACATAGGATTTGGTTGAGCATCACTTCAGTCACTCTGACTTAGTTCACTTGGATCCCACTTAACAGTACGGTGGTTCCTATGACTCAACAAAGAAGAAAATGAAACAACGAAACATCTAAGTCTTCGCGCACCATAGTCTTCACACAATGTCTTCTCTTGTCATAGTCTTCAATAAGATTATCTTCATGTACCACCACTGTTGTCAATGTCTTCATACATTTTTAGGGGTCATCTCTGGTAGGTAAACCGAACCAATGAGGGACTACTACCTGTGTTATCCTATAATTCTCACAAACACATTAGTCCCTCAACCAGGTTTGTCGTCAATACTCCAAAACCAACAAGGGGTGGCACTAGATGCACTTACAATCTCCCCCTTTTTGGTGATTGATGACAAACTGGTTGAAGTTTTCAACGGGGATAAAAGTATGTGAAATTGTAAAGGATAAAGGTATTGTCTTCGTAAGTAGCAAAAGGCTCCCCCTGAAGATGTGCATATAGTTGATTTGCCTTTGAATGCAAATGCACATGACAAGTTGTACTTGTGGAGATCCTCTTCAACTTATGAAGACAATTCATCATGCACAATTGATATGTCGAATATAATGATATGCATAATGAGAAATGGACGTCTGCAAAAATGACTAAGTGCGGAATATAACGTAGCACATGCGGAATTTATCATCGCATTACAGAGTAGCAGAAAAACGTAGCAGACAACCATCAGTTTAAGTGTTACAACTCAAAGAACCAAATGTAGCAAAAACGAGAGTTGTAAACACTAGGCAAAATATAAAGCACCCGCCCATATGGACCCACTTGAAGACTATCAACTCATATGCTTCTCCCCCTTTTGTCAGTAAGGACCAAAAAGGTTTGAAGACATAGAGCCTCTACTCGTTCCCAGTTGGAGCAGGAGAGGATGCAGGGTCGGCGTTGGTGTTTGGCGGTGCAGAAGTAGTTGGTGTAGTGTTGACACGCGTTGAAGTATGAGGTGGTGAGGTAGCATCATCTTGATCATCGATCACCCTGGCGTCAACTGTTGCAGCGGAGGAGGAGTAGTCAGAGTCTTCAAGAGACGGAGTTCGACGCAGAACATCATTCCTTGGAGGAGTGTGGTCAAACTTGAATCTTTCTGTGAAGCCATCGTCTTGAAGATCTGCTTCAGCACTCAGCAAAGTTAAACTCTTCCATGACCTCCGACGGGTTTCTTGAGAAACAAAGGCATTCTTGGTGGCAAGATTGCGAATGTGATTGACATCCACCAAGAGGCTTTGCATCTGACGCTTCAGCCCGTAGTGATGCTTATCTTGTTTCTGATGGAGGGCAACCAGAAGCTCTCGGTTATTGAGAACACGAGAACGCTTCTGAGGCCGTTGGGAAATGGTGCTCTCAGTGGCTTTAGTTTCAGCATGTCGAGGTAGACGACTGCGTCCAGCCAGAGGATAAACGCGTGAGACTGCAGGAACTCCTTCAATTTGTGAGTGAAGCTCTGGTGATCAGCGTTGTGAAGACTAACAGGCTCTTTGCCAGTCTCTTGGTATATGGCTTCAGCTAACATATCAACCTCTGGCAAGAATATATGATGGTTGCGAGCAGAGGGTTGATAGGTGATAGCTGAATGAAGCTTGATGAGGCGCATAATCCATGGAGCATAGAACTTGAGACCAAACAGATCAGAGCCAGACACAGCCAACTGTCGGATGAAGAAATCTTGAGCATTGACGCTGATGCCATTGAAGATATAGAAGACCAATGTCTTCATTGTGCCTTCAAGCTTGGCTGATGAAGAATGCCCTTTGACAGGCCATAGAGTACGCCTGATGATATGATAGATGGTTCGTGGCAGATACTCTAGGTCTTCAACAAAGAATTCCTTTGGATATTCGGCATCGCTAGGCAAAGGCTTCATCATGCTCAACATTTGGCTCAGGTTGGGATTGCGCTTCTGAAACATGCTTTCCAAAGCTTCATTGTGCAGTTGACAGCCAGGTTCATACAATTCTCCTGGAGTGGGCAGGCCAGTATGCTCAATGAGATCAAAGGCTTTGGCTTCATGATGGACATTGCCTGTCATCCACTCGAGGACCCATGTCTTCGGATCCATGCTGTAGCCTCGAATGTGGAGGGTTGCATAGAATTGCAGGAGCAGCTCTTCATTCCAATGCTCCTTGTCAGTCACAAAGTTGAGCAGGCCAGCATCACGGAAGCAATCAAGAGCTTCCTCAAGACAGGACAGTCCAGCAATAGCTTCAGTGTCAAGACGCATATGAGGGAAAATGCGCCCTTGATCATAGAGTACTCTTGAGTAATAACTGAGCTGCTGATGGATCCAGAACCTATCTGATGATATTCTTGGCTTGGAATATGGGTTCTTGGCGCTGTCAAAGAATGTGTTGTGTGCAGTGAAGCTGTTGGCATTGAAGGACCCTTGAGAGGTGGCAATACCTGGAAACCTTGGCAGTCTTGGCTTTGGCTTCTGAACCTGAGGCCTGTGCTCAACATGATGGTCAAACTGAGGACCAGCAGCATGCGGTCCAACAGCAGGTGGTGGTGTCAGAATGGGCCATCGGACAGTGATGAGCTGATCATCTTGGTTGTAAGCTTGCTCAATTGTATGGGGCCTTGGAGGCGGAACAGGAGCAGAGGCAGTGGCTTCAGGCTGCAGATTTGCTTTAGGTGCAGCACTTGCTTCAGGCGCCATCACTTCAGGCACCACTATGACTTCAGGTGCCACATTGGCTTCAGCCATGACCACGTCATTGGCTTCAGTGTTGGTGGTGGCAGCCTCTGAATTTGTAACCTCCACTTCATGAGCTGGAGGGTCGGACACGTTCTCCTCGAGAACAGGGGGTGTGGTGGCACGTGCTTCTTCTTCTTGGGGTTGTTCTTCTTCTTCGGGTGGTTCTTCTTCGGCTGATGCAGCCGAAATATCTTCAGTTGCTTTGGCTTCAGATTCTGAGAGGTTCACAGTAGGAGCAGCTTCAGGAACAGATTGTTGCTCTTCTCCTTCTGGAACACTTGGGGTGACGACTTGAGGCCTTGGTCCTTTGCGAAGCCTGCGAAATGCTGGCGACGCCTGAGGGGATGGAGTGGGTTGGGCCTCAAAATATTCATCGTCAAGCACCGAACTGGTGACTTGACTTGGTTGGGGAGTTACTGGTGTATCTTGTGGGTGATCAGCCCACGAGTCATCCTGAGCAATTGGCATCAATGGACGACCAATGCTGATGCGTTCACTGTTCGTAAGAACAGGCCAAGATTCCACGTTGTACTCGATCTGAGGAAGAACTACATCATCTTCAACATTGTCATGAGGACCAATGTCTTCAGCTGCTGTGGGGTCAACAGCTGGAATGTCTTTAGCCTCTGTGGGAGCAGACTCATGGACTGTCATGCGACGTTCTCGGTGTGTAGATGCAGGGCGAGCAGCTGATATGGGCTCGATAAAGATGGGCTCTGTGGAAGCAGCCTTGTCCTTCTTGGTGGGTGGAGCTTCATCAGTAGTTTGCTTGCGCTTGCGAGCTTCAGCTTCAGCCACCTTTGTCTTCTTGAGCTCTGAAGCGGCCGGGGTGACCTTAGGCTCCGTGCCAGTCATGCTGGCAGGGAAGACAATGCTAGGCATTTCCTGCCTGGATTCTTCAGCATCGGGCACAGGTTGCTTCTTCTTCTTCTTGGCAGCCATCCTAGGGTCAATACCAGGACGCCCAAGGGCCTTGCGCTTTTCAGCTTCATTATATGCTTGAACGCATTTGGCAGCCAAGGCCTTGATTCGCTCACGTGAACCTTTGGCTTCATCACGCCTCTTGTGAAAGGCTTCCTTGAGCTCATGCATCATGTCTTTGAAGTTCTGAATCTCTTGGACGCTGAGCTTGTCCACATGCTTCTTGAACTGAGCCTTTTCATAATCAATCTTTTGCTTCAGCTAAACGATTCTCTGAGCAAGAGCTAGCTCAGAAGCAATGGCGCCATGGAAGGAGACGCTGAGGCCAACTGGAAGCTGCAGATCGTCGAAGCTGAGGTTGGGGGTGTCAAACCATTCATCAATGAAATTGTTGAGCACTTCCACGTCGAAGAGCGGCAAATCATTGAAGATTTCTGTGTCTTGCTTGCTCTTGATGAATTGCTCCAGAGCATCGTCACCAAGATCTTCGTCGCTCGAGAGATCAAAGGCTTCATTGGCAGTTTTCAGAACATCGTCAGGAGTGAGAGCTGGACTGGGGTTGTGCAAGGGCTTCTTCCTTAGCTGTCTGCTCTTGGAAATGCGAGAGTGCTCCTCAGACTGCACACTTGGTGCTGGTGGAGCAGTGGCCGAAGGCTTCACTCTCGAAGCAATTGGTGGAGTGGTCTTCGAAGCCTTGGATTTCTTCTTCTTCTTGGGTTTCGGGGTTGCAGGTGCTTCATCAGAATCAGCGTCATCTGCAGGTCGATCCACATCCGCCCCTTGAACCCTGATGTCACTAATGAGGCCTTCTAGGATGTAGAAAGGCCCAACCAGGTTTGGTTCAGCTTCGCGCGTGCCATCAGCACGGGGCGCAGAGGGGCCAAGGATTGAAGTCCAATCCCCAGTTCTTCTTTTTCTCTTTGGCTGAGTTCTTGGCATATTGAAGATTTTGCTTGAACAAATTGTCGTCGCGACACCAGAGTAGAGAAGAAGGATCGGCACCAGCAGGTTGAGGCCCTCTGATCATGCAAGGGTAGAAGCCTTGAGCAATGGCTTCAGCTTGAGACTTGGGTGGAAGATTTTTGTAGGTAATATCTCCCCAAGGACCCTTGATGGCATTCTTTTCAGCATATTCTTGGGTCACAAACCTGTACTTGAACCACTGTTTAGCCCAATATCTTCGAATCCATTGGATTCGTGTCTTCCTCTGGTTGTAATCCTCCTCTGGATCAGTCTTGTACATCTCACTTAGATCATGAGGCAAATCTTTGGAGGTGTTGCCACGGCGTTGTCTGCCACCCTTCCTAACTGACTTGTCGGTTGCCATTGGTTTCAATCTGAAAGGCTTCAACACTGGCAAGTGCTTCGGTCTGCTGGTCAGACAGGAACTGGCTTCGGGAGAGTGAATATGACGCTGCAAGAATTCTGCAAATGATTGCAGACTATGAGAACCAAGGGATTCTCCCATGGACATGTACCTGTGACAACATTAGAGATGCAAGGGAAGGGGAAGAGGTCATATGCATTCTCAGAAGTTTTTGAAGATAAACAAGTTTAGAAGACTTTGACCTCATAGCGCGAAGACATTCACTTATGTGATGAGAGTTGGTTCCAGATTTGTACTAATCCATGAATAGGTACAAGTGAGGAATCTAACTATGTTTGAAGCATATGTGAATGTTCTAGGCAAGATATGAGATGCAGATAGAATAGATCTATACATGTGTAGGCAGAAACTTCTTGTGGTAAAAGTGATTAATATTTCTGGATCAAGAAGATGGTAAAAAGAGAGTTTAATTTACCACACGATGAACTGCTTAGACGGAGAGGAGTTGGATGCCCAGTAGTTCAATCTTCCGTGCCCTAACTTGGCGACGGAGGACAGCTACGACGATGATGGAGTAGACGATGTCCGCGGCCGGCGTGAGGACGGCGTCGACGAGGTCGCGGTAGCGAAGCGCTTCGTCGTCGGCGTCGTCGAGAGCTAGCGGAGGCGCTAGGGTTGGTCGAGGTGGAGAGGTGGTAGAAGATTTTTTGACCATGATGGGACGTGCATTTATAAGCATGGGAGACGGCACAACCCAATTACATAGGTGCCCCTGGCGGTTCACATCTGAGGGACATGTGGCAGACATGTAGCACATTGGGAGTTGTCCCACGACCCCATGTACGCCACGACTGTCGGAGTGGTCATTCCGGCTTCTCCGGGTTTCAGGCATAAAGGATGGAGCATTAAATTAGATTTAAAGTTTGTTTCCGTATCTTCTGCTGACAAGGACGCAGAGAAGATATTCGACAGTTCCAACAGAATGCATATGATTTGGACAGACAGAGTTTGAGATGAGAGAGCATAGAGAGGTTAGGGTCCGATCACATTCACTTAGTTCAAAAGATTCAAATAAGAAGACATAGCTATAAGTGAATGCTGTAGAGGACAGAACACAACTATATATATATATATATATATATATATATATATATATATATATATATATATATATATATATATATATATATATATATATATATATATATATATCCTATATGAAGAAAAAAACAAGTGTGAAGACTTTGTAAATGTAAGGCCATAAGAAACACTTCAAACAAAGATTTGGTGGTGGCATTACCCACCGTATAGGAAGTATTAGACCCAGACACGGCGCACAATTATCGTGGCGCTCCGAAGTCAAATTCCAGGTTAATGTATTCACACTTAGAATGTAAGTCTTCATTTGTTGAAGATATACTTTACTTCGTGTGTTGCACATCTAAGTCATCAATTTGCATAAGTGTTAGGATGTGTGCCTGATTACATGACATTTGAGGATTCTAAGATATTTAGCTCACACTGCAACTTGCAAAACCTTTTCTCATCCAAGGGCTTTGTGAAGATATCTGCCAGTTGCTCTTCAGTGTTGACGTGTATGGTATCAATATCTTCCTTCATGAGACGATCTCTGAGAAAGTGATGACGAATTTCAATGTGCTTTGTCTTCGAGTGCTGAACTGGGTTGTTGGCAATCTTGATGGCGCTTTCATTGTCGCAGTAGAGTGGCACATGCTTCAGATGAACACCATAGTCCTTGAGTGTTTGCTTCATCCAGCGAAGCTGAGCGCGGCAAGATCCAGCAGCAATGTATTCAGATTCAGCAGTGGAGAGTGATAGATAGTTCTGCTTCTTTGAAGACCAACATACAATAGGTCGTCCTAGAAAGTGACATGTGCCTGATGTAGACTTGCGATCAACTTTGTCACCAACATAATCAACATCTGAGAATCCAACTAGATCAAACTCTGAGCCCTTTGGATACCATAATCCTAGTGTTGGGGTGTAAGCCAAATATCAAAGTATTCGCTTCACAGCTAAGTGATGCGACTCCTTTGGTGCCGCTTGATATCGAGCACACATGCAAACACTAAGCATAATATCTGGACTAGATGCACATAAATAAAGTAAAGAACCAATCATGGAGCGGTATACCTGTTGATCGAACTCTTTACCATTCGCGTCGGGACCCAGATGGTGTTTAGCTGGCATAGGCGTCGAGTACCCTTTGCAGTCTTGCATTCCAAACTTCTTCATGCAGTCTTTGAGGTACTTCTCTTGAGATATGAAGATGCCGTTGCTTTGCTGACGAATTTGAAGACCAAGGAAGAACTTCAGCTCACCCATCGTGGACATCTGATATTGTTCTTGCATCATGTGACCAAACTCATCACTGTATCTTTTGTCAGTGCAGCCGAAGATAATGTCGTCCACATAGATTTGGCAGACAAATAGTTCATCATCATATGTCTTCATGAAGAGTGTGGGATCTAGGGATCCAGGTTTGAAGCCTTTGCTCTTCAGGAAGTCTTTGAGTGTGTCATACCAAGCACGAGGTGCTTGATTGAGGCCATACAATGCCTTGTTGAGTTTGTATACCATATCAGGACGTTTTGGATCCTCAAAGCCAGGTGGTTGTGTAACATACACCTCTTCTTCAATCCTTCCATTGAGAAAGTCACTCTTTACATCCATTTGATACAGAAGTATGTTGTGATAATTTGCATAGGCTAGTAGTATACGAATAGCTTCAAGTCTAGCCACAGGAGCAAACGTTTCATCAAAGTCAATGCCTTCAACTTGAGTGTATCCTTGAGCAATGAGACGAGCTTTGTTTCTGACAACTTGACCATGCTCATCTTGCTTGTTGCACGAAATCCATTTTGTGCCTATTATGTTGTGCTTGCGAGGGTTAGGACGCTTGACAAGTTCCCACACGTTGTTCAACTCAAACTGTTGAAGCTCTTCTTGCATTGCTTGAATCCATTCGGGTTCCATAAAAGCTTCAACAACTTTCTTGGGTTTAGATATTGAGACAAAAGCAAAGTGCCCACAGAAATTTGCAAGCTGTGTTGCTCTTGAACGAGTAAGTGGACCAGGTGCATTTATGCTGTCAATTATCTTCTCAACTTGTACTTCATTTGCAACACGAGGATGAGCTGGATGAAGATTTTGCTCTTGCTGTACATTGTCATCATCAGGAGGGTTGTCTTCAGGCTGAGCATTGTCGTCAGGTTGATTTGGAGCAGAAGTGATAAGTTCCTCGTCAGGCTGTGCTTCAGAAGGCATGATCTCACCAGTTCCCATTAGCTTGATAGATTCATTTGGTGAAGACTCATCCAACACATTTGGCAGGAACTCTCTTTGTGAACCATTTGTTTCATCAAATCGCACATCCACAGTTTCAACTATTTTATAGAGAAAGATGTTGAAGACTATGTAGGAGTGTGAGTCCTTTCCATATTCGAGCATGAAGCCTTCATGTGCTTTTTGTGCAAACTTTGACTTGTGATGTGGATCCTTGATCCAACACCTAGCTCCAAATACTTTGAAGTAACTTACGTTTGGTTTCTTTCCAGTGAGGAGTTCATAGGACGTTTTCTTCAGAAGCTTGTGAAGATAAACACGGTTGATGATATGGCATGTAGTGTCAATAGCTTCGGGCCAGAACCTTCTTGGTGTCTTGTATTCATCGAACATCGTTCGAGCCATCTCAGTTAGGGTTCTGTTCTTGCGCTCTATGATGCCATTCTGCTGAGGTGTGTATGGGGCTAAGAACTCATGAGTGATCCCTATTGTGTCCAGATAAAGATCAAGGCCGATGTTCTTGAACTCAGTGCCATTGTCACTTCTAATATGCTTGATCTTGACGCCATAGTTGTTCATGGCATGGTTGGCGAAGCGTCTGAAGACATCTTGCACTTCAGTCTTGTAGAGAATTATGTGCACGCATGTGTATCTTGAATAATCATCAACAATGACGAAGCCATAGAGACAAGCTGTGGTAGAGAACGTGGAGTAGTGAGTAGGGCCAAATAAGTCCATGTGAAGCAGCTCGAAGGGTTTGGATGTCGTCATGATTGCCTTCGAGGGATGCTTGGCCCTAGTCATCTTCCCAGCTTCACAGGCACCACATAGATGATCTTTCTTGAACTTCACGTCCTCGATGCCTATGACGTGCTTCTTCTTTGCGAGAGTGTGCAAGTTCCTCATGCCAGCATGTCCTAGCCTCCGATGCCAGAGCCAGCACTCTGAAGTTTTTGCTAGAAGACATACGGCCATCTGTGGTCCAGCTGAGAAATCTACCATATACAGATCACCTTTTCTGTATCATTCAAATACTAAAGACTTGTCAGATTCCATTAGTACAAGGCAACGAAATTTACCAAATATCACAATCATGTTTAAGTCACAAAGCATTGAGACAGACATTAAGTTGAAACCAAGAGATTCAACCAGCATGACTTTATCCATGTGCTGATCCCTTGAGATTGCAACTCTACCTAGACCCAACACTTTGCTTTTACCAGTATCAGCAAATGTGATGTGACTCTTGTTAGATGGACGTACGGTTGAGCCCATGAGAAGACTTCAATCTCCAGTCATATGATTTGTGCACCCGTTGTCCATAATCCATTCTGAAGACTTTGGTGTCACTCCCTACAATGCAGTTAGGAGGATAGACTTCACCAAAAGCCATTGTGAAGCATAAACATTTGACGTACAAGTGGATTATGAAATCTTAGATCCAAGTTAGGACTGATAAGATGATTAGCAAGTGATTCATGAACAGAATGAGCAGTAAATCGTTTGGGCATTTGATCTTGTGCCCTACAAGTGTTTTAGGTCCCCAACAATAGCATCAGACACCTTTGATTTTCGGCTGGAGACCTTTCCTTGTAAGAGAAAGTTAGTTCTTCTTGACCACCCACATCTTCAGGGGTGGCTTAGAAGCAATGAGTCTAAGAGCAGCATCTAAGAATTTTGGCTTTGGAGCCCTAGCAAATAATCTTGCAGGAGGAGAATAATACTCATAAGAATAAGCAGAAAAGTTCTTCGTTTTATGAATATAGCGGTTTGAGGAAACACACTCATATTCATGGATCTGAGTATGGTTTCGCTGCAAAACATTGGCGTTAGGGTGACTCAGGTGAGTCCTTTGTCTGTATGAAGCCTTAGGACCATATGAAGCCTTTGGTCTGGGGTTTGTCTTCTTCCCAAGAGGTGTCATGATAACATTTGTTGGAAGTTTCTCAAGGAAACCTTTGGGTACCCAGATCTTCTTCATAGGTGGCCCGTTCCTGCAGTTAGTACCAATATACCTGGCAAACACTTCACCATTTTGATTCTTAAACAATTTATAGTTTGCATCAAAGGA
This sequence comes from Secale cereale, assembly GCA_902687465.1. Taxonomy (NCBI): domain Eukaryota; kingdom Viridiplantae; phylum Streptophyta; class Magnoliopsida; order Poales; family Poaceae; genus Secale; species Secale cereale. The sequence continues at coordinate 165,861,093 of LR738709.1, forward strand.
TTCATTAATGATAATAGGATTAGCACAAGTGAAGCCAGATAGGGTAGATGGATCCACTGAAGGTTCCTTTGCAGCAACCCATGTGGCTTTGGGATACTGCTCAGGCTTCCAGTATGAACCATCAACATTCATTTTCCTGTCGAACCCAACACCCTCTTTCCTAGGGTTTCGGTTCAGTATCTGCTTTTTGAGGACATCACATAGAGTCTGATGCCCTTTGAGGCTTTTGTACATCCCTGTTACAAGCAAAGTCTTCAACCTAGCATTTTCATCAGCAAAAGTAGCGGTATCCTCAGTAGAGGGGTTAGTTACCACATCAGTAGTTGAAGATATTGCAACAGTGGCAGCAGTATAACATTCAGCAACAGATGTAGTGTTATCACGCTCAATGCATTTTAAACATGGTGGTTCAAATCCTTCCTGAGAAGCACTAATTTGTTGAGCAAGTAATGAATCACGCTCCTTCTGAAGATCTTCATAACATACTCTTAGCTTTTCATAATCAGATAAGAAAGTGTTATGATGACTTTGAAGCGTGGTTAACTTAGCCTGAAGTCTCTGAAGACTTTCAGCTAAGTTTTTCGACTGATCCATTTCTTCACCCGACATATCATTGCTCTTATTAAGCATTTTTTGAGCCTTTTCCAAAGCAATTTGTTGTTTAGTCGCAAGGGAAGCAAGTTTGACATAGCTGGGTCCAAATTCATCACTAGATTCATCATCACTAGACTCAGATGGATAGCATTCGGTTACCTTGGCACCTTTTGCCATAAGACATGGTGCATAGGATGATGGTTCTGGATCGAAAGTCATCGTCTTGAGAGATTCTTTGAAATCCTCAAACCCGGAATCATCACGAGTTCAATGACCCTCATAGACTTCAGAGAGACGGTCCCAGATAAGCTTCGCATGATCGAGATGCATGATGTTCCTGAACTGATTTTGAGACAGACAGGAGCAGATGACGTCCTTCGCTGTGAGGTTGAGAAGAGTAAACTTGCGAATATCATCAGCTTCAGCCCTCTTGCATAGATCGGTAAGACCAATCTCAGTGACGGTCCACAACTCACTATTAATTGCCATGAGACGTTTCTTCATCATGGCCTTCCACTTGGGATATTCGTGACCGTCAAACATGGGGCAAGACACTGTCTTCATTCTTGCGGTCGACATAACTAAAACTCCAGGTGGTTAAACCGAATCACACATAATAAGGGAGTACCTTGCTCTGATACCAATTGAAAGTGTAGTATATCGACTAGAGGGGGGGGGGGGTGAATAGGCGATTTTTATGAAATGCTTCAAAACATGGAAGTTTCGAAGACAAAGGATAAAACCGATCCTATTTATATGCAGCGGAAAGTAGACCACACTAGACAAGCCATAGTCAGGTATTCAATGAAGTGAAAGAACGAAGACTAATAGCAGATAGGCAGTAAGGATCAAGATGGAAGAAGGAATGAAGCCAAACAGAACATGTAGTCACACAGTGAAGTCAATCAGATAAGGCAGACAGGCAATGACTTCACAACATAAGACAGTAAGTAAAGGGAAGGGAGGATAGAACCAGTAGCTCGGGAAGACAGTGATTTGTTAGACCAGTTCCAGTTGCTGTGACAACTGTACGTCTGGTTTGGGAGGCTGGGATTTAACTCAGAAGACCGTGTCTTCACCTTATTCCCCTTGAGCTAAGAACACCTAGTCCTCGCCCAATCACTCTGGTAAGTCTTCAAGGTAGACTTCCAAACCTTCACAGACTTCGTTCACCGGCGATCCACAATGACTCTTGGATGCTCAGAACGCGACGCCTAACCGGTTGGAGGAAACACAGTCCTCAAGTGTAATAAGTCTTCAGGTCACACAGACAGAAAGACTTCAGCTAGTGATGCCTAACACTCTTTTGGCTCTAGGTGTTTTGGCTTTGTCCTCGCAAGGATCTCTCTCTCAAATGCTTCAGAGGTGGGTTGCTCTCAAACGACAAAAGCCGTGCAATAACTCTGAGCAGCCACCAATTTATGGTGTAGGGGGTGGGCTATTTATAGCCACTGGGCAACCCGACCTGATTTGTCCGAAGTGACCCTAGGTCACTAAGGAACTGACACGTGTTCCAACGGTCAGATTTTAAACACTCACACTGCAACTTTACTTGGGCTACAAGTAAAGCTGACTCATCCAGCTCTGGATAAGATATGCTCTCATTGTCTTCGCTCGAAGACATAGGATTTGGTTGAGCATCACTTCAGTCACTCTGACTTAGTTCACTTGGACCCCACTTAACAGTATGGTGGTTCCTATGACTCAACCAAGAAGAAAAGGAAACAACAAAACATCTAAGTCTTCGCGCTCCATAGTCTTCACACAATGTCTTCTCTTGTCATAGTCTTCAATAAGATTATCTTCATGCACCACCACTGTTGTCAATGTCTTCATACATTTTTAGGGGTCATCTCCGGTAGGTAAACCGAATCAATGAGGGACTACTACCTGTGTTATCCTGTAATTCTCACAAACACATTAGTCCCTCAACCAGGTTTGTCTCCAAAACCAACTAGGGGTGGCACTAGATGCACTTACAATTGCCAAGCATTTACTCTTGTCTACCTACATGCCACAAGTAAAATCTAGCAACAAGAAGAACAAAGATTCTTCCTTTAGTAGTAACAACAATCATGCTAAATCCAATGATGTTGCTTCTAGTAGTTCTCTTGATTCCACTAATGATTCTCTTAGCCAAGTTACAATTGAGAAAGAAAATAGCTTATTGAAGGGAATTATAGAGAAAGGTGTTTACAAGAGCCTTGCTGGGAGTAAGCAATTTGAGGAAATTGTATGCAAGCAAGGAAGACACCGGAAGAATCAAGGTGTTGGTTTTGAACAAAAGTTCAATGCCAGTGGAATTGAGTGGGAGGAAGATCAATACGCCAAGACGAAGTTTGTTCCTCAACAAGAGAAGTATGATCCTACTTCTTTCCAAGGGACACAAGCACAAGATGATATTCCACCACAAGACCACAAGTTAAAGGGCAAGGACAAGCTTCAAGAAGAGATTGATGCATTTGAAGAAGTTCCAAAGGCCTTGGTCAAATGGGTTCCCAAGACTACATCAAGTTATACTTCATCAAGTACGACTACAACTCCAAGGATTCCCATCAAGATGGTGTGGATCCCGAAGAATAAGAAATAGAGAGTTCTTGAGGGTGACTCTGCCAACAGACTACACTCATATTATTTTGGCGAGGACAAGTGCAAACAACTTCCATATCTTGCACTAGTTCAAGGAGTCACTAACCCTCTTGTTGGTAAGACAAGGGACAAGGTAACCTAATGCTTTCATGGACATCATTATGTGTGCAGTTCACTCCATGTCTATGGATATCCTTGTTTGTTCCTTGTGGGACTAGCCGTGTAGGTATTGAAAGTGCAACTCACTCCAATGGATTGCTCCAAATGATCTACATCAACATTGAGCATCTACATCTTCAACACCTACATGAAGTCATCATCGACAAAACCCAAGGTTAGTTCATCCCTCTTAGGGGGGATATCACATCTAGGGGGAGCTTTACTCTAGTCAATTGAGCTAAAGCAACTCTAATGATGTGAACACAACAATGCTTTATGTAAAAGTGGTAAAAACACTTGTGCTTAAACGATGAGTATGACCTATGATCAAATGTTCTCATTTGACTCCGAAGTCAATGTACTCATATAAAGATGACCTACTCATCGTCAATTGCTTGATAGATGCTAGAATGGTTGTGCATGCTTTGCCACATGTTTCATTTCCTATCTTATTGTGTGAGCATGTTGAATGCATATTTTTCTCATTCGAGGACATCCATTTGTTGCTTTGATTGTTTGGCTCTTTTTCTTTTGCCAAATGGATGGACAAGAATGCCTAAGAACACCCTCTAGCTATCTATGCTTTTCTTGTCTCAAACTCTATTCATGCTACATCACAAAGTTTGATCAAGTCAGATTCGAACCACTCTGTGTGAGGAGCACTCGGAGTCCCCGATTCGTCATAGACTTTAACTTCCAAACCCTTTTTGTGCATTTCGGTATGACAGAGTCATTCACTTCGGTCAGACTGAGTTCACTAAGTTGATCTAGGTTTTCAATCTCGGTGCAACCGATTTGAGCTTTTCGGTCACACCGAGTTGTAGTAACTTCTAGCAGTTTTAAATCTCGGTGCCACTGAGTTACTCCACTCGGTCCCACTGACACGGTCATGTTATATATACCGATGGGTTGAATTTTGGATAACTTTCCAAAACCCTCTCGCCCGCACATAACCTACTCTGCCATCTCGGGTCTCCGGATCATCTCCTCGTCGCCAGCGACCTCCCGCCGCCGGTCTCCGCCGCCGACAATGACAATCTGCCCCGCCGTTGCCGCCGTAGCAAGTTCACCACCGAGTTAGGGTATGAACTTGATATTTGTGCTATTCTTTACCCCGATTCATAGCACATTGCTTTGCCATGATTCTTGCCACGATTGAAATCATCCTATCCAGCATAAACTCCGTAGAAATTAGTTTTGATTCGAAAAATTTAGGGTTAGGTCTCCGTTGAACTCATCTTGGACCGACTGAGTTGTAGAAATCGGTCTCACCAATTTGTGTTAGGCCCTTGCACAAGTGATTTTTGGTCTGACCGAGCAAATCGGTGCGACCGAGTTTAACTCTGTGTGAAACCCTTGCAATCTCGGTGCCACCAAACTGTGACTCGGTTTGACCGAGTTCACTAGTTTAGGTTCCAAAATTGCTTCGGTATCACCGAGTTTAACAAATCGGTAGCTCCGAAATGCTTTCTATAGGGAACCAAAAACTAATTTTTTTAGTCATATGTTTTGCAAAAATTCTGCACTTTGTGATGCTCATCCACTCTATCTCATCTACATCTATTCACAGGGTCAGCTTTCAGTTTGCAGTGCCAAGATGTCTGAGGAGCAAGTCAACTTGAGTGAGGGCACTAGTCCCTCTAGCAGCTCTGATGAGTGTGGCAGGAGCACACCTAGCAACTTGCCAAAGGCAGCTACCAAGACCAGAAAGAAGAAAACCTCAGATACCGAGGATGAGGATTTTGTTGCTCATGAAGCCACCTCGAAGAAGAAGGTGCTCAGGAAGGAGTATGGCACGGCTGCCGCAACAAAGCCAGGTCTGAAAAAGAAGGCACCTCCCAAGAGGATTCCAATGTCTAAGGCCAGGTCATCAACTCAAGAGACTATGGTTTTCACACTTGAAACCAGAGATGATGAGCCTGGAGGAACTAAGAAGAGAGCTAGAAAGACAACAGCCAAAGTGATTGGCAAGCCATCCATGAGGGATGCTGATGATGATGAAGCTGGAGAAGAAGAGGTTGCTGCACGAGCAGCCAAAGCTCAAAAGCTCATGGGGGATGCAATCAAGTCTGGGGCTGCTCCTTCAAAGCCCAAGACTGCTCCCAAAGCTAAAGCTCAAGTCACCAAGTCTGCACCCAAGAGAAGCACTAGGAACATTCCAGCTTCAGAAAATGACAAGGCCACAATGCCTGAGATTGATGAAGATGCTGAGGTCCAAGTGCTTAGGAAGCTCAAGCCCAAGATCCCTGATCATGATAATACCCATATTGTTGCTGAGGATATGAAGATAAGGAAGGATGGAGGTCTCAGAAGATGAAGACAAAATGACCCATATGCTATGAGGAGAAGGACTGCTGTGGACTACCAATTCCATACCAAAGAACAACAAGACTTCTATAGGACAATTCTGCTTAACAAGAAGCCCATAGTGTGTGATATGAGATGGGTAGACTGGGATTACATCAAGGATAATGAAGATCACTTTCCAAATGTGATTGAAAGTTGCAAAGCATGTGGTGTTGACAAGTTTGTTGGTCAGCAGCTGAAAAAATGGAATGATGAACTCATCATGCAATTCTACTCCACAGCTCACTTTTATCCCGATGGTAGAATTGTGTGGATGTCTGAAGGTACAAGGTACCAGTCAACTGTTGATGAGTGGGCCAAGCTGATTAAAGCCCCTGAAGAGCATGAGGATGACTTGGATGTGTATGCCAAGAAGAAGCAAGACGACAACTCTATGGCCAACATGTACAAGGAGACCCCAGACAAAGCATTGGAAACACATCAGTTTGGGTCTGTGCATTTCTTGTTGTCTGGTCTAGCCACAATCAACACAATCTTGAGGCATACACTGTTGCCCAAATCTGGAGATCACAAGATGATCAGAGGCCATTCAATCAACCTGCTGCATATTTTTAATGTGCCTCGGAAATTCAAAGTCATGAGTCTGATTGTTGAAACAATCAAGAGGACTGCTGCAGATCAGAAGAGGTCATGTGGGTATGCTCCACACATTCAAGAGCTCATCAACTCACAGATGGGCACATGCATATACTTGTTGGACAAGGAGAACCTACCCCTATATCCAGACTTTGAGGACAACACAATTGTGATGGATGAGAATGAACCTTCATCAGTGCAAGCACATGAGAAGAGAGAGAAAGCTAGAGCTGAGGAAGCTGCCCAGATGCCAAGTGCTGCAGAGGCATCTCAAATGTCCCTCAAGTCCAAACAAGATCAGATGGCATATCTGATTCAAGCAACTATGAGGATTGAGAAGGGCTTGGCCACCCTGACTCAGAATCAGGAGAGCTTGGAGAGGATCATTGAAACTAAGTTATGGTCTTGATCTGAAAGTGACAGAGATACAGTCTACAGGTGAGCAGCTCCAGGAGGAAGCAGAGGAGAGGAGAGGGCAGGCTACCACAGATACATTTCAGCGAGTGCCTCGAGGTCAGATATCTACTGCAGTGCCAATACCTGATACTAGAGCTACATCATGAGCACCAGCAGCCACAACTTTAGTGCCACCTCCAGCAGCTACTCCACCAGCTCTGACTACATCATATGAAGCCTTCGTCCTTGGAGTTCTCTCTACACCGCCTCCCGAAGACCAAGCCTGAGAGATGCATATCACTATGCATTTTCAAACTTTTTGGTATCTTGTTGCCAAAGGGGGAGAAATATGTATAGATCATAGGCTTCGAGAGAGAGAGAGTGTTTTGCTTCTTGGTATCTCTTGCTTTTGGTTGAACTTCTTTTGTGTGATTGCTTGATACTCTATGTCCGTGTGTGAGATACTTGTTTGATCACGTGATTGATCATATGCTACCTTAATGCTTGCTTCGATGATATTATCTTTTGAATCCCTATATGATCATTCACTTTGCTTGGTGATGAGTATATGTTTTCAGTTTATATCATTTTGAGCGCGCCACCAAGATGCATGTGACATGGAAGAGTCACTACAAAAAGACACATCCGTGACATTTTGGTCCGAACGAAACTTTTTTCTGTCATACTTATGACACTTCTATGACAATAATTGTGACAAAACATGGTATCATCATAGATGTGGTGGGGTCCTACTTCTATGACAAAAAATCATGACACAAAATGGGCTTTTCGTCCTAGGCGGGCCAGAGACGCAGCTGCATGACATTCTTTGGGCCGTTCATGATGGAAAAACCATGGTAGAAGCGAGGGCGAGGAAACTATCGGGGTGTTCCTGGTTATGGTGGGTGATCGGGGCCGAGCGATGCGTGTTTCTCTCGTACACGCACGCGCGTGGGTGCGAGGCGTTGGGCTCTAACTGAACCCGAGCGAGGCATTGGGCTCTAACTGAACTCGAGCGATTGCACTGTAGGCTACGCGTTACTGAACCCGAGTAATCGATCGACGGCTGTTAACTGAACCCAATCAAGCGATTCCTTCGCTATTGCTGCTAACTGAAGCCGATCGATGCTGCCTCTGCATGAATAGTGAGCGTTGCTGGGGGGTTTGGATGAACAGTTCCCGGTGGGGGTTGATGAACAGGACCTCGTGGTGTTGCCTCTGCACGAACAGAACCCCGTTCGATTGAGCCGGTTGGGGCTGCATGAATAGGACCCCGTGGAGGGCTGCATGAACAGGACCACCCCGTGGAGGGCTGCATGAACAGTAGACGGTGGAGGGTTGGATGAACAGTAGCCCATGGAGGGGTGGTTGAACAGGAGCCCGTGGAGAGGGCTGGTTGAACAATAGCCGGTGGCGTAGCGCGCGGTGGGACTGAACAATCGCAAGTGGAGGCTGTAGGAGGTCGATGGTGGATGAATAGTAGCCCGTGGAGGCTGGAGGGGGTCGACGGTGGTGATGAACAATATCATGTGGAGTCCCGTTTTGCGGTACGCCACACCCCTCCTGATGAACAGGACCCCCGTTTCGACCATAGCGCTCTAACACAAGTCCATTTCCTCCGTTTTGCGGTCCGCCACACCCCTCCCGATCAACAGGACCCCCCGTTCGACCGTAGCGCTCCAACACAAGTCCGTTTCCCCCATTTTGCGGTACGCCACACCCCTCCCGATCAACAGGACCCCCGTTTCGACCGTAGCGCTCCAACACAAGTCCGTTTCCTTCGTTTTGTGGTACACCACACCCCTCCCGATCAACAGGACCCCCGTTTCGACCGTAGGAGGTCCGTTTCCCCCATTTTGCGGTACGCCAGACCCCTCCTGATGAACAAGATCCCGTTTCGAACGTGGTCGGTCGAACACAAGGCCGTTTCCTCCGTTCTGCGGTACGCCAGGCCTCGTTTCCATCGGTTGTTCTATCCAAGACCTCCCAATGAACACGACGACGCATTCCGTTCTGACCCAGCCGGTTGGCTCCCCATGAACACGATGACGACGTTGTTTCTCCGTTCCGACCCAGCCATGTACACGAGCCCTGGTCGTACGTACGCGTGAGTAGGCGTTCGAGACCCCGCTCGTATGTACGTACATGGCCGTATTTACTTTCTTGCACCCTGGCTGCTGTACATACGTGTACATGCTACGTGCGCGCCTCTGCTACGATACGTGCGCGCCTCTACATCGACCAGTATGTACATACACATTCGCGACCAGAATGACAATGCTACGTACGCTTCGACCAGGTGCGTCCCGACTGTCAGGCGCTTCCTTGCCTGCGAAGATGTAGCTGGTGGGTCCCAGCAGTCAGGGGGGCGAATCGTTTTTCTGCCCGGACGCACTTCCTTGCGTGCGAAGATGTAGTTGGTGGGTCCCAGCAGTCAGGGGGGCGAATCGTTGTTTTTTTGCCCGGACACACTTCCTTGCGTGCGAAGATGTAGCTGGTGGGTCCCAGCAGTTAGGGGGGTGAATCGTTTTTTTATTGCCTGGAAGCACTTCCTTGCGTGCGAAGATGTAGCTGGTGGGTACCAGCAGTCAGGGCGAAATGTTTTTTTCGCGAAATATGGTGGCCCGTCTGGTGGGTCTCCGTTGTCAGGTGGAACAATAATTATTTTGCGCGTAATAAGGAGGCACTTCCTTGCTGCGACCGTGGACCCAGCTGTCAGCCTCTCCACGTACAGTCCACGTCCGATGAAGCCGTTCCTTGACCACGTTGACCACGCCGCGCCGATAGCACCAGGGCGGTGGACGACGGCGAGGCCTAGGAAGGGAACGACGCAGAGACGGGGAAGACGTGACAGTGGATGCCCACGCATAGAGGAGTACGAGGGTTCACTGGTTCGCTCTGGTGTGAGGCTGCCATCGCCGCAAAATAACAGGGGGTGTGGGTGAGTAGAGGGATGGGCTAGCCAGCGGTGGGAATAGTAGGGGGCGGTGAGGCCTCCGCGGCAGCACAGCCGACCACGGGAGGCATGAGCATGCAGCACTACCGGCGCTGCTTTGGGCGGCTGGAGCAACAAGACCAGATGTTGAAGAAGCACTATGGCCGTTGGATGGACATCGTACGGTCACTGGAGCTAGAATCATTCATATTCACTAAGTTGACAAATCACTCCGTCCCCGTGAACTTAGTAGGCCCACAAGTCAGCCTCCCACCAAGGTGGGTCCCAACCAGCAGGGGAGTATTCATTTTTTTGTGCGTAATAAGGAGGCACTTCCGGTGGGTCCGAGCTGACAGCGAGGGGAACGTTTTTTTTTCGCGAAATACGGTGGCCCGTCCGGTGGGTCCCAGCAGTCAGGGGGAAAACATTTTTGTCGCCAAATACGGTGGCCCGTTCGATGGGTCCCCGCTGTCAGGTGGAGGTATAATTATTTTACGCGTAATAAGGAGGCACTTCCTTGCGGCTGCCGTGGACCCAGCTGTCAGCCTCTCCACGTACAGTACTCTTTCGATGGAAGTCGGTCGTTGACCAGATTGACCACACCGCGCCAAGAGCACCAGGGCGATGGACGACGGCGAGGCCTAGGAAGGGAATGACACGGAGGCAGGGAAGACTCGGCAGTTGTTTCCCACGCGGAGGGGAGTACGACTATACGAGGGTTTACTGGTTCTTCTGCCGTCACCGGAGAATAACAACAGGTGTGGGTGAGTAGAGAGATGGCTAGGCCAGCGATGGGAGTACGGTGGGGCGGTGAGGCCTGCGCAACAACACAGCCGGCCGCCGGGAGGAGCGAGCAGGCAATCCCGCTGGTGCTTGTTTGAGCGGCTGGAGCAGGAAGAGCAGAGATTGAAGAAGCACGACGGCCATTGGATGGACATCCAACAGTCACTGCTTGTGCGTCAATCTTTTTTTAGGAAGGCCTCAAATCTGTGGAAAACATCATACAACCCATCTGCCATTATTTCTAATAATTTACAGCACATTTGCTAATTCTTAATGTTTTTTTGGAGCCCATATTCTTTTTGTTAGCATTACAGCCCATATTGTGGCCACGATTAAAAAATTATACGAAATTTTGCATATTTCGGTGCGGTCCGAACTGTTTTTAATCCCGAAATTTCGAGTCACAATCAAACTGATTTTAATAATAAATGCATATCAATATAAAATCCAACAAATTGTCCACGCATAAAAATCAATGCAATTTAAAATCTCAAAATGAAAAAAAAATATTGGAAACTAATTGCCGGTTTGATGTGTTTTAAAAATGTATAGCCCATTTCTCATTACTGATAGGCCATTTTCTCGGCCAGCCAAATGAAGCTCTCCTCGTCTTGAAAGATTTGCAGCCCAACAGGCCTGACAAAGTGACTTATTTGGAAAATCACAAAAAAACTATGTTGTGGCCGTGGACCTAGCCGTCAGCCTCTCCACGTACAGTACTCTTCCATTGGAAGTCGGTCGTTAACCAGATTGACCACGCCGCGCCGAGAGCACCAAGGCGGTGGACGACGGCGAGGCCTAGGAAGGGGACGACGCAGAGCCGGGGAAGACACGACAGTGGATGCCCATGCGGAGAGGAGTATGAGGGTTCACTGGTTCGACTGTGGAGTGAGGCTGTCGTGGCCGCAGAATACCAGGGGGTTTGGCTGAGTAGAGGTATGCCCTGGCCAACGGTGGGAGTAGTAGGGGGCGGTGAGGCCTCAGCGGCATCACAGCCGGCCACGGGAGGCAGGAGCACGCGGCACGACCGGCGTTGGTTTGGGCGTCTGGAGCAAGAGGACCAGAGGTTGATGAAGCACTACTGCCGTTGGATGAACATCGTAGGGTAACTGGAGCTAGAATCGGTCGTATTGACTAAGTTGACAAAGCCCTCCGTCTCCGTCAACTTGGTAGGCCCACAAGTCAGCCTCCCACGATGCTGGGTTCCAGCTGGTAGGGAGAGTATTCATTTTTTTGAGCGTAATAAGGAGGCACTTCCTTGCGTGCGAAGATAGCTGGTGGGTCCGACCTGTCAGCGGGGGCACGTTTTTTCCGCGAAATACAGAGGCCCTTCCGGTGGGTCCCAGATGTCAGGTGGAGGAATCAAAGACTTGAGAAGGCGTACAGAACAAGCTAGTGTACCAGTAAAGAGACGTTGCTGAGTTTTAGAAAAAAGAGAGACGTGCTCCTATAGCTGGTTCGAATCCAAACCTAGACTATGACTATATATGGTACTATGCTACTCTGCAAGTAATGAAACTGACATATCCAACGTTTGCTTCTCCTCTTCTCTACTTACTCTGCCTAGCATCAGAAGCTCTGGCCGCAACAACCATGTCCGCTGGCTGCTCGTCCACCTGCTCTTCAGCAGGCAACAACCAAATATGCGCCAAGTCGCCACCCGTACCATCGCCTGTGGGTCTCATCACACCCCCACCGGCACGCGCACCGCAGTCGGTTGCTCATCGCAACCCGCTACCGTTGGTGTGGTGCCACTGGTGCAAATCACGCAAAGTCATACGTCGCGTCTCAACCACAAGCCTCAACCCTGGTCGAGTCTTCTACAAAGGCCCGAATCATGGGGTCATAATATGTTTAAGTGTTGTTCTGCTGCTTTTAGTTGCTAATTTTTTCAATAGTTTGGTTGATGATCTTCCAATTTGATTCGTGCAGAAAAGGGAAGATTTGTGTGATTTGTATTTCTGGGAAGTTGCTGATGTGGGGGAGTGCAACTACGCTGATTATTTTATTAGCCGAGGAATCCCAATACCAGCAGGTTGAGGTGTTGGACATGTAACTGAAGGAACGACAAAAGAGGAAGATGCAGAGCAGAAGGTTAAATATGGAGTTCCTCTGATCATGGCCAAGCAAGAGCTGCTAAACGGCCTTGACAACAATGAGGAGATGGAAGAGCTTGTGAAGATAATGGGCGAAATCGATGTGCTCTATAGGATGATTGTCTCTTTATTTGCAGTGTATGTAGCACTCGTGATGTATTCAATGGCTATGACATGAGCACTTTGCTGAAATTAGTAATGAATGAAACCTGTGTAGCAGGCTGGGCATAGTGTTGTAAACATCTAATGATTTCTATTAACGGAAATGAGGGGGTATCCCCTTTTGCTCATAAATAAATAAATAGCAGAGGCCCTTTTGGTAATAAATAAATAAATTAGCAGAGGCCATGTCGGGTCAGCTTTGTTCTCATTCGAAGATGTTGAGCAAATTGCAGTCCAACATCAAACTATGTCATCAAATTCAAGTTTCACAGCCAAGTATGAGTACGACTAAACAACAATGTCATCATGGTTTAGTCATCATACAATCACCAAACACAAATCAGCATACATAACAAGTGATTTTCTCACACGAAAATACTAAACAACATGTTCATCAGGTTTCAGTTGTCATAGCAAACACAATTTCTCATAGTAGATAAAAAAACGTCTTCTGACAGACAAATACGACAAAAGCAATGTAATCATCATCCGCAACAACAGCGTCAACATCTTCGCCATGTGTATCAGTCTGAATCGTAATTCCCCACGGTGTCATCATCTTCTTCATCCTCAACATCCTCGAACGTTGGCTTCTTCTTGATCAACTCTTGTATGTCCACAACACGACAGGCAATCTTTTCGCCGGCGTCATTGACATGATGGTTCTCAAAGATATTAGGAACATCTGTGTTATCTTGTACATCAGGAGCAGTGTAAGCATCATCTTGTTGTCCAACTTCATTAAATGAATTCCTCTGCTCAAACCTTTGCAATACTCTCCAATCATCGCTACGTGCAAATGTGTCTTCCAAGAAAAATATCTGTGTTGCTTGATTTGCCAAAATAAAAGGCTCGTTGGTCTGGTATGCCACCTTGACATTGATGGATTTGAAATAATCATCAGCTCTAGGTTTTGCGATCCTAGAAAATAGGTTATACCAATGACAGCACAACAGAAACACACACCGACGATGCTCGAAACTGGAGATATACTCCAACTGAACAATGTCTATTATGTTAGCATACATTTCAGTTGTCTCTTTGTCATACGTATCCGTGCTCATGATGGCACTGTTTTGTGTCTTCCTGCCTTCGTCTCGTGCAAGGGTGTTGTTGCGCACATCTCCAACAATGCAAGATTCATAATGTCTTACCCGAGTATCAGGACCCATTGCTAGTGAGTAAAGGGCATCATCAACTGCCTGCCCATCCTCCCGCATCTTCTTAACCTATGTTTAGAAATTAGACAAGCTGATCATTTTATGTACTCAATATAAAAAAAACTGACAGTGCAATTCAAAAGCTTACATGGCTCTTGAACCATTTCGCAAATCCTGCCATAACCAGTTTGTCAATGTTTCTTGGATTTTGCAGCAGTAACTCCTTTTTGTAGATGCTGCACAACATAGTGATCGCGTCAAACATCTAAATATGTAAGAATGTGCTGCAAGTTTAGTAGATTATGATGTATAAGCTGCAGTACGTAGCACTTACTTGATATAAGGTAGTATCTCACGACAGTTATTCAACACATACCAAACCATTTTGTCCAAATATTTAGGTTTGTCCTCTTGTCGACTCTTCCCTGTAACTCGAACAGAATAATCGAAAACATTGAGCCCGGGATTCTCTTCATCCACCTCTTTGCTAAGCTGATCAGCTGTTTCAATGTATTTTGAGCAGAATGTTAACACTTCTGTAGCAATGTAGGCCTCTGCAATGGAACCCTCGGGTCTAGCTCTATTCCTAACATAGCCCTTGAAAGTGCCTAGCTGCCTTTCAATAGGGTACATCCAGCCATACTGTACTGGACCTCTAAGTAGTGCCTCATCAGGTAGATGAACAACCAAATGCACCATCACATCAAAGAAGGCTGGAGGATATATCTTCTCAAGGTCGCATAGGATAGTTGGTATCTTGTCTCTAAGATGCTCCAAAGCATCTATCCTGATATTTCTATTGCAGAGTTCCCTGAAGAATTATCCCAACTCTGCAACTGCTCTGTATAAGTCAGGGCGACCCAATCATCTAAGGATAACAAGTAAAACCCTTTGAAGTAGGACGTGGCAGTCATGAGTTTTCAACCCTTGTACCTTGTATCCATCTGCACTGACTCTCCTTTCAGGGTTGGAAGCAAATCCATGTGGGAATCTCACACGTGACAGGACCTCGCAGAATTCTTTTCTTTTTACCTTGTCCAAGACATACACAGCTGGTGCCATATCCCGTGGTTTACCTTCATCTTGCACCTGCAAATCCTCTATGATACCCAGGTGTGTCAAATCAATCCTAGATTTTAAGGTATCTTTCGTCTTGCCTTCAATATTAAGAACTGTGCCGATAATGCTGTCACATATTTTTTTCGATGTCATCACATCAAGATTATGCCGCAGATCCAAATCTTTCCAATACTCCAAGTCCCACAAAGTGCACCTGCGGGTAAACAATAATCTCTCTTCTGCCCTGCCATGCTTCCTTTTCCCGCTACCATTATCAGGATGGTTTCCTGGTGTAATATGCCTGACCTTCTCTAATTCCACTTGCAACTCATCGGCGGTGAGCCTCTTTGGCGCATCACGGTTTTCATGGTTTGCATTGAACACATGTCTTCGGTATTTTCTAGGATGCGGCTTGTCCTTGGCAAGGAAACGGCGGTGTCCAATGTAACAGATCTTGCTAAGTATTGCGTATGAAAGTGTATTCCTGTCACAGCAAACACATGCATTGTAACCATGTGTCGTTCGCCCTGACATAGTGCCCAAAGACGGATAATCATTGATGCACCAAATGATAATAGCACGTAGAAAGAAATCAGCTGGTGGGCTGTTATATAGGTCTCGAGTGAGAACACCCCTCCAAAGCTGTTGAAGTTCCTCCACAAGAGGCGCCATGAACGAAATCAAAATCCTTTCCAGGACTTTTTGGACCTGGGATGAGCAAGGCCATCATGTAGTTTGATTCTTTGGTGCAGACATTTGGAGGCATGTTGTAAGGGATAACAAGCACTGGCCACATGCTATATGTGGCGCTCTGGTGGCCAAATGGGTTAAATCCATCTAAAGCTATGCCAAGTCTATTGTTTCTCAGGTCAGCAGCACACTTTTCGTGCTTCTGGTTGAAGCTTTTCCACTCACTACCATGTGATGGATGGCTCATTACATTCTGATCTTTGTACTCCAGGTTCCTAGAATGCCACAGTACATCATATCTTATTTCAGCATCATGAAACAACCTCTGCAATCTTGGTGTAATTGGAAAATGTGTGAGAACATCATGAGGAATACTCTTCACAGCATCGCCATCTTTCCATCTTGATGATTTGCATTTCGGGCATTCACTTAAGTTGGAATAATCCTTCCGGAATAGAACACAATTATTCTTACAAACATGGATCATATCATATCCAATTCCAATTGCACGAAGGAAATTCTTCATTTTACTGTAGGTGTGTGGCACCTCAGATGCATTTGGGAAAGCTTTGCGGAAAGCAGCCAACATTGCATCGAATGATTTGTTGGTCATCCGCTCACATGTCTTCACCTGAAGAAAGGTGACCATAGCTAAGAATATTGACAGCTTATTTCCTGGGGTGACAGCCACGTTGCATTGTTCCAACATGCGGGCCCACCATTTTTCTTCTGTAGGTGAAAGTTCACGGAATGCACAAGCATTTTGTAGCATTGTTTCAATGTTGGTCAAACTCACTGGCTCGGCCACCACCTCCTCCTCCTCCTCTGCCCCCTGAGCATCAGGCACATCAAGATGGTGATCTGCTGCTTCCACGTAGTCAATAACATTGACGTTCACAGCTTCACCATGATGAACCCACCTAGTATATGTGACCGACATCCCATACAAGTGTAGATGATTTTGCACAGTTGACTGGTGTCTTGTAACTGAATTCATACAACTGCTACACGGGCGGAGCACATCTGATTTCAGACTACCATACTCAGCTCTGATAAAGTTCATGAAGTTTTCAACCCCCTCGATATATGCAGCGGAGAATCTTCGAGCAGAAGTTATCCAAGTTCTCTCCATCTCTTAGACATACAAATTAGTTCTTCTACTAGATATTACAGGAAAAACATATATGCTTTTTTTATGAAGTCCAGAAGAAAATACCTAGGTCGATGTCTAAAGCTATGGCAAGATATTTGGACGAGCAGATCTAAGTAACGAAATATATGTAAAGCTAATTCAGCAAACATATGTGAGTGCTAAATTATGGCAGGCTGTTTCAGCAGTCAAGGAGGCCGAGCACGATGGATTATGTATTTCCAACAGAGCACACAACCATCAAACTATCAAAGGCCATCGCAGTAACAAAGATCGAGTATAAAACGGTGTAGGGCTATTTCACCTAACAGATTGGCTACTAGACCATGGCAATCTACGTCACAATAAATATATGGCAGGATATTTTAGCAACCAATCGGCCTTGGCATGCCATCTCAGCTAAGAAGATTGAGTGCAGAACAGGGCAAGGAAGCTTCTTAAGCAGAGCATATTGACTGTAAACTACTTTGGCAAATAGTGAGATTAACAGCGTCTATCAGCTAACATTCAACGCTACACTGACATGCACGGGGCCTCAGTCTAGAATGCGCGTACCGTGGGAGAAGCTGACCGCCGTGCGTCTCCACACGAACGTCGCCAGCAGTGGCGGCGCTGACCGCCGTGCGCCTCCATAAGAATGTCATCAACGGTGGCGGCGCGGCTAGAGGACGGCAGTCTACGGGAGCGTACTGTGGGAGCGGGAGGATCGCCGTGCGTCCCCTCGACGAACCACGGCGCCGACGTATCGGCGTGGCGGGGAGGGCGGCTTTGGCAGAGCGAATGGAGTGGAGGGGGAT